>CM050174.1:17514824-17794824 GCA_027410445.1 Discoglossus pictus | reverse complement strand
CCATAGTTCTATCTTTGTGGACATTTGTTCATAATATATTATCTTTATTTTTTTACTAGATGGTCCAACCTTGCCATAGTTTTTCTCCCCCGAAGCAAACATCTTTTAATTTCATGCCGTCACCATCTAAAGAGATCTTGGATCCCAGGAACATAAAATCTGTCACTGCCTCCACTTCCTCTGCATCTATTTGCCAGGAGCTGAGATTGCACTTGACATGATCTTTATACTCTTTATAGGCCCTTTAGTTCCTCCTCACTTTCAGCCATCAGAGCAGTATCATCCTTGTATCTGAGGTTGTTGATATTTCTTCCAGCAATGTTAATTCTGTACTCATAAAAAATGGAAATTGGAACTTTATTTACATTAATAAAAAGATGACCATGTCGCTGTTTGTCACTGAAATTCTAGATTCAACTTGGTTTTCTAAAGTTCTTGTGATAAACACATTTCTTTATTCATATGGCCACTTTTAAATCCAATTTTTCACAATCATGAGCAAGACTACATATCTGAGTAAATGATTGCAATCTTATGTCAATCACGGATCTAGCATGAAGTGGAAATTAAAATTCAAACACACATGCATGTGTGTTTGAATTGTAATTTTCACTTAATTCTAGAAATTGATGTCATATTTTTACTGACCACGAATTTTTGCCAAACAACAAGATAGATAAATTGCCACAGAGTTGTTATCCTATGGGACATACGCCAACACTAATAATAAAAAGTTCCTGAAATAGGACGAGGGAGAAAGGTGGACTCACTAGTGAAGTTTGTGTTTGATAAAACCATGATTGACACAAGATTGCAATCATATGGATTTAAAAGTGGCCATATGAATATATAAATGTGTTTATCACAAGAACTTTAGAAAAACAAGTAGAATCTAGAATTTCGGTGACAAATAACGATGTAGTCATCTTTTTATTAATGTAAATAAAGTTCCAATTTCCATTTTTTAGGACTATCTAATCAAGTGTTAAGCACTGGAACAAAAATAGGATTGAGTCCACTTGTATTTCCCCTAATTCTGTACTCCGTGTAGAAGTTCAATAAATAAGGTGACACAACCTTGTTGCACTCCCTTCCCGATCCTGAACCATTCTGTTGTTCCATGTTCTGTTCTGACTGAGCTTTCTGGTCCACATATCGATACAACTTACCACAATCTGTTGTGATCCACACAGCCAAAGTCTTTAGAATTGTCTATGACGCAAAAGTAAATGTTTTTCTGGAACTCTCTTGCTTTTTTTATTATCCAGCGGACATTGGCATTTTGATCTCTTGTATATCTTGTAGATCTTAATCCATATTGTAGCCAAGCTTGTAGGATCTTAAACATTACCTTGCTGGCATGTGAAATAAGTGCAATTGTTTAATAATTTGACCACACTTTGGCACTGCCTTTATTTGGGACTGAGATGTAGACTGACCTTTTCCAGTCTACTGGCCACTATTGAGTTTTTCTAGTTTATTGGCATAAGGCAGGCAACACTTTTACCTGTACATGTGTTTTCTTGAGCAGGGGGATTTTGCGGGCACTGCAGGGTTTCAGTCCTTCACAGCGTAGTGTGTTACCAATTGTTTTCTTGGTGACTATGTCCCGTCCATTGTCCCTTTGAAGCGGTGCAGTTTTCCTGTCCCCTTAGCAGAAAAACACCCCCAAAGCATAATGCTTCTACCTCAATGTTTGACCGTGGGCATGGTGTTCTTGGGAGTATTGGCAGCATTCCTCCTCCTCCAAACACAGCGAGTTGAGTTGATGCCACAGAGCTCGGTTTTGGTCTCATCCGACCACAACACTTTCTCCCAGTTCTCCTCTGAATCATTCAGATGTTCATTGGCAAACTACAGACGGGCCTGTACATGTGTTTTCTTGAGCAGGGGGACCTTGCGGGCGCTGCAGGATTTCAGTCCTTCACGGCGTAGTGTGTTACCAATTGTTTTCTTGGTGGCTATGGTCCCAGCTGCCTTGAGATCATTAACAAGATCCTCCCGTGTAGTTCTGGGCTGATTCCTTACCATTCTCATGATCATTGAAACTCCACGAGGTGAGATCTTGCATGGAGCATCAGACTGAGGGAGACTGGCAGTTATTTTGTGTTTCTCCCATTTGCGAATAATCCCACCAACTGTTGTCACCTTCTCACCAAGCTGCTTGCCTATGGTCTTGTATTCCATTCCAGCCCTGTGTAGGTCTACAACCTTGTCCCTTGCCCAGCATCATTCACCCCCTCATAATCTCCAGGGCCCCTTGTTACACTATTCACCCCCCTCAAGCGCACTGCACTTCATTCATCCCCTCCTCTTACTTGTGCCTGTCAGTCCCTGTCCCAGATGCCATTGCTCAGAGATTGGGTATCCTTCCTCTGCTGGAGCTTCATACGGCAGGGGAGGTTTTTTTCCTAATGACATCACGTGACCCTGTCATATGAAGCTCCGGCAGAGGAAGGATAGCAGAGGAAGGATACCCAACTTGAGTGCTGCCGGCACTTTGGAGCTACAGTTCATTGAGGGAACCATGAATGCCAACATGTGCTGTGACATACTGAAGCAGAGCATGATCCCCTCCCTTCGCAGACTGGGCGGCAGGGCAGTATTCCAACATGATAACGACCCCAAACACACCTCCAACACGACGACTGCCTTGCTAAAGAAGCTGAAGGTAAAGGTGATGGACTGGCCAAGCATGTCACTAGACCTAAACCCTATTGAGCACCTGTGGGGCATCCTCACACGGAAGGTGGGGGAGTGCAAGGTTTCTAACATCCACCAGCTCTGTGATGTCATCATGGAGGAGTGGAAGAGGACTCCAGTGGCAACCTGTGAAGCTCTGGTGAACTCCATGCCCATGATGGATAAGGCAGTGCTGGAAAATAATGGCGGCCACACAAAATATTGACACTTTGGACCCAATTTGGACATTTTCACTTAGGGGTGTACTCACTTTTGTTAGACATTAATGGCTGTGTGTTGAGTTATTCAGAGGGGACAACAACTTTACACTGTTATACAGGCTGTACACTTACTACTTTACATTGTAGCAGAGCGTCATGGCTTCAGTGTTGTCACGTGAAAAGATATAATAAAAAATTTACAAAAATTTTAGGGGTGTACTCACTTTTGTGAGATACTGTATATATATATATATTTATATATATATCACATATATAGTTGTGAGCGTACGAGTTGTTGCTAACGCTGCGGGCTCGCGTAGCGAGCCGCGGGCCTCGCGTAGCGAGGGCCTTGGCTCGCGCAGCGAGCCGCGGCCCTCGCAAAGCGAGGTCACTGGGCGAGGGTCTTAGTTGATGGCATGGAGCGCCGAATGCGCTCCATGCCAGCAATTGCGACCGTCGCAAACTTCACGTCGCAACCCAAAGAGTACGACACACACATTACGACACTCGCAAACAACATACGACACACGTTCACACACATTACGGCCTCGCAACACTCGGACGCAACTCGCGAACATTACAAAATTAAAAACACAATACATACACACAGCACATACATAAAAACCTTACCTACACCAAGAGGGAGCACCCAGGACCTCAAAAATGCAACTTACACCTTCATTTTACTCAAAATAAACGAGTTTAGACACTAAAAAATTTGCTAAGCAAGAGAAAAAATGGCCGACGAACAAAACGAAAACGAGGCTACACACGCAAACACCATACGAGACACGTTACCACCATTACGACCTCGCAAACATCGGACGCAACACGCCGACATACAAACATTTAAAACACAATAAATACACACAACACACACATAAAAAGCTTACCTACAGCAAGAGGAACCATCCAGCACCTCAAAAAAACAAGTTACACCTTCATTTAATTAAAAATAAAACACTTTAGACACTAATAAAATCGCTAAGCGAGAAAAAAAATGGCCGACGGACAAAACGAAAACGAGGCTACAGCACTCTCCACACGTAAAACACCACAACGCACTCGCAAAACACCACACGGAAATCGAAAACCACTACGAGGCACCAACGGAAAATCCGCTAAGACGGACAACATATAGAAACAGCCATTTTACGCAAATGCGGAAGTACACCACTACGCTAACGGTTTCGCCTCGCGCACGCACACTATTACACTGCACACATTCTCCACGCTTATAGAGCAGCTCCACAACACTAATGCTGCACCAACATCAAAACACATTCACAGCTCTTCAACACAATGCTTCCAAATAGGTAAAGTATATTCATTTATTAATGTATTATATCTTTACTATTACACACAAAACAACATTAGCTCACTTACAATAACATTGCCGTCATTTTTTGACGGGCAAGTCGCTAGTCACATATATAGTTGTGAGCATGCGGGTTGTTGCTAACGCTGCAGGCTCGCATTGCTAAGGTGAAGGCTCTACGGCCTCACACGCGGTTACAAACACCCACACAAGCGGCACTATCACGGACTTACACACAAAAAATACGAGCCGCAAAAATACGACCTTAATGGAAACAATTCAACCTTAACGGCCGAACCGCACACACAAAAAAACATTAAAAACACAATAAATACCCACAAAGAAGACATAAAAAGCTTACCCACAGCAAGGGGGGGTGGGGGGGGGGGGGCACACAGGACCTCTGCAAGTGAAGTTACAGCTCAATTTAAGTCTAAATTGAAGAGTTTAGACACACGAAAATCCCCTAAGTGAGAGTAAAAATGGCCGCCGAAAAAATAGAAAACGAGGCTCCACGACCCCGGACCGCCCAGACACCTACAACTTACCCAAGAAGGGATCCGAGATAAGTTCGGAAGCCCACATTAAACCCACGGGATCCCAGATAAGCTGGGAAACCTACATTAACTCCACATTAACCCTCGCAGTGGGGGTCCCCGATCGCACGCGGTCGGAGACCCCCGCTGCAATGAAAATGAAAAATTCCCGCCTTACGGGAACCCGTAATATAAACAAAAAAATTAACCCTATAACGCATGGGGCTCTATACAGAGCCCCATCAACCCCTAAAAAACCCTGTCATTCATGGGGGTCAAAACAGATTACATAAGCCCTTAATTAAAACTGTCACTCATGGGGGTCAATACAGACCCCCATAAACCCATAATAAAACCCTGTCACTCATGGGGGTCTATACAGACCCCAATAAACCACTAATTAACCCTGACACTCATGGGGGTCAATACAGACCCCCATAAACCTATAATTAACCCTAACACTCATGGGGGTCAATACAGACCCCCATAAGCACTTAATTAATCCGGTCACTCATGGGGGTCAATACAGACCCCCATAAACCGCTAATTAACCCTGTCACTCATGGGGGTCAATACAGATGTGTGATATATTCATATACACAGTAAGGCATACATGCATAAGACCTAAATTGTATATTAGTATGACACTTATGTGATAAGAGAGTATGGCAAGTAGTCTTGTAGCTGGCAATGGTTCTCACAATGAGATTCCGATGGGCAGATTAGCAATCTAATGTATGTAAACCTAGTGATGCTCTTAAATGTGTTATATTAGCTAGCGGTAATTGGAAAACATGAAATATTGGTTTTGGATCTAAGTGTAAAAACCCTGGTCCCAGCCCAGAATCTCTGCACTGCAGTGGAAACATTTGATTTACTGAAATGTTGTGCTTGAAACAAGCCTTTTCTATATTTATAGATAGATATTTTATGTATTTCTTTATTCAAAGTGATTTTATGCAAAGTGCTTTCAACAGTTAGAGGATTTATGACAGCATAGTTTCCATAGTTAAAGGAACACTACAGATTATATTTTATTATACACTGCTAGTGCTTAAAGGCTACCATGTTTATGTCTTCCATGCTTTCTGCTGGCTTGGAAATCTAATAGGAGTGTTCTCCTATCTATTCAAGAATGGAAGGGGAGGGTGGGGGGTTAAAGGAATGGGGACTTGTTGATTCATTGGTAAATATAGATAATATTTTAGCACAGAACATCCCCGCCCCCAACATCCCTCCAATAGGATCTGTAAAGGCATCTTGCACGAATAATACCAAGCCTTGCCAGTCTTGTTCTGTGTCTGGTCCCTGTATACCTATCTTGACAGCTTCTTTGCACTAGTAGAATCTGAGTAACAATACAGATGTAACACACGGATATAAGATGAATAAAGAGCCCTGCCCTGGGCAACAGTTAAGGCATGGGGTGTGTTTAGGGTTTAATATCCATTAGGCAATTCAGATTTGTGCCCCCAATGCCAAAAAAAAGCCCAGTTACAATATCCCCGACAACACCTTGACACGCCTCACAGCTTCTGGCACCCTGTAATTTGGAGTGAAGAGACAAAAATAGAGCTTTATGGTCACAACCATAAGCGCTATGATTGGAGAGGGGTCTACAAGGCCTATAGTGAAAAGAATACCATCCCCACTGTGAAGCATGGTGGTGGCTCACTGATGTTTTGGGGGAGTAAGCTCTAAAGGCATGGGGAATCTTGTGACAATTGATGGCAAGATGAATGCAATTTCCATTCTTCTGCACGAGGGCTGCGCATGGGACGCTCTTGGACTTTCCAGCATGACAATGACCCTAAGCACAAGGCCAAGTTGACCCTCCAGTGGTTACAGCAGAAAAAGGTGAAGGTTGTGGAGTGGCCATCACAGTCTCCTGACTTTAATATCATCGAGCCACTCTGGGGAGATCTCAAACGTGCGGTTCATGCAAGACGACCAAAGACTTTGCATGATCTGGAGCCATTTTACCAAGACGAATGGGCAGCTATACCACCTGCAAGAATTAGGGGCCTCATGGACAGCTATTACAAAAGGCTGCACATTGATGCTAAAGGGGGCAATACACAGTATTAAGAACTAAGTGTATGCAAACTTTTGAATGGGGTCATTATATTTTTTTACGTTGCCATGTTTTGTTTTATGATCGTGCCATTCTATTATAACCCACAGATGAATATGAATCCCATAAGAAATAAAATAAATGTGTTGTTCTGCTCACTCATGTTTTCTTCAAGATTGGTACATATATCGATTCGCCAAGGGTATGAAATGATTGAGCACAACTGTATATAGTTTGTCCGAAATATTATATACAATAATATTGTATAACGTCATTTCTGTTCATATACAAATATATTTCAATGTATGCACTACAGCCTGAAAATGTGCTGTCCTAGGCCTTATGGGCCTAGACAGAAACACACCCCTGAGTCTGGGATATATCGTACTTTAATTCAAAGCACTAAATAGTTTATGACTGCGGCTCACAAGCTTAAATACTAAAGGAGAGAAGGAGATGCTTGAGACGATATGTGGGGGGTTAATGTGAACAGTCATAGAGCCATATATATATATATAGCAGTACTTTCTTGATGCGTGCTTATTCCCTGCATCCTGCACTACATCTGTTGTCTGACGAAGAAAATATTAATTATTCCAAGCATGTCTCAATTCAAATGTTTTACTGTTCCAAACTGCTGTGTAAGCCAGATGACCTAGCTATAATTACAAATTGAGCCAAATGTACAATTTATTCTCCCAAAGGTAGACCTTGTTCTATCTCATCACCTTCCTTTACCCCAGACAAATGCTTTTAAATTGTAACCTTGCTCCTAAACTACGTGACTGTCTAATTTAACTCTGCAAATACCGTTAATCCAAAGTATTCTCCGCACAGAAGTGCATGCAGAACAGAAGTTACGTATTTTACCCATTCCAAAAAATCCAACCTGTATATACATTCCTTTTTTTTTTTTGCAGTCATTGGATTACAGGTGCACCTACAGATCCAGCTCCGTGCAGTGAGCAGAAGAAAAAAGTTAACCCGTAACCAATCTATTTGTGCAGAACATGGAATGCTGGAATCACCTAAACAGGTCAGTTTTAGGTTAACTGGTCAGTGCAGTCCAGGGAAGAACTGATACCAATCACTGTCTCCATCACATGGCTCGGCTATCTGTTATTACTTATGCAAAAGCCAATAGGCAAGATATACTTTGTATGCAAACAGACTTAAAACTTTAGATATTTTAGCTGTTATTAGTGTAATTAAACAAAAAGGATACATTTAAAGGAATATGTAAGTTTCCTGGGTTTCAAATGTTTACTAATAAACAGCTACTGATTAGTAGAAAAAAAGATGTATTATATTTGTAACGGATCTACTGGCACCCCGACTGGGTACCTCCGTTGATGGACGCGTCCTAGTTTGCGTCGAGGCCTACAAGCACCGCACCGGACACCACAACCACCACAGACTCCACAACCGCTGTAGCTTAACTGGAGCCGCGCCGTCTTCCTTCCACCCTGTATGAATTTCCAGCATCCAGGATCGTGTGGGGAAGACCTCTCCTTCAAGGAGAGTACATCAGGAACAAGGGTTCAGTAGTTTAAAGCTCAAGGGAGTATGCAAAAGCATAGCAATCCACAGTATGATATAGCAATCCCCTCCAAGAACGAGACGAGGCTACGTTTTGAAGGGTCAAGTCGGACTCTCTTGCTGGCACACCCAGCCTGGTTTTTATTACAGTCAGGTAAACAGAACACACCCAGGGGAAGGTATAAACAACCAATAACACAATAGTAACGCCCCCAGTTTCCCTCCCCTCTACTTGAGAGATAATTGAGTTTATTACTGTATCTACTCAATTATCTCCCAGCTAAAACTTACAAATTTTTATACATTTTTATAACTTTATGATTTTACATAGTACATAAATAAAACTTACATTTTTATGAACAACATAAATTGTGGAACAACATATTAAAAAATGGCATGAATCAGACCAGGGGTTCAAAAGTTAGTAAAAGTATCCTTTACACATAACACACAGACATTTCACCTATCCCCCATAGTTGGCCACACAATACACATATAGGGACAATAGGTGGGTCACACCTCCCTGAGGCTACCTGGCAACTTTGATACAATCAGACATGGATTAGATCATCCTTCTTTGTTCTTATGTCTGAGAATGAAAACACTTTATACAATAGACTTCCTTTTCTTATGAGGAGTCTCTGTAATAGGATTATCTATTATGCCCAGGTCTGCAATAGTCTGGGCTAATATTCTGCAGAGCATAAACCAACATACATACAGTATAATAGTAGGATCATATTTTAACCAAGAATTAAATAACCATAAAACAGGGTAAAACAGTGATGGGTTCCGTTACACACCTCCCCCGTGACCATAAGCCGGCATACACGGTCTGATCCCAACGGATCGGCCTGGGGATGTCCGGACAAAAGTATTTGTTGGTCAATTCTCTAACCCATCAGCATTACTGCAATTCACATTTACTCACATTTCACATATCCCAAGATAGCTGGGATCTGAGCGCACAAAACTACCGAATAGCGCTCAGATCCTCTTCACACAGTTCAATTGCCAGGTAGCTAAAGTCTTTCCCATAGTCTTTCATTATATGAATGGGCTCCATGGCATAGCTATCTGTGGTATCATGGTTCACACAGGGCAAGTACCGAATTACCCCCCTGTATGTAAAGGGCCAGAATGAGTGACATACACTCTGGTATGGCCGAATACTGTGTTTAAAGGGCAATATGTCCCAGGGCCATAGTCGCAGGGCAGTAGGCTGGCAAACAGTCCTCTCCAAGACAAAGTGGCGAAGGGCACTTCGTCACAATATTGAAAAGTGGAATGTAGTTACATACAGTATTTATATGCTAGATACAGAAATAGGGATGTGCACACCCTTAGGAAGCTTACATAAAGTGTACCCTGCAGGGTACAGTGTGTGACCTCTAAAGGAAATGATGGTTGGTGGGGTCACAGCTGAAATTGCCCATAAGGAGACAGGGAGAGAGAAAAAAAAAAACAGACACCAACTGCCAGATTGTGATACAAATGTTTCAGTCTCTACTTCCTCCTGATTGGCCAAAACTATTTTTCAAATTGTATATCAGTTTAGCCTGGGTTTAAAGGATGTTAACCCTAAGTTTCAACTGAAAGAAATTCAAAGATATTTTGCTAACTTCAAGGTAAGTGTTTAAACGCTTATTTTTTCATGCAAATAATAATCCTCCTCTATCAGATGCACTCATAATCCAGCTCACTTACATATCCATTTAACATATAATCTTGTGCTCTTTCACACCATGAAGAGCACTTAAAGTGAGGTAAACGCCCCGTTAAAAAGAGCTCTGTATTTTCTGATTAAAATCATACAATTTATACCTGTTTGCATCTGTCTTCTGTAGCTCATACAGACTGTGAAGTGCAATGTTTCAAATTAGCCTGTCAATAACCTCTCTCAAGCAGCATGTTGCAGAATGTTGTGGTTACTATGTGACACCACTCAAACTGTATTTAAAAGTACACTGTCTTCATGAGCTGCAGAGGGAGAACCCAGTTAGGAACTCTTTGTGAGGTTTTAGGCCAAAAACAACAGATCTTTATAGCACTTCTAATTAGATAAAGTATGCAAAAGAAAATAGATACATAGGTATAATACATGGGTATAAAAGTAGTAAAATCCAGAGACCGTCCATGTCCCTTTCTGTGATTTCTTTTTATATGAAGGGTTGAAGAAAACTGATCATAGAGAAAAATCTGTTTTACGACAATTAGAAAAGTGTTATTCTAGTTGTGAAGGAAACGGACAGGATGCTGTGGAAGATTATAAACTCTACCACTAAAGAACAGGCTGAGGGCTGCAAAGCAAACCTTGAAGGACCCCATGCTGCGCCTGGGCCACCTGTTGTCCACACTGCTTCAGAATACCTATGATAACGGGTAGAGATGGGTTTGCATGCATACTTAAAGCCCCATTAAATTTGAAGCCCGTATCGGCATCGGCATCGGCAAGCACGCAAAGACTGCGTTACAGAGCTATTAAATTCCACCAAGTTACGGGCAAGAGACACAAGCCAGTAAACCATTTTTCACACGTTGGATGTGCGGCCATGAACATGGTCAATTATTCAAACCCATAGTTACAGGTTTAGACAGAGCCAATGGCAAATGAGATTGTCATCATTATGTCACTGATTTCAAAGCCTTATGGGTTTGAATTACAAGTTTCGATCGGACCCGCGTTCCAGAAATAATGCAATATTAATGAATCAGTAAATATGATATTCAAGTCCATGCAAGTTCCATTATATGTATAGGCTTGGCTTCGCGAATGAAGATTTAAGAGGGGTGTCCATATCAATGGCTCTTAGGTGGCTGAGGAGGCCAATGCGGGAAAGGCAGACTTGACAACAGTGGTTGCACGGGAAGGTTTGTTCTTGGTTGGGTGCTGTAGTGATACCATTTTTTCTACTTTTCCTCTTGTCCTCAACACCAGCCCTGTGTGTGGTCTCAGAAGAGGAGAAAGTCTGGTGAATGGTACTTCTCCATGCCTTTTGGTCTGAAGCTCAGGCGGACCATCGACGACAGGCATCAAGGGACTGTTTCAGTGAATCCTTGTACCTCTTCTTTGGCCCTCCTCTGTCACGATTGCCAGTGGTGAGCTCACCATATAGAACAATCTTTGGAAGTCGACCATCCTCCATCCTAGAGATGTGTCCTGCCCAGCGTAACTGCTTCTTCAACAGTATGGCCTCAATGCTGGTGATTCCTGCCTGTTCTGAGATTTCAGTGTTGGAGATGTGGTCCTTCCAGTGAATGTTGGGGATGGTGCGGAGGCAGCTTTGTTGAAAGCGCTCAAGAAGTCGTAGGTGGTGGCGGTGGGTAACCCAAGACTCAGAACTGTACATAAGGGTGGTCAGCACAACAGCTCCGTTGACCTTTGTGCACTTGTTCAGATGCTTGTCTTTCCAAACTCTTTTATATAACCTGCCAAACGCACCATTTGCCTTTGCCAGTCTGTTGTCAATTTCCTTGTCAACCTTTGCGTCCGAGGAGATTAATTAGGTAAACTGTTGTACTGTTTTCAGCTTAGACTAGCCAATAGTGATGCAAGGTGGACAGTAATCTTCCTGAGGTGAGGGCTGGTGGAGAACTTCAGTCTTCTTCAAACTGACTTATACACCAAAGAGCTCGGCCGCCTCAGCGAAGCAAGATGTCATTTGCTACAAAGCTGTCGCTGTATGGCAAACGAGTGCAGCATCGTAGGCGGAGAGAAGCTCTCGAACGAGTCGTTCCATTATCTTGGTGTGGGCCTTTAGTCGCCTCAGGTTGAACCGACTGCCATCTGCGTGGAATTGTAGAGTCCATCCTCAGCATCAAGGTCTGTTGTGGCCCTTTGCAGCATCAGACTGAAGAATAGCGTGAATAGAGTGGGGGCAAGAACACAGCCCTGCTTTCCGCCGTTGCTTATTGGGAAGGGCTCAGATAGGTCATGCTGTGCCTAACTTAACACGCTGAGACTGAAACTATGCAGCTGGCACAGAATAGAGTCTGATAGTGGTCAGACCACTAGTTCAGAATTAACACCTTGTCTGTAAGGAGTGTTTGACCGTCTGCATTGCACAATGGGCTTTGAACCAGGTGTGAAGGGCCATACACGGCCTTCATAAAACACTCTGTAGTCACCGACATCTGTGCAACGCTGAGTTCTTTCAGAGGGGTTGGTCCACCACTGGTTCTGAATTTCTGTAAGCTTTCATTGGAAGTTGCTGCATACAAGACGGAAGGCTGTTTTTTTTTTGTTAGGGCAAGACGGCTGAGCGAGATGCCCTTGATGGGCGGATCTCTTTTACAACAATTCATGGATCTCCGGACTGTTTTCGTCAAACCAGTCTTTGTTTTTCTTTGTGGAGAAACCTAGGACCTCTTCAGGGGTCTGCAGGATGCTAGTTTTGAAATGTTCCCTTAGAGCATCTGAGGAGGGATCCGTGAAGCATCTGCGATCCTCTAGTCTTGACTGGAAATTTGCCTGGAAGGTGGCCTTCACTTCAGCTGACTGGAGGTTACTGATCTGTAACTTCTTCTTTGGAGCTCCTTTCCTCTTTGGTTTCGGGTGGAGTCGAAGTGGAGTTGAAGTTTGCAGCGCACCAGACTGTAGTCCGTATTACATTCTGCGCTGGGCATTACTCGGGTGAGCAGGACATCTTGAGAGTCTCGCTGGCACACCAGAAAATAGTCTATAAGATGCCAGTGCTTGGACCGAGGATGCATCCAGGTTGTCTTTAGTCTGTCTTTTCCTGGAAAACTGTATTGGTGATGGTGAGTTTCTGCTCAGTGCAAAACTATAGCAGAAGGCGCCCGTTGTCATTGTAGTTTCCAACACCGTGATTGCCAAGTACACCTTTTCAAGCTTCTGAATCCTTGCCTACTCTGGCATTAAAGTCACTGAGGATGATGACCTTGTGGTCTGCAGGGACGTTTAGTACAAGATTGCGCAGGTTGGTGTAAAATCTGTCCTTTTCTGCACAATCCGCTTGAAGAGTTGGGGCATAGACACTGAACATTTTAGCATGCTGTTTTGAAGTGGGAGGTGCATAAAAATGATGCGGTCAGGGTGACCCTTTGGCAGTTTATCAAGTTTGGAGGCAATATGGTTCCTGACCATAAAGCCCACACCAGAGAGACGTTTCTCATTTTCTGGCTTCCCTGACAAGTAGAGGGTATAGCCTGCCACATGTTCATGAAGGCTTCCTTCCTCTGGGAGGCGGACTTCACTAAGGGCAGCAATGTCAATAGCCAGCTTTGATAGTTTGTGGGCTACTAGAGCAGTGCGTCGTTCTCAGCGACGGATGTCTGTTGTGTCAAGTTTCGGTCTAAGTACACCTTGTGAGGCCGGTGTGGGCCTTTTATTTTTTACTGAGTTTCGACCATATTTGGAGATACCCGTTGACCGCGGCTAGTCAACTGGGTGTAGTAGAGGAGAGCTTTCTTTAGGCCACCTTTTCTAGGCCCCTCTCCATGAGAGAAGGCTGCTTGGTTGTTCAGGGTGCTGCTGAATGATGCCGTCGTCTCCTCAGTCAGCATCAAGCGAACCCATACACTTGAACCGCCTGCATGCAGGATTGAGACTGCAGCGTCCAGTGACATATTCCACCTGCCGTTTCACCCCTTTCCCATCGCTGCAGGGCTTTAAAATGTTGTTGGTCTAGATGTAGATGTGCCCCCTTGGGCCTGCCCAATGGAGTTTGTAGGTGAGATGCAGTGTGCGCAGTACTGGTCCCACCCTTTACACTCAGGACTCATCTGTCATGGCCTAGCAAACTTGGGCGGTGACAGTAAGGTCCTCGAGTCGTAGGTTTTATATTGGGGTGCCTTTCTCCTAGATGGATATCCTTACAGGGCTAATGAGCTGCATCTGTCTGAGTTTTCCTTCTCCTAGGCTGGCTGCCAACCAAGGCTAACGAGTCCAGCCTACTCAGTCCATTATATGTATTAAAACATTGATTTCCGGGATCAATATAACCCGGAAATGAAACATTAAAAAAGTAGTTAATTTCGCAGATTTGCGAGCTTGAGGATGTTGTGCTATTAATTTCAAATACCTAACATCACTTTCCCTCTCATTATTAGTACAGTAGTGTGTGTATATTTGCTTTTACAGTGTCATGGAAAGGACTTTAACTCACTTGCGGTTCCTCTCTAGCACCCATTGGCTTTTTGGCTCCATTTGCGGTTTACAGGCTTGAACGCTAGTGAATTTGTTGCAATTTAATAGTGTGATTGGAACATAACAGTTACAGGCTTGACAGAACAAAGGATTTGCGGCCACGGAGTACAATTGTTGACATCCCGTAGGGTTTTTTCGCCCTTACCCCGCAAGTCGTTTGGATTTTTGAAGAACAGGAATCCCTTCTGTGTTTGTTACATCACTTCTTCAGAGCAGAATCATTTTTTTTTCTAATTAAGAACATGATGTGTGACTTATTTCCTGCTTGATTATGCTCTGAGTCAGACTTAAAGTTTACAGACAATTTCCTTTTGTTATCGTGAGGTGGTCAGTGATGCGTCTGATTATTTTTTCAAGCATGTGCACAAAATTGTCATCAAATTGTCATCCAATCAGAAAAAGATGGTAGTTCTCTATTGCATCAACTTTGGTTTGAAGCTCCACACAACGACATTGGATTGCATAATTGGAAGAGGAACTGAATACATATCCAACGTGGGAAAGCTTGCACATATAAGACTGTCTTTATATAACCAGCCAATATATAACAGGCCCATCAGCCAATATATATCATGCCCATCAGCCAATATATATCATGCCCATCAGCAAACATAAATCAGACCACAAGCCAATATATATCAGGCCCATCAGCCAATATAAATCAAACCACCAGCCAATATATATCAGGCCCATCAGCCAATATAAATCAGACCACCAGCCAATATATATCAGGCAGATCAGCCAATATATATATATCAGGCCACCAGCCAATATATATATAAGGCCCATCAGCCAATATAAATCAGACCACTAGCCAATATATATCATGCCCATCAGCAAACATAAATCAGACCACAAGCCAATATATATCAGGCCCATCAGCCAATATAAATCAAACCACCAGCCAAATATAACAGGCCCATCAGCCAATATATATCATGCCCATCAGCCAATATATATCATGCCCATCAGCAAACATAAATCAGACCACAAGCCAATATATATCAGGCCCATCAGCCAATATAAATCAAACCACCAGCCAATATATATCAGGCCCATCAGCCAATATAAATCAGACCACCAGCCAATATATATCAGGCAGATCAGCCAATATATATATATCAGGCCACCAGCCAATATATATATAAGGCCCATCAGCCAATATAAATCAGACCACTAGCCAATATTTATCAGGCCCGTCAGCCAATACAAATCAGACCACCAGTTAATATATATCAGGACCATCAACCAATATAAATCAGACCACCAGCCAATATATAACAGGCCCATCAGCCAATATATATCAGGCCCATCAGTCAATACATCTCATGCCCATCAGCCAATATATATCAGGCCCATCAGTCAATATTTATCAGGCACACCAGCCAATATAAATCAGGCCCATCAGCCAATATTTATCAGGCCCATCAGCCAATATAAATCAGACCACCAGCCAATATATATCAGGCAGATCAGCCTATATATATACAGTATATCAGGCCCATCAGCCAATATATATCAGGCCCATCAGCCAATATAAATCAGACCACCAGCCAATATATATCAGGCAGATCAGCCTATATATATATGTATATATCAGGCCCATCAGCCAATATATATCAGGCCCATCAGCCAATATAAATCAGACCAGCAGCCAATATATATCAGGCAGATCAGCCAATATATATCAGGCCCATCAGCCAATATATATCAGGCCCATCAGCCAATATATATCAGGCACACCAGCCAATATAAATCAGGCCCATCAGCCAATATTTATCATGCCCATCAGCCAATATAAATAAGACCACCAGCCAATATATATCAGGACCATCAGCCAATATAAATCAGACCACCAGCCAATATATATCAGGCAGATCAGCCAATATATATCAGGCAAATCAGCCAATATATATCAGGCCCATCAGCCAATATATATCAGGCACACCAGCCAATATAAATCAGGCCCATCAGCCAATATTTATCAGGCCCATCAGCCAATATAAATCAGACTACCAGCCAATATATATCAGGACCATCAGCCAATATAAATCAGACTACCAGCCAATGTATATATCAGGCCCATCAGCCAATATATATCAGGCCCCCAGCCAATATATATCAGGCCCATAAGCCAATATATGTCAGGCACACCAGTAAATATAAATCAGACCACCAGCCAATACATATCAGGCAGATCAGCCAATACATATTTATCAGGCCCATCAGCCAATATATATCATGACCATCAGCCAATATAAATCAGACCACCAGCCAATATATATCAGGCAAATCAGTCAATATATATCAGGCCCATCAGCCAATATAAATCAGACCACCAGCCAATATATATCAGGCAGGTCTGCCAATATATATATCAGGCCCACCAGCCAATATATATCAGGTCCATCAGCCAATATACATCAGGCCACCAGCCAATATACATCAGGCCACCAGCCAATATATATCAGGTCCATCAGCCAATATACATCAGGCCACCAGCCAATATACATCAGGCCACCAGCCAATATACATCAGGCCACCAGCCAATATATATCAGGCCCATCAGACAATATATACCATGCAAATTAGCCAATATAAATCAGGCCCACTATATATATATACGCACATATAATATACAGTATATATATATATATATATATATATATATATATATATATATATAGATAGATAGATAGATATAGACATACATTATTTACCTTATATAAATACATCCAGGGTAAGTATAAAGATTTGTCGGGGGAGCTTTTTGTGCCAAGAGATTTCCAACTGACACAAGGACATCCTTTGAGGTTAGAATTAAAAAGATTCCACCCTAAAGAAAGAAAAGGGTTCTTCACAGTAAGGGTGGTTAATCTGTGGAATTCTCTACCAGAGGAGGTGGTGACAGCCGATTTGATAGATAACTTTAAAAGGGGACTAGATTTATTTCTAATCAAAAATGGCATTCAGGGTTATCCTGGATAATTAGAGAGAGTAATGATCCAGGGAGAAATCCGATCACCAGTATCTGGGGTCAGGAAGGAATTTTTTTTATCCCTTTGAGACGATTGGCTAAGTTTAACTTGGGTTTTTCTGTTTTCAATTAATTAAAAACTAATCCGCATATTGCAGATCAGAGGAGATCTTAAAAGGTTGAACATGATGGTCTGAAAGTCTTTTTTCAACCTCAATTACTATGTAATTATGTAATTTTTTATATATATATATATATATATATATACATAATAAGTTGGCATTTGACTCACACATATAAATATATAAATAAATATATATATATATATATATATATATATATATATATATATATATATTGAATTATAGCGAGACACCCAGATTTTTGGGGGCTACGCCCATGCCCACCAGCCAATATAAACCAGGTCCATCAGCCAAAATACATCAGGCCCCACCAACTTACTGGCAAAAAAAATATGTTGAACATCGCAGCTTTAAGTCAACAAACAGACTGAATGTTCCCCTCATTATGAGAAGTATCTGAATATCTGAAGACTTTTTTGGCAAGTGTCCGATAAGGTAGATATCATTATGAATGTTATGGGGGTAGTCAACTGAATGAGTGTATGGCTACGATCCTCAGCTGACAAGGCTATATCATCCATAGCAGGAAGTATAATAACTCCATTAACATGCAGGTGGTCTGGGGCAAAAGGATGAATATCCAAAGTATTTTCCCTGGGATTTTCCTGTATTGCATCATCTCAGCAACATCAGTTCTGGGAATGTCTCCAATGGCTGAATACAAAGTAAATATTAATCTATTACACATTATCACTCTTACGATATATGCAGGAAACTTATTTCCTAAGTAGGATTTAATGGGTGAATAAACAACTTGTTGAGATCTTGACTTTTAATATAGAATTTTATATAACAATGCCAATTAATCCATATCAAAGGAATATTGTATTCAAATACAAAATATTTCTATAAATCTTTTTTCCTGTCCCTTTCCCCTTTTATTCTTTTATCTTTCTCATACCCCCAATCACAAATTGTGTTGAAGGTTACTTTTTTCATTTTTGCTTTATTGATATTGTTTTACACGATTTATGGTTAAAAGTATATAAAATAAAAATAAAAAATAAGGTATAAAAAGATTGAATGGGACACAGCTATGGTATGAGTTAAGACTATGGATACGTTATGATTTACTTCCAGTAAGAATAAGCTTACGACTTTGTGTCTGTTAATTAACCCTTCTGATACTCCCATCAAATTATTGCTTTTACCTTTCTACTAGAGCATACCCATTGCTAATTACAGTGCCAGAACCAGTGAATGGAGGGCCCAAGTGCAAAATACCCCCCCTCCCCAGCAACTTCTCTATACATTTTATAGGGGTCAATATATGTAGATGGTCACTATGGTAATCACATCACCTTTGTATAAATAATTAACTGCCCTTAAGATCACTGCCAGTATCAAAGGGACCCTACCCTGTTATGGGCCCTGGTGCTTTGCACCTTTTGAACCAGTGGAAGCTCTGCCACCAGCTACTTATGTACTGAGGTTATATAGCAGCCCATATCACATATATAGTTGTAGATCTTGCGATGTTGGCGACCTTTGTGTTGTTGGTCACGCAGTTGCGTCCCTCGTACAAGCGAGAGCGCAACCACGATCCGTGCCGTCACACCCGCGAGCTTTACGAAGTGAGGCGAAGCAGCCGCGCAGCACTTAGTCTGCAATGAGCGGCGAAGGTGCTCATTGCAGCCAGAGGCACTGTCACACATGCAAGCCTCGCAAAGCGAGGCGAAGCATCCGCACAGCACTTAGGCTGCAATGAGCGACAAAGGTGCTCATTGCAGCCAGAGGCTCAGTACTTAGGCGAGCACTGCACAGGGGGAGACTCAGGAAGCCTGGCAGTGACATTGCAAGCGAATTACACCCATATTTGGTGTTTTTCCTCACTTGAAAATCGCCTAAACGAGGGAAAAAATAACAGACAAAAAACGCAAAATTTCAGAAACAGCATGAAAACGAGGCTCAGCAACGCCAGGCTCACAAAACATACAAAATACACGACGCTGAAGACCGTAACACTTACACCAACAACGCCAGGCACGCGGGACTTTGAAAATAAAACCAATGGCAGTCACTGTGCGCAACGCAAACATTCAGCACACACACAGAGGAGAAACACACAGGGAAGGGACACTGCACTGACTATTTAACCCATAGCTCTCTTATTTAGCAGAGTCCAGTATTCCATGCCTGCACAGATGTGGTAAGGGTTACATTTTTGTTTGCTAGGATCACTGCAAGGACCAAGCAACTGACCCCTGACCCTCCCACCTGCATTGATCTGCATTGCTCAAATTCCAGAGAGACAAGAGAGCAGAAACCTGAATTTTCTGCCCATAAGGAAACAATTAAAATATGTTCCCTTCAAACTATAATTATAAGTCTGATAAAAACCCTACCATTGACTTGAATGTGGGGCGCCTCCTGTAACCAGATTGTTTGCAGTAATACAGCCGCCCCGGGCAGTCAGTTAATCATGTAAACACAGGTTTTATTATATTTAATTTCTCAGTAAAAAATGGACGTATTTCAAAAATTCAAAACGTATTTCAACGTGCCTTTATTTGATCTTCACAGTTATGTGGTCCAAATTGTGTTGAATTATGTGGCCCTCTAAGCTTAAGAAAATTATTTTTTTAATATTACATTTATTTCAGAATGTACTTATTATTATCTGTATTTAGAAATAATTTAATCTTTGAAACCTTAGCTGTATTTTTTTAAGGCCAGCAAATTGGATGGCAATATATACAGTTGCGGAGCTCGTGAATTGAAGCTATATATATATATATATATATATATATATATATATATATATATATATATATATATATCAAATAAACAAAGTATATTTGTCATATAAAGTCTTCAAAATTCTGATTTTCACACAAAAATGTTTTTATGTCCATATCTTACCACAGTCGCTAACATTTGTTCCCTACTTCTTAAAAAAACAGGGCCATGTGTCACTTGGAGTTCTATTCTCATTATGAAAGGATATGCAAGATTGGGTCTGTAGGCAATTTCCTGTTTATGGAGGAGAAAGAGGAACAAACCAACCATGTCATCGTGCAAAATCTGAGAATTAGGCAACGTAAAGAAAATATTTATAGCATTTTTACATATACTTTATGTTTATTTGGTAAGAAAACATTAATCTACTTGTCTGTGGGTGGTGGTTAATGAAGAAGAGTTGGCCCAGATAATAACTGTACCAGAGACGATAACAGTTCACTTGTTGTATTGTTAAACATCACCGTTACGATTATCTTCTTTCAACTCTTGTTTATTAGACCCATTGCTAATCTTAATCATTTGCTCCTGATAAAGCCATCAGTACCTCCCTTTTCTCACTCCCTTCCTTCTCTCTTCTCTATCTCCCTCCCTTCTCCCACTCCCTCCACTCTCACACTTCATCTATTCTATCTCTCTTCCTCCTCTCTCCCCCTCCTTTCTCTTCCCCCCTCCCTTCTCCCACTCTTTCCCTTCTCTCTCTCTCTCCCTTCCTTCTCTTACTCTCCCTCCCTTATCCCACTCCCTCCCTTCTCACATTCCCTCTATTCTCTCTCTCTTCCTCCTCTCTCCCCCTCCCTTCTCCTTTACTTCTACCACTCCCTCCCTTCTCTCACTCCCTTCCTTCTCTCTCTCCCTCTCTTCTCTATCTCCCCCCCTTCTCCCACCCCCTCCATTCTCTCTCTCTCCCATCCTTCTCTCACTCTCCCTGCCTTATCCCACTCCCTCCCTTCTCACATTTCATCTATTCTCTCTCTCTTCCTCCTCTCTCCCCTCCCTTCTCTCCTTCTCCTTCCCTTCTCCCACTCCCTCCCTTTTCTCAATCCCTCCCTTCTTTCTCTCTCTCCCTTCTCTCTCTCTCCATTCTCTCTCTTCCTCACAGAGGGTGGGTCTTTAAATTAATTTATACCTAAAATAACTAACTTCCAAGACTGAGTCATGAGCCTGTGACCACTATGGCTAATAACACCGATAAGCTTATTATTATGATTATTTTACCAAGTGGGCATGCTCTTAAATGGCCACTTACTTAAATGGCCACTATTGTCCAAAAAATTAAAGCATGAAACAAAACTTTAGCAGCTGTGGACATAAAACATTTTGTCGGAAAATCTGAATTTTAAAGACTCTTAATGAATCCATGTTGTCTTTATTTCTTTCTTACATCACTTCCTGAGAGCTGGATCTTGAGGGTGTGTTTTTTATTCATCAGTGAAGAAATGGTGAAGGAAGAGGGAACAAGAGCTTTGTTAGTGAATTGGATCTACTTCTACTACCGATGTTGATTAAATATACTTATCTGCCAGATTATATAAGAGTAAATGCCAGACCAATAAGTTGCCTCTTTCTTTTTGTTTTGCTTTCACTGAAATTGACACCACACCCCTTCCCCATCACAGGCCAAGAAGCACTTCTCTCCCAAAATATAAAACCCCTCTCACACACAATACATCATGGATGCCTCCAGGGCCCAACATTGGCATTACAACTTTATGACTTTTTTCTAGTGAAGCTCAAAGTTTTCAAAGATATTATTTTCCTTGTACAGTGACCATGTAATAAATTACTTCAGACGAGGCAGCAAGTCAGGTCGGAGGATTGTAAACGGTAATTATTTCAGTATAAAAATAGCATTTTTCATTTCTCAATTTTCTAACACTATTTTAATTTTTATTAAAATAAGCAAACATTGCAAATTCCTTTATTTTTAGGTAATGTTTTTAGTTCTACCATTGATGGAACTTTATCTGTCACTCTGAGCAAAGTTGTAGAAAAGCGTATTAGCACAAACCGGAGAGGGGGGAGAGGGAGGGGAGGAGAGGGATGGGGTGCGGGGGAGGGGAGAAGAGAGGGAGGGAGAAGAGAGGGGGAGAGAGGGAGGGGGAAGAGAGAGAGGGAGGGGAGGAAGAGAGAGGGGGAGGGGAAGAAGAGAGAGAGGGGGACTGGAGAAGAGGGGGACTGGAGAAGAGAAGAAGGGAGGGGGAGAGGAGAGGAAGAGAGAGGGGAGATAAGAGAGGGAGAAGAGGAAGGGAGGGGGAAGAGAGGGGGAGAGAGGGAGGGGAGGAGTGGGATGGGGAGCGGGGGAGGGGAGAAGAGAGGGAGGGAGAAGAGAGGGAGGGAGGGGAGGAAGAGAGAGGGGGAGGGGAAGAAGAGAGAGAGGGGGACTGGAGAAGAGGGCGACTGGAGAAGAGAAGGAGGGGGAGAATAGAGGAAGAGAGTGAGGGGGAGAAGAGAGGAAGAGATGAAGTGGAAGAAGAGAGGGACGGGAAGAAGAGAGGGGGATTGAGAGAGGGAGGGGGAGAAGAGAGAGAGGGGGAGGGGAAGAAGAAAGAGAGGGGTCTGTAGAAGAGGGGGACTGGAGAAGAGATGGAGGGAGGGGGAGAAGAGATGAAGAGAGGGAGGGGAGAGAAGAGAGGAAGAGAGAGGGGAGAGAAGAGAGGGAGGAGAGGGAGGGAGGGGGAAGAGAGGGGGAGAGAGGGAGGGGGAAGAGAGGGGGAGAGAGACAGGGGTACTGGAGAAGAGGGCAACTGGAGAAGAGAGGGAGGGGGAGAATAGAGGAAGAGATGAAGAGGAAGAAGAGAGAGACGGGAGGAAAAGAGGGGGAGTGAGAGACGGAGGGGGAGAAGAGGAGAGAAGAGCGGGGGAAGAGAGGGAAGGGGGGGAGAGAGGGGGGGAAGGGGAAGAGAGAGAGGGAGGGGGACAGTGAGAGAGCGGGAGGGAGACAGAGAAGGGAGAGGTGAGGGAGGGACAGACAAAAGGAGAGACAGAGGGCACAGAAAGAGAGGGTGCACAGAGAGAGGGAGTGAGCGCACAGTAAGAGAGTGAATGCACACAGACAGCACAGACAATTAAACATGACATATATGACACCATCATTTATGACGGTCACATTACTAGTATATATATATATATATATATATATATATATATATTTACACACTGTATATATGCTGCAGACTTGTTTTGGTAAAGTGATTCCTTTTGGTAATAATCTTTTACTGTAGGGGGGCGATGAATGTCTGGTCACAGTGGTGTATTTAGTCTCTATCTCCCCTAAGACTACAGAAGTAGATGCGTCCCCTCTATCATATTCTGTCACCCGCATATTAATCACGTCAGGCACAGTAAATGTATTATATGTAAATATGGCGGATCAGCATGCACAGACACAATATATAGATATGTCTGCTGAGCAAACCTTGAATGTACAAGTTTAGATAATTTATACTTTTTTTTTAAAGTTATTTAGGTTATTTTTAAAGAACACAAAACACTGGCTATATGTTGTTTTATCCATTTTTTTCTAAAGTTAATCAATCCTGGGAAATTCCATGTTATTACTGTTGCGTTTATATGCAAATGACCAAGTAATGCATATTAATTAGCTGCTTTGATGTGCTACTTAGGATTACAGTCTGCTTGCCTGTCTCTACAGTGGCCAAAATAAAGACCCCCAACATCTTTTGGGGCACCTTTGGCCCTTCAGATAGGTGGTCTCCTATTGATAGACACTGGGACTTTTTGAGTTTGTTACTAGTCTATTTGGTTTTGTAAATTAGGGACCAAACCAGCTTGTGGGGCACCTTTGGCCCTCCAGATGGGACATCCCGATTGGGGGACACAGGGACCATGTGATCTGGGTATTAGTTTATCTCAGCTATACTAATAACAGTAGTTGGTGGGATGGTAGGATCGCTACCTTGTCGTGTTGAAGGGGCTTTTGTACCTCAATGAAGCTGTGAGCTATAGCATGTAGGGTCACAGCAGAGAAGTCAGACAAATCATGGTCCACTGGAGAAGGAGCTGGTAAACCACTCCAGTATCTTTGCCATGAAAATCTTATGGATTAGTACAAACAAACACAAGATGTGCCTGGTGTGCTTTGGTGCATATGGTCACAGAAAGATGGGCATGACTGAACAACAAAACAGTCGATTTACCAGCTCCAACTAGTAGCCTCTAGATCCATATTTCTGCAGTGTTTCAGCGTCTGGCGCTTTTCTCTATTTTAGTATATATTCAAAAAAAGGTTCCCTTTTTATATTTTGTTGAGACATCTTTAAAAACAAAGTCATCTTCCTGCTGGGGTGACAGAGTCCCTTTATCTATATACTGAGAGTGTTGTACAGATAATATTTTGCAATAAGAAATGATTGAACTTGAAAACGTTATCCATTCCTTTTTCAGATAATTCTCTTTATATGTACACAGAAAAAACTTGTAAAGTGAGAAGCTTTAACTAAAATAGTTGTGGTCTCTGGTCATCATCTAGCTTCATACCATTACAGAAACATATAGATACTATTATGCCATAGGTAGCTAGGAAAGTCGGTCTCCCTGATGCATACAGGCGTGTGCATGCGTGTGCTGCCTGATACGATTTAAGGCCTCTAACCCGCAAAAGAAATTACTATAGGTAAGTTGCGGCTTATATTTGGATATTATCTTTTTTTTTTTTCTTGCATTTAACAGGTGCGACTTTTATTCAGGTGCGGCTTTTATTCGGGCCAATACAGTAGATAAATACACAGATAAATAGATAGATAGATAGATAGATATAGTGGATATAAAAAGTCTACACACCCCTGTTAAAATGTCAGGTTTCTGTGCTGTAAAAAATGAGACAAAGATAAATCATTTCAGAACTTTTTCCACCTTTAATGTGACCTATAAACTGTACAACTCAATTCAAAAACAAACTGAAATCTTTTAGGTAGAGGGAAGAAAAAATATAAAATAAAATAATATGGTTGCATAAGTATGCACACCCTTAGACTAATACTTTGTTGAAGCACCATTTTATTACAGCACTCAGTCTTTTTGGGGAAGAGTCTATCAGCATGGCACATTTTGACTTGGCAAGATTTGCCCACTCTTCTTTGCAAAAACACTCCAGATCTGTCAGATTGCGAGGGCATCTCCTGTGCACAGCCCTCTTCAGATCACCCCACAGATTTTCAATCGGATTCAGGTCTAGGCTCTGGCTGGGCCATTCCAAAACTATTATCTTCTTCTGGTGAAGCCATTCCTTTGTTGATTTGGATGTATGCTTTGGGTCGTTGTCATGCTGAAAGATGAAGTTCCTCTTCATGTTCAGCTTTCTAGCAGAAGCCTGAAGGTTTTGTGCCAATATTGACTGGTATTTGGAACTGTTCATAATTCCCTCTATCTTAACTAAGGCCCCAGTTCCAGCTGAAGAAAAACAGCATCAAAGCATGATGCTGCCACCACCATGCTTCACTGTGGGTATGGTGCTCTTTTGGTGATGTGCAGTGTTGTTTTTGCGCCAAACATATCTTTTGGAATTATGGCCAAAAAGTTCAACCTTGGTTTCATCAGACTATAACACCTTTTCCCACATGCTTTTGGGAGACTTCAAATGTGTTTTTGCAAAATGTAGCCTGGCTTGGATGTTTTTCTTCGTAAGAAAAGGCTTTCGTCTTGCCACTCTACCCCATAGCCCAGACATATGAAGAATAAGGGAGATTATTGTCACATGTACCACACAGCCAGTACTTGCCAGATATTCCTGCAGCTCCTTTAATGTTGCCGTAGGCCTCTTGGTAGCCTCCCAGACCAGTTTTTTTCTCAGCTTTGCATCAATTTTGGATGGAGTCCTTGGTAATGTCACTGTTGTGCCATATTTTCTCCACTTGATGATGACTGTCTTCACTGTGTTCCATGGTATATCTAATGCCTTGGAAATTATTTTGTACCCTTCTCCTGACTGATACATTTTAACAATGAGATCCCTCTGATGCTTTGGAAGCTCTCTGTGGACCATGGCTTTTGCTGTGGGATGCAACTAAGAAAATTTCAGGAAAGACCAACTAGAACAGCTGAACTTTATTTGGGGTTAATCAGGGGCACTTTAAATGATGGCAGGTGTATGCTGACTCCTATTTAACAAGATTTGGAATGTAATTGCTTAATTCTTAACACAGCTACATCCCCAGTTATAAGAGGGTGTGCAGACTTATGCAACCACATTATTTTTCGTTTTTTTCTTTTCTTCCCTCCACCTAAAAGATTTCAGTTTGTTTTTCAAATGAGTTATACAGTTTATAGGTCACATTAAAGGTGGAAAAAGTTCTGAAATGATTTATCTTTGACTCATTTTTTTACAGCACAGAAACCTGACATTTTAACAGGGGTGTGTAGACTTTTTATATCCACTGTAGATAGACAGAGATATAGATAGATAGATAGATAGATAGATAGCGGTGTGTATCTTACCTCCTAGTCCTGCCTGTAATCTTATATGTATAGATGTATTTATATTAAGATAGATTGATAGACAGATAGATAGATAGATAGGCAGAGATATAGATAGATAGATAGCGGTGAGTTACTTACCTCCTATTCCTGCCTGTAATCTTAGGGAGCTGCAGATCCTGTACATGTGGGTGTGTTGCACTTCCTGGCCAGTAGGGGCTCCACTTCCTGATTGGGAGTGCATCCAGGGGCTAAGGGGCCGCGGACGTTGCCCGACAACGCTATAAGAGGATGTGGTACAGGCTGGGGGAGGCAACGCTACACTACACTACGGGGGGGAATCACAGCTCTGGCCCCTCACAGAGCAGGGCCCCGGTGCACTGCCCCGGCTGTACCAGCAGTAGCTCCACCTCTGCTTTCAGCCCACCTCCTTATCAAGATGGAGGCACAAAGCTCAATAGGAGGCTGATACTTTCAACTTTGATATTGAATATTGCTATTATAAGTCATCAAATAGCAATTGTAGGTTGGTCAGTACATAAGTAAAGGGCCACTGTGCTAATTTATCTCTTTATGGTATTTTGAATAACTAAACTTGATAACAGACAAAATATAAAAAATAAAAACAGCCTTTCAACTTACCAAATTATTCTTTGCTGAAGCCATTTTTCCCGGTTACGTTTTCAGGAGGGTGTGTCGTTGCATGCTAATGAGCTTTCCATTATTGCTACTGAAAGCTCTGGCACTTATAGATACCAGATTCCCACTGCATAGCTAGAACTTCCTGTGCAGTGAAAGTCTCCTCCTATCTCAGGAGCCTATGCTGCTGTAGGTTTTACATGTAAAAAGTAATAAATTACAGGCTGTATTATTTAATTTTCCATTCTAAAAAACATTTTTTGCCTATTTTTAAGTGTAGTATATTTTAAATGTATGACTACAGTGGCCCTTCAAAACAAATAGCTCTTGTTGTTAGGATAATGTTGTCGCGTCGTTCTGTCGTGTCTGACTCTCCGTGACCTCATGGACCATAACATCTTTATGTCCATGGTCATGCTGATCCACTTGGTATTCAAGGCAGAGATACTGGAGGGGGTTGCCAGTTCCGGCTCCAGTTGGAAACAGCATGCAGCTCCTTGTATTTCTAGGTGGTCTCCCATCCAAGTATTGACCAGGCCCAATCCTGCTTGGCTTCAGGGTTCCCTGACTTGAATCGGACCCAGGTTGCAGCGGTGAAAGCACAGAATGCTAACCACTGAACCACCAGAGAACCCTGTTAGGATATTACAGGGGCCTTTTAAGTTAGCTTTAAATATGCAATACTGCTCAGCTTATTTTAAATCAAAATACATTGTTCCATCATAGAAATAAATTTAATTTATATTGATAGTTATTTTTTATTCAGCGTTAAACCTCTTCATATTAATTAGAAATCAATGTACAGCACGACATGATTTATTTTTGTGTCAATTGTAAAATTGGTGTCAAGATATGGAAAGAATAATTAGAAGAGTGCGGTCCAAGACTGTGCTGCTAGCGCCACCTGCTGGTGAAACGAAAAAAATATGGTTTCCGACATTGGGCAAACAGCCAATTCCTGCCCCTCGGGGTAATCAGCTCAGATAGTCTATCCAAGGACACAATGATAACCATTACAGGACCCCTGCTGTGCACCAGTTATTCTAAAGAGTCCCTCCATTCAACACCTTGAAAATCAAGACACTCAAAAGACAATTTCATACACTAAGGAGAGGTAAAGATATTTGAAATGAAGATGATCATATTCTTCAGAACCAAGGATGCAGGACTGAACATAGAATGGAGTGTTCTGGCCAGTGGTGTAGATAGAGAATGGAGGGCCCTGGTGCAAAAAAAAAGTTTTGGTTCCCACCTCTGGGGGTTTATATTTATTTATATTTCTAAAAAAATAATTTGCGCTGGGCTCCGCCAGAACCAAATCACTCAGTGCTCCTCCCCCAGACCCCTGCTCATAACTGCTCAACTCCTGAAGACCCCATCCCATAACTGATCCCCTCCGGAAGAACCTTTCCCTTAACAACAAACCTTCCAAGACCTTTACCCATTGCTGTTGCACCCCCAAGACCCTTTCCAACATATATACATATATAGCATCCGCCCCCCCGCAGCACCCTCCTCAAATAGTACTCATCCCTATCTCCTTTCTTCCTCCCTCACAGAACCCAACCCCCTTGTACTTTGCTGTCACTTTGCAGCCCTTGCTCTCTTACTGTCTTCCCTGATACACATCCCAAGTGTGCTGAACTGAACCACACTACCACCTCTTGGAGCTTCAGTAGAAATGCTATTATTACTAGTATATTATTAGTTACAGAGCCCCAGGAACAGTTACAGAGCCCCAGGAACAGTTACAGAGCCCCAGGAACAGTTAGAGAACCACAGGAGCAGTTACAGAACCACAGAATCAGTTACAGAACCACAGGAGCAGTTACAGAACTCCATGAACAGTAACAGAACCCCAGGAACAGTTACGGAGACCCAGGAACAGATAGAGAACCCCAGAACAATTACAGACCCCCAGGGACAGTTTCAGAGCCCCAATACAAGTTGCAGAGCCCCATGAACAGTAACAGAGCTCCAGGAACAGGTACATAGTCCCAGGAACAGTTAGAGCCCCACGAACAGTTACAGAACTCTAATCTTGCGCCATTTTACCTGGAAGTCCCTGGAACAGTTACAGAGCCCCAAGAACAATTACAGAGCCCCGGGAGCAGTTACAGAGCCCCAGGAACAGTTACAGAGCCCCAGGAATAGTTACAGAGTGCCAAGAACAATTACAGAGCCCCGGGAACAGTTACAGAGCCTAGGAACAGTTACAGAGGAACAGTTACAGAGCCCCAGGAATAGTTACAGAGCCCCTAGAACAATTACAGAGCCCCAGGAACAGTTACAGAGCCCCAGGAACAGTTAGAGCCACAGGAACAGTTACAAAACACAGGAACAGTCACATAGCCCCAGGAACACTTAGAGCCACAGGAATAGTTACAGAACTTGCACCATTTTACCTGTAAAGCTCCCTCCATTCAAACCTTAAAAATCAAGATACTTAAAGGGCAATTTCAGACACCCAGGAGGGGAAATTATATTAGAAATGAAGATGATCACCTTCTTCATCGCCAAAGATACCAGACTTAACATAGATTTGGGGGTTCAAGCACCTTAGACTAATGTTACTTTATTGTTTTTACATGTTACTTGGTTCCATTAATGATTCTAGTTATTTAGTATTTGTGGACTTGTTCATGTTTATATCTATATTATGTACACACACCCTGACTGTATTCTGGCTTATCTATCTGACCTTGTGCACCCAACCCTGGATGTTTGTGATTTACAATCCAGTGTCTTCTGACCCAATGCTAGAAAGTACACAAATACAGTAAACCCATTTCCCTATGGGCATGGCCTTACCTCACAGAAAAATGAAAGATGATAGCTTGCATGAGAGTGAACAGGAAGAAACGTGACTTACCACTTACCCTTTTAGGTGATTTACAATGCCCCCAAAACCCTGCGTCTTCTGACCCAATGTTAGCAAGGACACAGATACTGTAAACCAATTTGCATGTTGCCTTAGCTCACAAGATGAAAGATGGTAACTTGCATGAGAGTGAACAGGAAGAAAGGATGTCGCTCCAGAGAATCTTTTACATTGGGGTCTTCAAAAGGATTTCTTGGCAAAGATAATGGAGGGGGTTGCTAGTTCCTTCTCCAGTGACCTCTGTACTCTGGCCTTCTCATCTTAGGTGACCCACCATGGTTTAGCTCAGAGCTTCATTGAAGTACACAAGCTCTTTCATGACAAGGTAACAATCATGAAGGGGCCCATGGCTTACATGGCTGCCAGTGTTGTTAGTGTGTTCCAAACTATGATCACATTGTTTTCCAACTCCTTCCCAGTCTATTTCTCTAGAACACCATCTTTTTCTATCAATTATGGTCTCCCAAGGCTCGGCCCTCAATCTTCTTCTCTATATACCTCCTCTCTGGACTGCCAATCCACTGTAATGTCCTAATACCAATAACCATTCTCCTCTTGGACAAACTAGCCAATATCTGTGATCTCATGGACCGTAACACAGCAGACACATCTTTATGTTCATCCATGGTCATGCTGATCCACTTAGTTTTCATGGCAGATGTACTAGTGTGGGTTGCCAGCTCCTTCTCCAGTGGGCCACAGCATACAGCTTCTGGTATTCCAAGGTGGTCTCCCATCCACTGACCAGGCCCAACCCTTCTTGGTTTCAGGGTGGTGTGACCTCTTGGTTCCCTGACTGAAATCAAACCCAGGTTGCAGAATGAAATTACCAAACGCTAACCACTGGACCACCAGGGAACCCTATATAACCCTCTCAGCTACTTCCCTTTAATACCAACCAAATTCCTTGCCATTTGCTTAACATCTTTTCATCTACAACTCAAGCCTATTGTCTAGGAGTTCTTCAACCTTTTGCAATGACCTAGTTCTACGACAGAGGCAGAGATGGATAGATGAGGTCATTAAAGCAATGAACACGAGTTTGAGGGAAATCACGAGGGGCAGTTTGGTATATACTTGACTAACATGTGTCTTTTTTTTTTCTTGAACTGCAGTGGTCCTTTAAGTTTGCACTGATTGTATGAATATGAATTGAATCTGCTATAACTACCCCAAATTTGCACTGTACGATGGCGCTTTATTAGTAATCTATAATCTTACATCAACACACAGAGATGTTCATGGTGATATATATTCTATCTCCCCCCCACAGATTTTTTTAGATACAGCCAATAGAAAATGAGAACTTCAGTAAAACATGGAGGTTAAACATCAATCAATTAGTGTTTAGGGGTCCGATATGTGATCAGACTCGCAATCCGGCAATGTACAAAAAATTAAAATTAAGGGAATGTTCTAGTCCATGTGGGTGGCCTGATATGTATTAATTCCTTGATTACCGATATTAATATAACACAGAAATGACACATTAAAATAATATTTTTTTTATTGCCGATTTGCGAGCTTGAGACTGTTGTGCAATTCATTCATGTCTATCCTCGCTTTCCCCGTCTTTTAAATTGCAGTATTGATTTTAGCGATATGCAATTTTAGCGATTGTAACATTTACGGGTTTGAAACATCAAAGGCTTTGATGGTGTGTAAGTTACAATTTTGGCAACCGCAGGGATTTTCAGACGGTAACCCGTAGATCGTTTGCAGCTCGCTAAAAGACGCCAATTGAATAGCAAATTAGTTTACGGGGTACATTACGGGCTCCAGTAACTGACAATTGCTCCATTGAATCGAGGACCATATATAGTAAATCACTCTCCAGCTGTCATGTTCCATGTTGCATTTACTATCAGGACTGAGCAGTCATTTTGCATGGGCTCAGCCAATGTCACTGGGCCTGATACCATCCAGTCAGCAGAATCACTGACCCAGTACAAGTCACCTTGGTCTCTTTTGCCTCCAGACCTAGATCCTCACATGCCACCACTATTCTGCCTCTGAAAACAACGGGGCACCAGATAACAGCTCGCCATTCTGTGACTTTTGTCTCTTGGCTGCTTCTCTTACCTATCTCACCATGGCATCATGTCTCTTTCCCTGGTTTGCTCTCCTACCCGACGATCTATATCCCATTCCCATGTCTATCTCTCTATTTACTGCATCTCTCCTCCTTTCTCATGGCTATCTATTGCTTCCCTTCCCATGCACCTCTCTCCCCTACCCATAACTGCCTCTTCCCTTTCCATCTCTTGTCTCCCCTTCCTATGATTCCCTCTCCCCGCCCTACTCTTCTACTCTCTTCCCATAAGTGTCTCACTTGGCCTTAACCATCCCTTCTTCCTTCCATGTCTTTCTCCTTCCTATCTCTCCTCCTTCCCCTCTCCATAGCTATCTCTTGCTTCCCTTCCCATGCCTTTCTCCTTCCACCCTTCCCATCAGTCTTTCTCCCCTCTACCCATTACTGCCTCTCCCCTTTCCATGTCTGTCTCCCCCTTCCTAATTATCTCTCCCCCATCTCTCTTCCCCCCCCCCATCCCTGTCTCTCTCCCCAGGCGGGCCTGGCTCTTTCCTCCCTCCCTAGGCCTGTCTCTCTCCCGCTTCCTATGTGTGACACTCTCCTCCCTCCATATGCCCGTCTCTCTACCTGAAGATGGTTGTCGCCATGGTCTGTGGCGCAGTTGAATTGAATATGGCCCTTTGTTCACAGGCTTGTACCAAAGCACTTGGGCAAAGCAGATGTGGAGACATTATTTAAGGAAGGTATTAAGGCGTAATCAGGGAATTACAAACTGGTAAGCTTTTTGTAAATAGCAGGGAAGCTTCTAGAAGGATTTAGTGATGGATAATATGCAGGAAAGTAAGATTATAAGTGAGAGTCAGTGTGGTGGGATGATAGAAACTGAACTAATTGGTTTCTGAATTATAAGCCATCTGAACATTGACTTGAATGGCTGACACACACCTGCAACCTGATTGGTTGTATGTGGGCTGTCAGCTACTCCATTATTCACATATTTTATTTGATTTCTCAGTGAAAAATGCAAAAAGTATTTCAACATGCTCTTATGAAATCTTCACAGTGATATGGTCCAAATTGTGCTGAATTAAGTGGCCCTTTAATATCATGTAATATTTGAAAATAAGGCAATATATTTTTCCTTACTCTTTAAAAATGTTTACTTCTTGAATGTACGGGTTCTGCAATTTGTGCCACTTAACCACTCACTGTCCCTGACACCTTATCAGCCGATCCTCAGAATCAGAGAGCTTGTTACGGCTTTAATAAGTGTTTGAAAACGCCCTCGCGAGTCCTATTTAGTACTTGTTGCGGATTAGACTTTATTTGCGAGCTAGAGCTGCGGGTCTAATAGAATATCGATTTTGTGTAACTTTAATAATTATTTAGAGCTTGTAATATTCGGGCTGTGCTAAAACCAATGGAGTTCTAAAGCCAAATTTGCGTCTTTGTCTGGCCCGTAGTGACTGTGGGCGGGGAACTCGTAATCTGATTGCGAGTAGCTAATAGAATATGTGGCAATATTAAGAGTGGTTTTAAGTGTGTATAAATGTACGATATGAGCAACAGAATAGGGCCCATAGATGGGAGATGTACACGAGAACCCCTAGGGATTAGCAATGTGAAATTGTAAAAATCAAGGAAACATATTTACCGCCATATTTTCAAACATTTCATGCATTTAATCTATTTCATAAAAAAAAATAATATTTGCAGAGCACTATTTTGATGAACTAGAGCAAATAATACGCAATATGGAAAGTAATTAAAAAAACAATAAAAGTAATAAAACACAGCTAATTTAATTTGGTTCACAAGGCTCGTTCCCATTTCAAAAGACATTAATACTGATCTATGAATATACATGTATAAATCTACACTTTTTTTTTATGTACACCCAAAATGTTACAGTTGTGTGTCTATATATACACATACACACTATATACATTTTTGTATTATAAATAAAATACATTTCCAAAGCAAGAGCACAGGATCATACAAACCAAAAGAATAGGGGTGCAGCACTCAGGGTTGGTATAAAAAGTGAAATGAGTTTATTTCAAGGACTGGGGTCTGTATAATTTAATCATAAGTATGTACAGGCAAAAATATGTATATATACACACACAAATACTAATTATGCTATTAGACAGATACACATACAATATATATATATATATACATACACATATATATACATATATATATATATACATATATATATATATATACATACATATATATATACATATATATATATATATATACATACATATATATATATATATATATATATATATATATACATACATATATATATATATATATATATATACACACATATATATAAATATTTACATACATACATACATATATATATACATATATATATATATATATATACATACATATATATATATATTTAAATACATATATATATACATACATATATATATATATACATACATATATATATATATATATATATATATATATACATACATATATATATACACATATATATATATACATATATACATATATATATATATATATATATATATATACATATATATATATATATATACATATATATATATATATACATACATATATATATATATATATATATATATATATATATATATACACATATATATATATATATATACATATATATATATATATACATATATATATATATATATACATATATATATATACATATATATATATACATATATATATATATATATATACATATATATATATACATATATATATATACATATATATATATATACATATATATATATATATACATATATACATATATACATATATATATATATATATACATATATATATATACATATATATATATACATATATATATATATATATACATATATATATATATATACATATATATATATATACATATATATATATATATATATATATATATACATTCATATATATATATATACATATATATATACATATATATATACATATACAATATACATATATATATATAATGACTGCAAGTATAGGTGTATAATTATATACACTCACACATCTACCCAAATCATACATACGCACACTAGGAGTGTGCAATACTTTCTTTTTCCCAAGGACCCAGAGACTAAAATGAAAAATAGACTTTTACTGTTCGATAAAAGTAATAAAATGGTTAGACATTAAATTAATTACATGAAATAATTAGCACATAACAAGGTGCACTAATCACAATGCAGTAAACACACACATACTGGGGGAAGGGGAGAATTACATGCATAGCCTTAGCTCTCCCCCAAGAGTAAAAGAACAATAAAGTTACATAGACATTGAACTATATACAGAATAGAGCAATGGCGCCACCACTTCACACAGAGGGGCAGTAGTCTACCTCACCTTCATATAGAGGAGCAGAGCAGTCCCATACATTCACACAAAAGAGATGTGCTCCCCTACACACCGTATATAAGGGAAGAGATCACCCCACCTGTACACGTTGAGTATAACACCTTCTGTACATGCATCTTCATACAGAGGAAAGTCGCCTCCGCCATTATCCACAGAGGCGCAGTGCATTCTGTACATCTTTATACAGAAGTCTTGATGTGCTTCCCACCCCATCCATAATAAAGCATAGCACCGCCCCCACAGAGAAGCACAATGCCCACATTGTCCTATTTATAGAGTTGCAACCCTGTTCCTACGTCTCTGAACAAAAGGCAGACGCTCCGTCTCATCTTAATAGAGACTTTGTATCACACCTCAAAAAGTGCAGGAGCTCAAGATGCCGCATTATAAAGTTAAAATGTGCTCTTTCCTACATATTATATAGGACTGGGGGTAACTAAAGTATTGCCCTATTTGAATAGGGCAGGCTGTTTTTTGACCAATCAGCCCAGGCTACATATTAAATTGATAGAATTAATTAATTATGCCTGGTAAATTGGGTCTGACTGTGCCTATCGAGATGGGGGAGTCTGTCTTGAGTCTGTGTTATCCTTAGTTTGTCGTGCTGTCCTTGCTGGTGCCCTCTTCTCGTGTGTGCTCCTTGTCACCTCCCCCGGAGGAGCTGGACACTCGCCCAGAATGCTTGTATGCTGCAGTAAGCTCCTGCACACGCTCTGCGGTCGGTTCCCACTTCAGGAAGCCGGGCTCATTCTGCAGGAACAGCACAGCTGTGTTGTGCACGGCCTTGTAATACATTTCTTCCCTGAGGAGAGATTAAGGGTTTAAATGACAGAGATACCGTGAGTAGGTAAGAATGAGACGGAAAAACTGGTGAAAACAGAATCAGACAGGTGAGGAAAGAAGGGAGTACAGATGAGGAGGAGGCGATAGATGCAAGCAGGGAAGAAAGAGGAGCAGTGTGTAATAAAAGAGGGCAGAGACAGCGAATAAAGAGGTGAGAAGTTAGCAGAAGAGAGATTGGAAAGCTGGCACAGAATACGGATTAGTAGATACAGAGACAATGTGTGAGCAGTAAAGAAGAAGAGTACCACTAAAACCGAAAAAAAATTCTCCGCCTCTAAAACCTAGCTTCGTTCCCAGGCCCATTCCACTACTCCGCTAAGGTACTTACTTCTTGCACGTATGTTGTGCTCCACTGCGGTACTCGTGCTGAAATGCAGGAAGAAGCATCTGGTGGCGCTTGAAGCGGCTGCTCTCCATGCGAATGAGAGCGGGTGTAGGGGGATCTCTCCACTCAGGGATAAAGATGATGAAAGAGAGGGGCTGGTCTGAACTCTCCAAGAGGTTCTGCAGAGGAACAGATCAGTCAGTAGATGGATACAAACACACATCTGAGACTCAATCAACGTCTTGGTAAATTATCTCACCTCAAAATGTGTCACCATGGCATCCATGAGCTCCTCGCTGAACGGAGGATTGGCCTCAAATGATCCACTGACTGGGAAAAAGCTCAGACAAGGCCTGTGAGAAGAGACGGTGAGGAGAAGGTGAGTGACCCAAATGGAGGAGGTCCACTAACAGGAGAAATGGAATTCAGTTCAACATCACGTGTCTGTGTGGTATATAAAACATTATACACTCGCACAACAGGATGCACATCCCAAAATCCATACAGGTTAGGCCAAGACAGTCCAATTTCTGTTACACCCTTATGTAAATCACTATCAGACACTGGCATGCTCTCCTCAACCCCCCCCCCTACCTCAACCATCCTCCTCAACCCCCTCCTCAACACCCCCATCCTCATCCTCAAACCCCCATCCTCATCCTCAAACCCCCATCCTCAACCTCCCTCCTCAACCTCAACCCCCCTCCTCAACCTCAACCCCCCTCCTCAACCTCAACCCCCCTCCTCAACCTAAACCCCCCTCAACCCCAAACCACCTCAACCTCCCCCCTCAATCCCAACCCCCCTCCTCAACCTAAACCCCCCTCAACCCCCCTCCTCCACCGAAACCCCCCTAAATACCTCCCCCCTCTCCCCTCACTTACCTGGTTGTGCTCCGGCCTCCGCTCCTTGACCCGGCGCGCATGTGACGTCACATGCGCGCCGCATCATTAGCATATAACGGGTGCCGGCACCCGATATATGCTAATGACGCGGCGCGCATGTGACTTCACATGCGCGCTGGCGCCGGGTCAAGGAGCGGAGGCCGAAGCACAAGCAGGTAAGTGAGGGGAGAGGGGGGAGGTATTTAGGGGGGTTTCGGTGGAGGAGGGGGTTTGAGGGGGGAGGGAAAGAGACACGGGGGGTAGAGAGACACACGGGTGGGGGTTAGAGACACATGGGTGGGGGTTAGACAGACACGGGGGAGGGTGACTCGAGTATATTAGCAGCTACGTAAGCCATGAACATAAAACCATTTCAGAGAAATCTTAACTTTTGAAGATTAGTTTGTATGTTTCCATCTTTTTCTAATTGAACATTAGCTTATTTCTGCATAACTATGGTCTTCATTTGCTTTTAAAAACATATTTATTATCATACAGTGTTCCTTTAAACTACAAAGTGTTAAAGAAGCTAAGTTTTAGAAAGTGGTGGAGAGGGGATATGTAAAATATGATGCTTGGACTTTACTACAGACAGTGCAGCTGAGTGGAAAGGAGAAATATGAGAGATTGGAAGGGGTTAAGTAAAACAAGGAGGTAGATGCTAACTCTTAACACCAATTCTGTAAATGTGAGTAATAATGCAAATGATAATAGGGATCTATCCTGTTATGGTGTCGGGACAGGTCCGCCACTGCAGTGCAGACTCCAACCGCTAGATGGCGTTGCCGATATGTGAGAGAAGTTCTAAGCTTATAACGTTAGCCTAACCCTAACCCTCACCTCTATGATATGGCGCCGGAATATCTGCAGCGCCATCCATAAGAGAATAGGGCCGACAATAGTATTGCTGCACACAGTGAAACATTGTGAATGCAAGTCTCCTTTTCCAGCCAAAAGCAATAGTAATTACTATTAACAAATTAACATGTAATCAGTAATACTTTGGACTGGAAAAAAAAGACTTAAATTCTCTTGTCACTCCAAATAAAATGTATACCACAACTCTAATTACTCCTAATGAATGTTAACCCCACTGCTTACCCCCTGGATCCAAAGTATCCATCTGTATCGGGAAAGGCAGAGCAGTACTGCTTGAAGTAGCAATTGAGAGGTGAAGCAAAACACTCCGAAGTCACACCAAAAATTCTGTGAAGAGCCTGGAAAACGTGCACCGGCAGTGCCCCCTGTAGGCCGGATCCTTCATATTGTGCTGTGCCGAACATAACCTATATCGTGTAACAAACAAGATGTAAACTCATAAGAATAACCTCGACATATTGTACCACCTTATTTCCCAATCTATTGATGAATTATTACCTGCAATATAAATATTTTTTTTTTTTACAAAAGTAAAAAAAGTATTGTTTTTCATTTATCAACTATTATATGCAATTATTATTAACTGGGCGATCCATTGCTTTGTTAAGACCTTACTCATATCTTTGTTTACCTGATATCTGCGCAAGAGACACCAAACCCGAGACAGGAACCTTTCCGATGCAGGATCATCAGTACAGCTGAGACGATAAAGCTGAAACTGGACATAGACAGCACTGTTTCAGTGTCAGGCAGAAGTATTTGTCCATTATTATAGTATTAAGGTTATAGTATTCGTGCAGGGGGCACTGGGCATGTATTGTTATGTAGGGTCAGGGTAGTCCCATGGATGAGTTATATATTGAAAATAATTGAAAAGTGAAGTGTGTTTTCTTACCAGTTTACTGAAGTAGCTCTGATTAATTCTCACAGATTCTCCTTTGTATTTCACACACACCAAGCTTCCCTCGAGCTGCACATCAACCCCGGCCTGGGTGGGCAATGGTGGTACAGACAGCCGAATCGGGTGACACGTCACATGTTTCTCTGGTACAGCAACTGCTGGGCCCGGCTCTGTAACACAAGAAGAATACACAATGTCACAATTTTGCTTGGCGTGTTCAATCTTGGGAAAAAGGACTATCTACACCCCCCTTTCTCGGTCACTATCGTGTCGTGGTGTAGAATCACCCAAGATGGGCAGGTCATATCAGAGCGGTCAGACAAATCTCAGACCGCTGGAGAAGGAACTGGCAACCCACTCAAGAGGCAGTATGCCTTTACACAACTGCACACTGAAAGGATGGGTGATACATGGAAAGATATAATGGTATATGTTTAGGGTAAGTTGTACAGTATGTTGCCACTAAGAAATATAGAAATGATGTGTTGGAGAGACAGAAGGAGATGAGAGTGCCAGCAGACTCCCCAAGAAACACAAGGCTCACTAACAAAGTGAAAAGTGGGTAAGTTGAACTATGTGGCCCCTGGTGATTAATATATGCCCCTGCTGAACTTTCCTATATGGGCCAGCTGCACTTATGCTTTGCTACGTTCCTTAACTGGCTCTATATCATATCTCCTATACCCCTCAACTGGCTCTATATCATATCTCCTATCAACTGGCTCTATATCTCCTATACCCCTCAACTGGCTCTATATCAAATCTCCTATACCACTCAATTGGCTCTATATCGTATATCCTATACCCCTCAATTGGCTCTATATCGTATGTCCTATACCCCTCAATTGGCTCTATATCGTATGTCCTATACCCCTCAATTGGCTCTATATTGTATCTCTTAAACCCCTCAATTGGCTCTATATCAAATCTCCTATACCCCTCAATTGGCTCTATATTGTATCTCTTATACCCCTCAATTGGCTCTATATCGTATCTCCTATATCCCTCAATGGGCTCCATATAGTACCTGCTATACCCCTCAATGGGTTCCATATAGTATTTCCTATACACCTCAATGGGCTCCATATCATATCTCCTATATCCCTCAATGGGCTCCATATCATATCTTCTATACCCCTCAACGGGCTCTATATCATACCTCCTCTACTCCTCAATGGGCTCCATATCTTATCTTCTATACCCCTCAACAGGCTCTATATCATACCTCCTATACCCCTCAACAGGCTCTATATCATACCTCCTATACCCCTCAACGGCTCTATATCATACCTTCTATACCACTCAATGGGCTCTAGATGGTATCTCCTATATCCCTAAATTGGCTCCTTATAGTATCTTCTATACCCCTCAATGGGCTCTATATCTCACCTCCTATACCCCTCAAAAGGCTCTATATTGTATCTCCTATACTCTACACTGATTCCATGATTATGCAGCCCGCAGGCCTTTAATTCATCTCCTGCTGTTAGCACAAACTTATCTACACTTCAGAGAAACTACATTAGATTAATTAAATGTGTTCTCTTGAAGTAACCTAAGGGAAGACGCTTTGAAGAGTGAAAAAAAATAATAATAAAAAACCTTTTCTCCTCCGCATCGCAAGGCTTGATTTCTATTATCTTGTAGGAGGCAAGAATGAAGAGGGATCACAGTGAGGGCAGGGGTCTGATAGTGGCTGTGTCTCTTTTAAGGGGATATAAAAAAAGTTTCTGGATTTTACAAGGTATATAATATACCTGGGTATTTCTATTTACTTTTATGTACATTATTTTATTGAGTGGTAACATATGGATGTGAAAGCTGAACCATAAAGAAGACTGAGTGCCGGAGAATTGACGCCTTTGGATTGTGGTGGTGGAGAAAACTGCTTAGAGTCCCTTGGACTGCAAGACGATCCAATAAATCAGTACTACAGGAAATCAAGACAAACTGTTCACTGGAAGGTTTGATCATGAGGCTGAAGCTCAAATATTTTAGCAAAATAATAAGAAAACAGGAGCCCCTAGAGAATACTCCAAGACTAGGAAAGATTGAAGGGACGCAAAGAAGGGGACGGCTGGGGCAGAGATGGATAGAAGAGATCACTGCCGCAATGAACATGAGCTTGAGGGAGCTTAGAGGGGCAGTGGCTGACAGATGTGCCTGGCACACTGTGGTCGACAGACAGTCAGACTTGATTGAAAAAGTAAAGAACAAGACTCTAAATTAAATGAAGGAAGATCAGCGTTATATCTTGAGGAGGATACGTTTTTAATAGCTCAGTAGTCAGTTGGATAGTATTTCAATTATCAGTAAATCAACTTCAGTCATTTAAAACAATACCTGATCTTCAAATGATACGTTATATTTGTAGATGTTTTTAAGAAGGAACAAATGCAGCCATTATCAAAAATGGCGGCAATAGAATTGTAAGTAAACAAATGGTTAAGTGATTAAGTGTTTTGGTTGCGTGAGTACTTTTTGCGCTGATTGCGAGCCACGTGGTGAGCACCTTTGGCGCTCATCGTGTGGCTGGCAATGAGCGCCTTCGCCGTTTATTGTGGTGTGTTTTCAAGTGTTGAATATCTGTATGTTTTAATGATAGTTAATATACTTTACCTATTTGTAATTAATATATGCAGGAAGCATTGTGCTCAAGAGCTAACAATCTGTTTTAATGTTGCTGCAGCATACAATGTCGGTTTGCACTGTTGTTGAGCTGAGGTGTAAGTGTCAGCAATGTGTGCAGTGTGTAGTGTAAATAGGCTGCGTGCGCGAGGGGAAGCCGTTAGTGTAGCTGTGTACTTCTGCATTGTGAAAGTTAGTGTTGTAAAATGGCGGCAAACGTGCATGTGGTACGCGGGTGTGGATGATTTAGCATCCTTGGTAATAATGCATGTAGTACCCCGTACGGCTTTTTGTAAAAGTCGTATGTGCTTGGTGATGTTTTGCGGCTTTAGGGGTTCGTGTAGCCTCTTTTTCCTTTTTTTTTTGGCCGGCCATTTTTTCTCTCGCTTAGGGGATTTTCAAGTGTGTAAACTGTTAAAATTGGAGTTAAATTGAGGTGTAAGATGACTTGCAGACGTCCCGGGTGTCCCCCCTTGCTGTGTGTGATGTTTTTATGTGATTTCTGTTTGTATTTAGTGTTTTTCAGTGTGCGCGGTTCGGCCGTTCAGTTTGTATTTTTTGCGGTTCATTTTTTTTTTCGTGGATTGTTGAAGTGTTGCGGAGTCGTAGGGATGAGCGCCTATGGCGCTCATCTCCACCACCGCAGGGAGCACCTTTGGTGCTCCCTGCCTAAGTGCTACGGGGTCGTAGGTATGAGCGCCTATGACGCTCATCTCCACCATTGTAAAGAGCGCCTTTGGTGCTCCTTGCCTGGCCGCAATTGCGGCCCTCGCTTTGCAAGGGCCGCAGTTTCCCCGTTGCGTTACTAACGGGTTTTGGCAAGTCCGCCTGCTGACAACTATATATGTGATGTTTACATTTCTACAAAACCTGGGACCACTACTGTGTGCCTTTATGTCAGAACAGTTTTCTTCCAGGAGTCTTTAGCCGCCAAGCGACTCGATGACAAAACAGTCTGGGAGAACACTGCAGAAAATGCAGAAACTAGCAAGTAAAAAATTACCATAAAACTCAGCTTAGATCTTTATTCTTAGATATAGGTCAAAATGAATGTAGCATTTACAAAATTGTCTATGAACATGGGGCCCCTGGTCCAAGCCAAGTGTCTATGAATCAGAGTCATGACCACATAAAAGTGAGCTGGGTTATTAATGCATCTGATAGAGGACGATTGGTAGTGTATGAAAATAATTGTTTGCATAAAAAAAGATACAAAAATAAACATGTAAACTATTACCCTAAAGTTTTCTCTTTTTCCTGCATTTGCAAACTGTTTTCTATCAATGTTGACACCCCCTGAAAATCCCAGCGAAAATTAGCATAACTAATACATTGTATCTCTTTCACCTGGGGATTGAGCTGCAACTTTCCTTTAGATTTCTGTAATACCCAGAACAAGGTCTGTGTCCCTTCATTCACTGATTGTGTTATCTACATAACATTCTAGGTGAATCTTCCCCCAGGCCCAGTGATTTGCCCCCTGTACCCCCCCCCCCCCCAGTGATTTACCCGATCACCTCCCCCACCCCCAGTGAACTGCCCCGTGACCTCCCCCACCACAGTGAATTGCCCCATTACCTCCCCCAGCTCCTGAGATCTCTCCCAACCATAGTGAATTGCATGCACTCACTCACACAGAGACACATGCACAGACCATGAACGTTGCAGGTCATTGCAGGACCATAAATCAAGTATAAATGCTCATTCGCCTAAAAGACAAATTAGAATAGGAAGAGGAAGCTGAAATGTTTGGTTTCAGTACAATTATAATTGTACAGAGTTTATCACGTAGAGTGTGTATGTCTAAAGAACAACCATGTAACAGCTCAAGCATTTTTACTTGAATGTCCATTTATGATCCTTTAAGGACCCAGTGTAGCAGCCTCATGCTCACATGGACAGGGTACACTTTTAGAAAATCGTACCCGGGGCAGCCTAGCTCAATCTTGGGGTTGTAAACATCACCTTCAACAGTTTTTTTTAATGCAAATCTAAAATAACATAGTGCACGCAAATAAATGTAGTTATACACTGCTAATTCCCCTCTATCAGATGCATTCATAACCCAGCTCACTTGCACATACCTTTAAGTAAATGATAATGGGCAAGACAAATAACAAACACAGCCTATAAAGGTATATGGAAGATTCACAGTGTTTTACTGTTCCTAATCTAACAAATGCTGCTTATATCAGACACACACATTACATTGAGTCATACTATACACATACAGACTTATTTTCCACACCCCCAGAGCTGCTTACATAGACACCTGGTACTAACCAATAGAAACACTGCATTCAAGTACTTTTTTTTTTAACCCTATATTAACCTTCAAGCCAACAGCAGCACAGTGCAGAGACCCAGAGCAGCACTGCCTGAGCTGCTTCCCCGTGGTTGGAACAAAAGACTACACATTGCTACAAAGTTGTAGCTGCCATAAAAGTATATATATGAATATTATGCTAATATAGCTCTGATTTTCAAGGCCATTCCTTCTTAAAATCAACTGCCAGGAAACTGAAGATTTTTTTTGCTATTATTATTTATATTGATGTTTCCTTTGCTGAACTGCTTCTTTCAACTGCTTTCTCAAAAGGGTGTGTCAATGCAAACTAAGGAGCTTTCCATTTGTTCTAATGAAACAAAGACATTTTAGGTGACATGTTTTTTTGTAGCAGATAGAAGCTTCCTCTGCATCCAAAGTAACAACAGCATACACAATGTAATAAATTAAAGAATGCACCTGATAGAGTAGAATCAGTAATGTATGCCAGCATTTTTTTTTTTACCCTAGAGTTTGTAAAATGTATTTTGTTTTCTGGCAGTTGATATTAAAAAGGACCTCCCTGAAAGTCCAAGCTAAATTAGCATAATATTTGTTGTAGCCAATGAGAGGCAGCTACAAGATTGTAGCAGTATGGGGATTCAGTTTCTGCAGCAAAGCATCATGGGATTTGTAGTATTTTCCCTCAAACACACACACCTCTCTTTCCTCCCTTGAATGATGCAACTGTTCTGGATCTCTGCACTTTGATGCTACTTGCTGGAAAATTAGTATAGGGTTAAAAAAAAATAATAATATTGTTTTTCTATTGGTTAGTACAGGTACCTTTGTAAGCTGCTCTGGGGTGTGGAAACCATTAAAAAAAAAAAAAAAATAAGTGTGTGTCTGATATAAGCGTATGTGTTAAGAATAGAAAAAGGTAAAAAAAATAAAAATAAAAAAAAAACAGTTTACTTATTAAATGTATTTCTTTAAAAGAGTGGATTACAGTGGTGCTTTAAATGCAGTGAGACATTTAAAGAAATGTGCTTTGTTTATTCTTGACAGTGGATATTAGCTGTGAAAAGGTTAAGGCGTGCTTATGTCCAAATACCAAGACCGGCCCAGTCATGGCTGAACATCAATAGGCTAGCTGTACGTCGAATGCAGAGTGACCACTAATAAAGCCCTTTTGCTTCTGGTTGACAAGATCCAGCATTATTAAGATTAATGACATTGTTAAAGGTGCACAAACTACAGGTGGCGCACACAATTACTGTCAGTAATTGGACGAGAGAGCGCACAGAAATAGAGAATCATTTAATTGGTCTGTTTTATGGTGTCCAAAGTGAAGTTATGTTTTTCCAAGCCTTCAACACCCAACATTTCTCGCATGCGATTAGAAAGAAATTTGTCACATTTTGTATTTTATATGAGAGATAAACATAAAAAGAAACCCGAAAAGCGAAAAATGGTGTCCAGAGACATTAGATCTGGAATAATTCAAGAAGGACTATGGATGTTCATCTTACATCACTAAACCTTAAAGGTACAGCTACGTTTCCCTGTACTTAACTTTTTCTTATCTAACACCTGCTGCTTAAATAAGAAACACACATTACGTTGGTTCATTATATACACAAACAGATTTATTTTATTTAAAAAATGGTTTCCACACCCCTAGACCTGCTTACATAGGTGCCCTGTACTAGCCAATAGAAACACTGCATTCAAATACGCTTTAAACCCTATACTAACCTTTAAGCCAACACCAGCAAAGTGCAAAAATCCAGGACTGCACTGGCTAATCTGCTTCCTTGTGGCGGGAACAAAGTACTACACATCCCATGATGCAGACATTGCAACAATGTTGTAGCTGCCTCCGATTGGCCACAACAAATTATGAATTTTATGCTAATTTAGCTTGGATTTTCAGGTGCGCTCCTTCCCGAAATCAACTGCCAGAAAACTGAAGAAATTTGCAAACTTTCAGATAAGTATATTAATGTTTATTTTTGGATTAATTATCCTCATTCATATATATATATATATATATATATATATATATATATATATATATATATATATATATACGTATATATATATATATATATATATATATATAAAATAAACATTTTATCTAGAGTGATGAACTTTGAGACAAGGTTACCCTATTTTTTAAATCGAAAGCAATATCCATATGAATTGGTACAAATTAAAATAATCACAATTTACTGAAATGCTGCTCAACACACAGCAACGTAACCAATGGGCCCATATAATATGCCCATTATATTTACCCAAAAAGCCTTAGTCCTCAGAATATAGCAGAATAATTATTATCCTCCACAACAAAATAAGGCATGTGACAACTGAAAAATTAAAAGGCTTTGTAATTTCAGGTTAAAGGATCATTGGAAATGTTTTTCTTATATTAAATGAAAATTAAATCTCTTCCATATATTTTTTTTAATTTTTGCCACTTATATTGCTCAGTAAAAGGGATGTAATTTTGCCCTTACTAATATCCTCCATCTTGTTTAGGTGTGCACAGATTAGTTTTTATTAACTGAAGAGTTATATGTGCAAGTATTACACTTTATTTGTTTAATAAAGTGCTGCTTTCCTATCACAATTACAGCTGACCACAGATGCTCCCCCTGTCATGGTGCAAGTGGAGCCTGCCCAGCTGTGTGCATTACACACCAGTATACCAGTGACATCATCTGTCCATATACAGTGCAAGCATGAGCTAAACAAAATGTAGATGTGTATCAGCGAGGCACAATATAAGGGGCAAAATGGCAGCCATTATAATGAGCAATATGATTGCCAAAATAAAGCAGGAAATATTTCATATATTTCACTAAAATGTTTACAAAAAAGGATAGAAGTGATTCATTTTGATTCAATGAAGTTGAACAAGAGTTCTGTGGCCTTTAGCTAATTAGAGATAATGATTTTGTGCTACTAGTAAGAATTGATTTGTAGTTAAACCTTGCAATAAACATAATGTTAAACATGGTCTTGTCCTTTTGATGTTCTGATACTGTTAGGATCCAGTTATGTTCTAAAGACCACATAGCGCACTATGTCATGTAGTTTATGTGCCATTTTATGTTAGCCTCTTGTACGTTGTGCATCATTTCATGTTAGCATCATGTATTTTATGCATCAATTCATGTTAGCATCATGTATTTTATGCACCATTTCATGCACACTTCATTTATTCTAAGCACCATTTGTGTTCTGAGTAATTCCCAGACAACACAACTCTGATTATTTAATGCTTCATATTAAATTAAGGGGGTTTAATCCAAACCTTGGGTAGATAGGATGTATTTGCAACAGATGAAGTGTATCTTTATTTTTTTTTTAAATCAGTATATTTAATATAAACCAAAATTATCTAAATGATAACCCAACTATTTTTTTCTTCTTAAACTGATCCGCAATCAGCAGCAGTTTCATGTTGCAAACAAAGTTACAAGTCAAAACTCATGGCCAATAAAAAAAAAAAATTTAGTTATATTTTGCTAAAGCAGCTTGGAAAAATACAATACAACTCTGCCTATTAGGGTGGGTGTTTCAGGTGGCTGGCAGAATTGCCTTAAAGCGATATCTAAGTGAGGTGGATTATTACATTTATGTTGCTGCTTCCTGTCACATGTCAGTGATACACTACATTTCCCAGGCTCCTTTGCTACATATCCCATGCTGCTTTGCACCACAGCCAATAGGAGAGCAATGTCAGTCTCCCAGTCATTGCTGGTATATGACTCATTCCTACTTCCTGTCTATGCTGTGGGCTGTTGCCATAGCAAATAACATAGTGCTATGTCTCAAATCTTTCATCTAACTTGGATTGGCCAAAACAAATTGGAGGGGGTGTTAGCCTTAATTTTAAACTGTCAGAAATTACAATAGATTTTACTGACTTCAAGGTAAGTGTTCAAATGTTTATTTTGGTATTTTTTCATGCAAGTATCTTTTGTTCATACACTGATTCTTCTCCATTAGATGCATTATTAATCCAGGAAACTTAGATATCCCTTTAAAGGATGATGGAAGGGAGCTAGATTATGAATGCATCTGAAAAAGGATAATTAGTAGTGTATGAAACCCTAAAGTTTTCTGAATTTCTTGCACTTGCAAACTGTTTTCTATCACTGTTGACACCCCCTGAAAATCCCAGGGAAAATTAGCATAACTTATACATTGTATATTTTTGGAATGTGAATTGAGCTGCAGTTTTTCTTTAGATTTCTGTAATAACCAGAATAAGGTCTGTGTTCCTTCATTCACAAATTGTTTTAACTACATCACAGAGAAAACTTCACCCAGCCCCTGTAACCCCCCAGCCCCAGTGATTTGCCACTGTGATCTCTCCTAGACTCAGTAATTTGTCCCATCACCTCCCGCAACCCCAGTGATTTGTCTCATCACCTCCCCCAGCCCCAGGGAATTGCCCCTGAGATCTCTCCCAGCCCCATTTGAGTGAGTGCATTTGCATGCACTCACTCACACAGAGACGCATGCACTCACTCACACAGATACACATGCACTCAGAGGCACATGAACAGAAAACGTTGCAGGTCATTGCAGGACCATAAATCAAGCATAAATGCTCATTCGCCTAAAAGACAAATTAGAATAGGAAGAAGAAGCTGAAATGTTTGGTTTCAATACAATTATAATTTGTAAGAATTTATCAAGGAGAGGGTATATGTCTAAAGAACAACCGTGTATCCACTCAAGCATTTTTACTTGAATGTCGATTTATGGTCCATTAAGGGCCCAGTGTAGCAGCCTCATTTAACTGGCTACACACAGGATTGCTGATTAACTGCAAAGCTGGGCATGCTCACGAAGACAGGGTACGTTTTTACAAAAATTAACCCTCTCAGGAGCCTACCTCAATCCTGGGGGTGAAAACATCACCTGCAACAGTTTTTTTTTAATGCAAAGCTACAAAATCATAGTGCATGCCAATAAATGTAATCATACACTACTAATTCCCCTCTATTAGATTCATTCATAACCCAGCTCACTTCCCTCATATACCTTTAAGTCCAGCTAACATGATAACTGTAACATAGTATTTGAAATTGGAAGAAGACTATTGATTCATCAAGTTCAACTTTTTTAGATCTCCTCAGATCTTACATTGTATGAATTGATCCAGAAGAAGACCCATTAAATGAACATTTCCTTTAAAAAAGTTATCTATGGAGTCTCCCGTGTCAACCTCCTTTGGTGTTGTGTTCCACAACCAGACTGCCCTTACGGAGAAGACCCATTTTCTTTCTTTAATATAAAATATGTTTTTCCTCTAACCTCAAGGTGTCAACTTGTGTCAAATGTAAATTTATTGACAAGAAAAGTTCACCTGACAAAGCCTTATAATGACTCCGCATGTATTTATATAATCACCTATAATAGTTTTCAGTTGTGAGTAATGCCTGAGAGGTGCGTTCTGCATAGGTGTTACTCACAAACGGCTATCTGTAAATTGGGCAACTGCGCATGCGTGACTCCAATTTGAGCATGTGCGGCAGTGCCGTGGCACTGGATCACTAGGAGGGAGAGAGAAGGGAAGAGAGACAAAGGAGGCAGAAGGGAGGGGGGCACTGGATCAATAAGAGGGAGGAGGAGAGAAAGGAAGAGAGAGGGAGAAAAGGGAGGCAGAGAGAGAGAAAGAGGAGGCAGAGAGAGAGAAAGAGGAGGCAGAGAGAGAGGGGGGGGCAGAGAGATAGAGAAGGAGCGGGAGGGAGAGAGGGAGGAGAGAGAGAAAGTGAGAGAGAGAGGAGGAGGGAGGGAGAGAGTGGAGCGGAAGGGAGGGAGAGAGAGGGGGGAGGGAGAGAGTAGAGAGGAAGGGAGAGAGAGTGAGTGGAGAGGAAGGGAGGGAGAGAGAGTGAGTGGAGAGGAAGGGAGGGAGAGAGGGGGAGGAAGGGAGAGAGGGAGGAAGGGAGAGAGAGGGGGAAGGAAGGGAGAGAGAGGGGGAGGAAGGGGGAGAGAGGGGGCGCACAGAGAAAGAGAGGATGCACAGAGTGAGAGAACACACAACAGAACAGAGAATTGAACATAACATATGATACTTGACGGTCAAGTTACTATGGCCTCATAAACGCCTTTTATCTAGAAAAAATCAGTCTACTTAACTAGCTCTACAACTTTAGTGTTTTAAGGGCTATCCAAAATGATAAATTATGTGTTCTTAAAATATAAGCAACAACAAAAATAGAGGCAAACTAAACTGAAATACGTTAGGTCTATGGAAATAATAACCTACTCTGAGGAGAGTCCCTTTACAGGGAAAAAAAATTCCTGTAGTATATCAGTCTATATCACTCAATATATCAGCCCTGAAACACCAGGCAATTCTACCCTGAACAGGAGAAACAGCAAACCGCAGACAAATGTTTCGGCCTTAGTTGCGCCTCATCATTAGGGTGTAAGCACATTGAGAGCAGCCATTTTTAGCTCACTTATGCCCTTCGGCACTAGTATGTTTGCGAATAGAAAAAGGTACATAAAGCACTGGACACTTAGGCTACTACAGTGGATATAAAAAGTCTACACACCCCTGTTAAAATGTCAAGTTTCTGTGCTGTAAAAAAATGAGACAAAGATAAATAATTTCAGAACTTTTTCCACCTTTAATGTGACCTATAAACTGTACAACTCAATTAAAAAACAAACTGAAATCTTTTAGGTGGAGGGAAGAAAAATAAAAAATAAAAATAATGTGGTTGCATAAGTCTGCACACTTTCTTATAACTGGGGATGTAGCTGTGTTCAGAATTAAGCAATCACATTCCAAATCGTGTTAAATAGGAGTCAGCATTCACCTGCCATCATTTAAAGTGCCTCTGATTAACCCCAAATAAAGTTCAGATGCTCTAGTTGGTCTTTCCTGAAATTTTCTTAGTCGCACCCCACAGCAAAAGCCATGGCCCAAAGAGAGCTTCCAAAGCATCAGAGGGATCTCATTGTTAAAAGGTATCAGTCAGGAGAAGGGTACAAAAGAATTTCTAAGGCATTAGATATACCATGGAACACAGTGAAGAAAGTCATCATCAAGTGGAGAAAATATGGCACAACAGTGACATTACCAAGAACTGGAGCTGCCTCCAAAATTGATGAAAAGACGAGAAGAAAAATGGTCTGGGAGGCTACCAAGAGGCTTACAGCAACATTAAAGGAGCTGCAGGAATATCTGGCAAGTACTGGCTGTGTGGTACATGTGACAACAATCTCCCGTATTCGTCATATGTCTGGGCTATGGGGTAGAGTGGCAAGACGAAAGCCTTTTCTTACGAAGAAAAACATCCAAGCCAGGCTACATTTTGCAAAAACACATCTGAAGACTCCCAAAAGCATGTGGGAAAAGGTGTTATGGTCTGATGAAACCAAGGTTGAACTTTTTGGCCATAATTCCAAAAGATATGTTTGCAGCAAAAACAACACTGCACATCACCAATATAACACCATACCCACAGGGAAGCATGGTGGTGGCAGCATCATGCTTTGGGGCTGTTTTTCTTCAGCTGGAAATGGGGCCTTGGCTAAGATAGAGGGAATTATGAACAGTTCCAAATACCAGTCAATATTGGCACAAAACCTTCAGGCTTCTGCTAGAAAGCTGAACATAAAGAGGAACTTCATCTTTCAGCTTGACAACGACCCAAAGCATACATCCAAATCAACAAAGGAATGGCTTCACCAGAAGAATGTCGCTTTCAAGAGCTCATGATGTACTGCCTCTCATTGTGGGATGTAAACAAGAGCAGAGAAAGGATGAAGCAGTTGGGACTGGACATCTCCCAAAAATCAGCTAAAACTGGAAGCCACCAACTACAGCCTGAAGATGAAAACAACCAAAACCAGCTGGTGCTAGCAGGCTGCCAAAAAACATTATTCAGAGATGAAAGATAAATTGGTCCAATGCACCAGGCAGTAAAGTGACCACTGGGAGTCTTGTTATCTAAATTAGGAGTGACATCAGTTTGATGAAAGCAGAAGGATATGGTTGGTGGCCAGGCCTGCATCATGGCAGGACTGCTATGCATTCTGTTTGACAAAGTCTGGGAGACCCAATTAGAAATGAGATTACACCAGATTTTTTGTTCTGTGGTTTGACGAAAGGCGCCCAATATTGATGCATCAACAAATAAATGTTTTTTAAATAAAGAAATGCAATGTACACAAGGAATACTCTGCTGATGTTGCAGTGGTTTATCAGAAAACAGGAAGAGCCAAGCAATCTCTCCTCAATGTCTGGAACCTAAGTCCCTCAAGTGACCTAAACCTACAACCATGTAGATAAAGGTACGAACCGAGAACCTCTCCTGCAATCTCATAATATTAAGCTGATCAACAATGAATCTACAGTGCTTTGCAAAAGTATTCACCCCCCCCCCCCCCTTGACTTTTTACCTATTTTGTTACATTACAGCCTTAAGTTCAATGTTTTGATAATCTGAATTTTATGTGATGGATCAGAACACAATAGTCTAAATTCGTGAAATGAAATGAGAAAAATATATACATAAAACTATTTTTTAGAAATAGAAAACAGAAAATTGGCATGTGCGTTTGTATTCACCCCCTATGTTATGAAGCCCATAAAAAGCTCTGGTGCAACCAATTACCTTCAGAAGTCACATGATTAGTGAAATGATGCTCACCTGTGTACAATCTAAGTGTCACAGGATCTGTCATTACATATACACAGCTTTTTTGAAAGGCCGCCGAGGCTGCCACGACTAAGCAAGAGGCACCACTAACCAAACACTGCCAAGAAGACCAAGGAACTCTCCAAACAAGTAAGGGACAATGTTGTTGAGAAGTACATGTCAGGGTTTGGTTATAAAAAAATATCCAAATCTTTGACGGTCACATCAAATCTATCATAACCAAATGGAAAGAACATGGCACAACAGCAAACCTGCCAAGAGACGGCCGCCCACCAAAACTCACGGACCGGGCAAGGAGGGCATTAATCAGAGAGGCAGCACAGAGACCTAAGGTAACCCTGGAGGAGCGGCAGAGTTCCACAGCAGAGATTGGAGTATCTGTACATAGGACGACCATAAGCCGTACGCTCCGTAGAGTTGGGCTTTATGGCGGGGTGATAAGACTAAAATTGAACTTTTCGGCCATCAAAGAAAACGCTATGTTTGGCGCAAACCCAACACATCACATCACCCAAAGAACACTATCCCCACAGTGAAACATGGTGGTGGCAGCATCGTGCTGTGGGGATGCTTTTCAGCAGCCGGGACTGGGAAACTTGTCGGAGTTGAGAGAAAGATGGATGGTGCTAAATACAGGGATATTCTTGAGCAAAACCTGTACCACTCTGTGCGTGATTTGAGGCTAGGACGGAGGTTCACCTTCCAGCAGGACAATGACCCCAAACACACTGCTAAAGCAACACTTGAATGGTTTAAGGGGAAACATGTAAATGTGTTGGAATGGCCTAGTCACAGCCCAGACCTCAATCCAATAGAAAATCTGTGGTCAGACTTAAAGATTGATGTTCACAAGCGCAAACCATCCAACTTGAAGGAGCTGGAGCAGTTTTGCAAGGAGGAATGGGCAAAAATCCCAGTGGTAAGATGTCGCAAGCTCAAAGAGTCTTATCCAAAGCGACTTGGAGCTGTGATTGCCGCAAAAGGTGGCTCTACAGTTATGCACATTGACTTTTTCTGTTATTTTGTCCTTTTTGTTGTTTGTTTCACAAAAAACAAAAACATCTTCAAAGTTGTGGACATGTTCTGTAAATTAAATGATGCAAATCTTTAAACAATCCATGTTAATTCCAGGTTGTGAGGCAACAAAACATGAAAAATGCCAAGGGGGGCAAATACTTTAGCAAGGCACTGTAAATCCTAGATCACCCTTTAGATCTGTGGGCATTAGGACATTTATTAAATCTGTATATCAGACGTGGTTTGGTGGACAAAAGTCTTCCAGTTCTGTAATGGAAACTACATATTTTAGTCATGTTAACTCTTAAAGATTCATATTAAAAGTGTCCTATTTCACTAGGTAGATTTGTGATCTTTAGTTATCCTACTACATCTTGGTGTTAGAAAAGTGTCTAGTTGGACAAAAGTTCTCCAGCTCTGTACTAACCAGCAGGAATTCATCTCCTTTAAATTTCCTTAATAATTTCATTAATTTAAAGTATTATTTTAATAAACAACTTTTAGTCAGTCATGTCCTATGCACTACAACTTATAGGAAAAAAACTTTGTTTGATCCTTTTAATTAAATACAAATTAATATTATTAAAATAAATCTACCTTTAAGCAGTTATAAAATGAATAAAAGTGTCATATCTTACCATGCGGATCACCTTCCTTACATCCCCTTAAGGGGACATTTACCTTACTGTAAGTGTTCTTCATGGTTTGATAGCGCTCAGGATTATATGTTAAAATTATTATTATTTTTTTTATAGTAAATGAGACCATCATCAGTAACACATGGGGCCTCATTCAATTGCGGGACGTAACTCGATCTCGAACTTGAGATCTGGTTATGTCCTCTCGTTGCCCTACGCTGCTATTCAATTGACCGAGCACGCAAGTTAGCCCTCCTTTCCGCTGATCGCAAACCATGCGATCGGCAGTAAGCATTTGCAGGCTTGAACATGATCGCAGCCGCAAGGCCGTAACTCGTGTTTCAAGCACGCAAGCTCGGAGCATTGTAAATGCAAAAGACAGCACTGTAAATTATGGGGAACACAATGGGTTACATTAGAATTAAAAGCACAACATTCTCAAGCTCACACATCGCCAAAATCGAATACTTTATTTCATGTTTAATTTCCGTCCCAAGGTCCTACGGGCTTGAATGACCTCCAAGCCGGAACTTGTTATTCAAGCCTGTAGGACTTCAGTACAATATGGGGATTGGATTCCAAAGCCCTACGGCTTGGAGGATGAAACCGGTAGGACTTCTGACGGAAAATAAACATGAAATAATGTATTATATTTTGGCTATGTTCGAGCTTGATAATGTTGTGCTTTTAATTCTAATGTCAACCATTGTGTTCCCCATCATTTACAGTGCTGGATTGATTTAATATTTGCATTTCAAGTGCTACGATTAGTAAGTAAGCCCTTTGCAACACCTCCTTGGTACGCTGTGGTTCGCGTTTAACCATTTACGGGCTTGACGGAAGGGTAATTGGAGCAATTGAATAGCGTTTAGTGATTTCTTGCAGCCGTGCAAGATCAAAAGCTTTGAAGGAAGTAAGCAAGGAAACATAGCTAGCAGAATGTAACCCAAGAACACCAACGTAAGGCAATTGAATACGTAGTTATTGATCAGCATTTGTGAGCCCGGATCTCAAATACGTAGCTATTGAATGAGGCCCATGGAGTTTAAACTTAAACTTCAAAGAGTACGAATTAATTAGTGTTGAGAAGTACATTTTGCAAATTGCCTATTTGTGGGTTTGAGACTGTTGGGCAATTCATTTTAATGTCTTTCCATGCCTTCCCGGGCTTTTAAAGTACAGTATTGTGTGTTTAATTGCTGCTGCAGCTGTAATAAGTGTTTGACAAAGCCCTTGCGAGTCCTATTCGGTACTTGTAACATCTTTGACAGAAATTTGATTCATTTTATCAGACTTTATTTGCGAGCTAGAGCTACGGGTCTAATAGAATATCGATTTTATGTAACTAATTATTTAGCACTCGTAATATTCGAGCTGTGCTAAAACCAATGGAGTTCTAAGGCCGGTTTTGCGGCTTTGGCTGGCCCGTAGTGGGCAGGTAACTCACAAAAGTAGTAGCTAAATGTAGCCAACTGAATATCTGCAACTTTTACAAGCTGCTTTACAAGTTCAAGTAATTGCGATTTGGCTAATTAAATATGGGCCAATGTTGTAGCTGCCTCTGATAGGCCACAATAAATTATGAATTTTATGCTAATTTAGCTAGGATTTTTTTCATGTAAAATTTTTTTGCATACGCCACTGATTCTCCTCTATCAGACACATTCATAATCCATGAAACTTTTATAAACCTTTAAAAATAATTGATGTAGCTCTTTGAAAGGTTATATTGTAAATAACAGAGAGAACTTGGGGTGTGGTAAGAGAAGAAGAAACAGTCTCCTAGCTATGAAGTAATCTGAAAAGATTAGGTATAAAAGAAGTAGGCAGCTGGTGGTTTAGAGTAATGGTTTGACATGGAGGCCGCCAACCATGAAACAGATGCGCAGATCATGTAGGACAGTTATATATCTTTCTGAATGTCTCACATCAGTCATTAGATTTTTATATATTCTATACCACAGTCTTTTCTCCTCAATCGAACCGTAAAATAAACCCTGATACTGGGAAGAAATGTGGTGCAATGAGATGGAGCGAAGCATGACTGTACAGGAATAGAAATGATCCAGGTCACCAGTAATTCAGAGGCAGTTAGTTATATGTGGTATGAAAGTCACCTACTGAAAAAATAATAATAAGATAAGATTTCAACATTGACAAATATATTTATAGATACATATGAAATGTGCAGGACATATATTATTAAGAACTGATATTGGCCAAAGAAGTGAAAGTGACTGACGTATGTGGTAGAAGATAAAAAAGTATGTGACATCCTTCAAGGAAAAGTGGGGTAAAAACTGAAGCTTTGTAAGAGCCTGGACGTTTGTATGGGGCAATTACAGGGGTAAATAATGTATAGATCGTGGGCAATTCAAGCACACTGTCAGAATAACCCTTCCTTGATTCCATGCTTTGTGTCTTTATAGTAAAGCAACTATATTTGCTCTCTGATAGGTACCATAAAATACAGAGGGAAATCCAGAATCTTCAGACAATATCATTACTTTATTCTCATCCATTCCCCTTAAAGAACTCAAATATTTATCTATTTATAAATATATATCTAACTATACCTATATATATATATATATATATATATATTTTTTTTTTTTTTTTTTTTTTTTTTTTTTTTAAAAACAGACACAAAGTTGTTTTAAAAAAAGAATAACTGAAAATATTGAGAACTGAACGTCCAATGCCTCTGCATGCTGCATTTATTTTGTATGTCCGGTATGTATTTTTATTGAAATAGCGCCATCTATGTGCTCAGCAATGTACAGATATTGTGCAAAATTACTAGGGCCCATAATCTATTAACTGCTCGCAAATGCCTCAAATTCACAAGTGTTGTTCTGGTGAATCCGGGGTGCACATTCTGGCCGCAAGGCTGAGCTCGTAAACCTGCCTTTTTAAGTCTAATATTTTCATACTAGCTACTTGCCAGTCAAAAATTATGACAATAAAATGTTAAGGATGGGAATGCTGTAGCTTCTGCGCTCATCGCGAGCCTCGCAATGAGCGACTTTGGTGCTCACTTACTGCCTCTCCCTTCGGCGCTAATCGCAAGCCCATCTATGAGAGGCTTCGCCACTCATTGCAGGCCTCGTTAACCAGCAAGTTTAGTGCTTGGGAATGCCATGTGTCTCTTTCCACAACATGCCCCCTGTGCCTTCCCTGTGTGTTTCTCCTCTGTGTGTGTGCTGAATCTTTGCGTGTTACGCGCTGACTGCCGTTGGTTTAATTTTCAAAGTCCTGCGCACCGGGCGTTGTTTGTGTGAGTGTTATTGTCTTCGCCGTTGGGTATTTTCTAAGTCCCTGGCGTTCGGCCTGGGACTGATCCTGTTTGAGAATTTTTACGTTTTTTTCTCACTTGGCCGATTTTCGATCGACTAAAAACGCCAAATATGGTTTCTCACGTGCACTGGAATAAGCGCCTTTGGTGCTCATTGCAGCCCCTGTCATTTGTAAACTCTTGCTCCTGTGGAGCTCATTGTAGCCCCTGTCATTTGTAAACTTTTGTGCCTCTCAATGAGCGCCTATAGCGCTCATCGCGAGCCCTGCAATGAGCGCCTATGGCTAAGGCCTGCGGCGCTCATTTCAAGTATGCCTATGGCATATGCACCTAAGGTGAACGCGGCTAAGACATATGATGAGCGCCTGTGGCGATGAGAGAGGCGCACAATGTGCACTTTCAGCGCGAATTGTGCAAGTTGCAACATCCCTGTGCGTTACCAACAGTCGCAGATCCACAACTATTATATGTGATGATCTGACAAGCCCGTAATTTACTTCTTTACTGACACAGCCAATAGTAAGTGAGTCCGTCATTATGATGTCAGTAAAACATGGAAGTTACATGTAATCTGCAATCTGGGGCTACAAATTAATTAGTGCCAGTAAGTAATATCATTCTTGCAAATAAGCAACCTATAAAATGCATTAGATCATCTGTTTTAGTCCACGTGGGTTTCATGATATGTATTAACCCCTTGAGCTCCATGATCGATATGACTCAGAAATAACATATAAAAATAATATTCTTTCACTGCATATTTGTGGGTTTGAATCTGTTGTGCAATTAGTTATAATGTCTTCCCATGCCTTTACAGTACAGTATTGTGTGTTTAACTGCTGTTACAGTTATAATACGTTTTTGAAAAAGCCCTTGCGGATCCAATTTAGGACTCGTCATTTATTGACAGAAACTTGATATTATTTTTAGTTGCGGACCAGCCTTTATTTGTGAACTAGACATACGGGTCTAATAGAATATAGTTTTTGTGTAACTTTAATTATTTAGAGCTCGTAATATTCCAGCTGTGCAAAAAAAAATTGAGTTCTAAGGCCAAATTTGCGTCTTTGGCCGGCCCGTTGTGACTCATATTGCGAGTAGCGAAAAGAATATGTGGCAATATTAAGAGTGATTTTAAGTGTATATAAATTTACGAAATTGGCAATAGAATAGAGCCCTATATAAGTACATTTTCCAAAAAGGCCACATAAAGGATATGCATTGCATTTATAGCTTACAATTTAGTTACTTTATTTTTACTGTGCATTTAAACAGACCTTTGAGCAGAAAAGTTGAGTGTCTAAGAGATAAAAAGCAGGAAGACCACTTAGTAAAATGTTACAGTAATTTAGACAAAAGGGGATAAGGGTCAGTATAATTGTGCCAGCATTGATTGGGGCAAGACAATTGTTTAACAAGTATATTCCTGAGGACTAAAACATCAACATGTTTCTTTAACTGACTGGATAAGAAAGGAGAAAGTGAGAGGAAGTATGGCACCTAATGAGCAGGATTTATACTGGGTGGATGACGGTATTATTGAACTTGATAAGGAAGCAGATAACGGAGCCGGGCATAGCAGGAAATATTAGGAGTTGCATTTTGGCGAGCCCTGCAATGAGTGTCTATGGCTTCGGCGCTCATTGCAGCCTATGGTGTACGTGCCTAAGGTGTACGTGCCTAAGACATACGCTCCTCGCAATGAGAGCCTGTGGCGATGATATTGGAGATAATGGAGCCGGGCATAGGAGGAAATATTAGGAGTTGCATTTTGGCAAAGCTAAATTTAAGTCATAGTAGGGCCATCTAGGTTCTAATTGCAATAAGGATTTATGCAAGTGTAGGGTCAATGGTAGTGTTGTCACCAAACGGATAGTACTTAAAACTGAATAACAGTGCCAGTTGCCATCTCTCTTAGTCTAATTGCCCAATCCAGAGTCCAAGGGCGAATGCAGTGTGAGAACATTTACCAACAACAAAATTAGAGGTGCTCAATCTGAGAACGGACATTACCTGAAGTCGGGTTGTCCTTTAGGTCTGGTTCCCTACTCTGAGAGCAACCTCTTTAAGCTCACTTGTGCCCTTCACAGGTAGAAATATCCTGTAGCATATCAGTCTGGCCTCACTCAATAGAGTAAAGCTGCACCTCACTGACGAAGCCCATAGAGGCAGAAACGCATTTGCTGTTTCTCGTGTTCAGGCAAGAATTGCGTGGTATTTCAGGGCTGGGTCACTCTTTTGAGTGAGACAGGACTGATATACTTCAGTATATTTCTCCCTGTGAAGGGCACAAGTGGCTAAAAGAGGTGCTCTCTGAGTAGGTAAAAAGACCTATAGGACAAACCTACTTCAGGAATTGTCCGTTTTCACATTGAGCACCTCTCATTTTGTTGTTGTGACAACATTTAATAAAAATCCATGACAGGCATATTGGAGGCAACAAAATCAGAGTCAGACTTCACCAACAGTCTGACAAGTTATGTGCCTTAGATTTACTCTCTCAAAGAATTGTTCTGCTGATCAGTTGAGAGTTAAATCAACATGAACGTACTGCCATCGCCTTTCCTGCTCCAATTGTCCATCAGCTACAGAGGACTTGGGATTACACATTTAAATAAGGAATGCAAATATAAAACTGGGATCTGCTGAAATAAGAGTCTTATTTGTTTCTCATTCTGAGCTGTGGCATTGCTATGAGAATGGACATGGTTACTCAAGTGGTGAATGAAAGAAATAAAACCTTTCATAATAAGACAACCCACACACACCCCTAAAAATAAATATTTTGTGAAGCAATACTAGTGGATTCTGTATGTATTTTCCAAACCCCATTACCAGCAGTTTGATGTGTAACAAAAGGGTCGCAACCATTCTATACCTGGGATATTAGCATCACGGAGGAGAGCCAGGTGCTTTTCCCGAATCCTCTTCACGTACTCTCGTGAGATGTGAAAGATCTTACTGCATATTCCCTCCACAGAATCCTTGGCTACAGCATTCATGTGAGGACCGCACTGTCTGCGGAGATGCTCCAGTCGGTCCTATGGTCACAGAGAAAGCCATTAAATACAATAGAATAGCTGGAAAGGTTAATAATAATCAAAAATACTGTATCATTTTGGTAGTAATTTGCTTTAGTGGCCACGGCAGAAGGCAAGCCAATGAGAAATAATTTTGGTGAGGGTACTCAGAGAAGGTCTGGGGTTATTATAAGTGTGGCTGCAACATTTTAAATCATTAGGGAGTTATAGGGTGTAGTGGGATTTCAAAATGTCACAGCAGAATTAAAGTAAAAATATAAATGAACATGAATATTATCAGGAAGGATTTTCCATATAAACACATATTACCACCATATATTTAAAGAAAGCATAATGCACACAACATTGTCTGTTTTTGCTTTAAAATGTGTTATTGGAAGATTAGAAAACTTACATTAAAGGATCACAGAAAAAAAATGCTCCTCACAACACAGCTGCACATAAAATAAATACAATTTTTATTTAAAATATTGAGTGGAAGAGTTAGATAACTGAACTTAAAAAATAGGTAATTTAAGTATTAAAGAGATATGAAAGGTTTCTTGATTTTTATGTAATATTTAATAATTCTGTGTATCTATTTAATTTTTTGCACTTTTATTGAGAAGAGCTTAAAAGTTCTGCTTTTCTGCCTAAAATCAAACAAATATAACATGCTTCGGTCTGCCCTCTGCAGCTAATAAAACACACAAGACACTGAGTCTTCCATATCCCTTTAAGTACCTGAAAAGAAACCCATTCTCTGACAATGACTTTTTATCATGTGATTAATACTTATCACAGTGGGATGATAATAAGGCAGAAGAGAAAATGGTCACAGAAAACTGTTTCTTTTTTCGTATTTATGCTCTTCAAGTGTCACCATCACCATCACCTGATAATCTCCACCATTTGTGTGTTAGTGACAAAATAGAAAGCAAGGATCTCGAGATTAATATTCAAGGTAAGTTATCTAATAAGGTAAAATAAACAATTGCAGATATCCTTATTCATAGGTAAAGCTTTATTTCCTATTTCCTATGCGTGTCTCACCATATAATCCTCTTTTGTTGCTAAGTGGTCTCTCCGTAGCCAACTGAATGTGTCCTCCACATTCCACTTCACCAACTTCCTGCTGTCTGAAGTAGCACTCCTAAACAGCCCATAGATAAAGAGTGAGAATCAACACATAGGAGAAGGAGGTAGCAAAAACAGGGCGAGGAGGAGAAAAAGGGAAAAGGCTACTGAGTACATAAAACTGGCATTACCTGGACTCAATGAGTCGCTTAGCAGCCTCGGCATATTTAAATAGGAGGCGCTTGGCTTCCTCACGATGCTTAATACGAGATAATCTAAAGAAGAAAGTAAAGTTGAACATTAGCATGAAGAGACAGGAACCAACGTGCTTATTAACCAGCGAAAACCTTTAATATACCCCACATGTTTAAAAAGAAAGAGCAAATCTTATTTAGAGATAGGATAGGATCTCCTGGGATCCGCGCTTTATCACCTCATTGGGATGTCATTCATGATTTCACGGAACATAGATGGAGAAACTGCAGGGTCACAGTCACTGGGCAAGAGAGGGTCTGGACCACGATCGAGAACTTTCCTCTCTAACAGCCAGCGGTTAAAGGACTCCCGCGGCGGATCGATGCCTGAAAAGAGGTGAGGTGAAGAGTAAAAAAAAAAAAGAGCATATGTAAGAAGGCCGTGGTGTCAATAAGAGCGAGCGATAAGACTATTTCTATTTACTTAATATTCTATGCAAAGGAAACATGTTTGTTAGGATGGATTGGACTTTTGTCCTGCTATAGAAAATGTAGTTGCTCAGCTTATATGTGGCATGACTTACTAGTCCTTCTTTCTGAACAGAATATTATAGGCGCTCCCATCACATATTTGGGCACTTGGTACATACATACCTTCTCTCTGTTGGCACAGCTCTCGATAATGCTGCCGCAGCTTTAGTACGAGTTGCGATCGTAGAAGCTCCACTTCGGGGTGTGGTGGCAACACTTGGGAGGGAGGTGGCAAAGTGTGAGAGGAAGGTGGTGGCTTCACTACCGCATTGCCCTGAATGTCCAAATCCCAGTAAACTCTGCAAGAAGAGTGACAAGGAGAAATGTATGGTGCCCATTGAAGATAATCCCTTCTAAGACTATATTGCATTTTATTATATCAATGTCGGTAGTCATCTTCACTACAAATGATTTTTTACTCACTATATAGCATATAATTTTTTTTAAAAATATCTCTCACATTACGACAGCTCCACCCTTATAGTTGTCACATTCATTGTGCCAACATTTCTTCAAGAATACCTCACTTGGCCTGGCTCGGCACAGTATCACATGAACTCCCATCCTCCATCTCTACAATAACCTATACCAATGATTGGTGTCGTAACTACTTTATCGTTTTGTTCATACTGCCACTGACACCTATTGCTATTAGTTACCTAACAATTGCACTTAGAATTCTTAACAACCAGGTCCAATGACCTATGTATTTTTCATTTATACAAGAACTAAGAACTTTGCCGTGACAGATTTTAAAACAGTCCCAATTATTGTAGAAATGTGTCCTCTCTCTGGGCTCTGGGTGCTCTCTTTCTCTCACCCTCTCCCATCTCTCTCGTTCACTCTCTATCTGCCTCCTTCTCTCTCTCTGTCGCAGCAATTCCCCGCAGTCAGACGCCTGCGCAAAACACATCTCGCAAACGTTACTTACAACTGAGAGCTATTATGGTGGATTTCAACTTTGATCGAGTCACATACATACCTGATCCCTCAACAGTGTCAGAAAATCAATTCCACCGTAACCCCTTGTAGCATCACAAACAACCTGATACAAGTCCCGGAGCTATTCCATACCCCCAACTCAACATGACAGTAATTGATTTCTAAATATGCAAAAATGATACATTCCCACAATCCTTATTGCCATGCTCACTCAGCCACTCTACTTCCAAAAGCTGCACTTGATTCTTCCTCTATACTGCTCCACTCACTACCAACCCTTATTCCATCCCAAGATGTCACACTCACTCGGATGGTTTGAGCAGAGCTGTGAGTTGCTTGTCCTCCAAAGTCAGTCCCGGGATTAGAGAGGAGCTGGGCGCTGTTGTTGGGGTCACAGGAACAGGATCCATCTTATAAGACAAAGAATAAAATAACATGTTCACTAAGAATAAAGCTAAAGCAAAGAGAGTATATCAAAAAGCATAACATAAGATGCAATATTCACCTTCTGTTTTTTAACACTTTCAGGAGCTGGCAGCTCCTCCGACAATCTCCTCTTTTGGGATCTGTTCTCCTTCGGGGTCTCTGGAGTTGCCCCCTCCGCAGGAACTGGGGCCGCATTGAGACCCAGGGGGTCGGACTGTCAAGAGAACATGTGTCATACAATGTCCAGGGAGGTCCTGACAGCACAAGCCATCCCCATCAAAGCATCTTCTTTTACTAGCAGTCATCCAAAAGAATCCCAAGAAATGACTTGTGCCACTTCCCTGTATCAATACCTCACCAGCCTTATTATCACTGACCCAGACAGCATCCTTTGTCAATGTCACCACCTACCAACAGTGACATGTGTCACCCACCCAAGCTGCACTTTGTATCAGTGTCACATCTCTTAGTGGTGCCATCTTGTTGGAGAAATGCATAAATGTTGCATCCAGTGATATATAGGGCAAATATAAAAGGTTTCTCCAACCCAAAGCTAAAATGAGGCCCTATAAAGATTTTTGTGTCTCTCCCACTACTCCATTTCTGTCTGCTACACCTCACTCCCTTATCAATGTACCCATAGGTTCGCCAATCATCTTTCAATTAATTTTAACAATGTTTCAAATGCTCTATAACATAATTTATAATAACACACATACACTCAGACATGTTTTACAATCTTAAACGCATCTCAGTAAATTAATGAAATATTCCATGGCTTTGAAAGAAGGGTTTTGGGAGCACCGCTAAATGGGTAGCAGTGTAATATTTTTCCAATATCACCATCTCATGGTTCTGATGGCACAAACCACAAGGTTTCACCAGAACCCATCAATGGCAATATTGGACCATTTGCCACAGTTATCTGTTATTTAATTTATATATATATATATATATATATATATATATATATATATGTCAACACATATCCTGACTTGTTGAACACACTTGGCTAGGTTAAAAAAAGAAGTTAGCAGTCAATACTATGCTTGTTAATATGGACGTGGAAACCATTTACTGCAACTTTGCAGATAAAGATGGCGGCATTGATGCATGTTTTTGATTTATCTTATTATGCACTCAAAACCCAAAAGAGACAATCCTGAAATCAAAGCCAAGCAAACATAATACACCCTGATCCATATCGGTTTCAGAATAGTATCAAGATTGCATATCTTGAAACAGTTGGGACTGTTTGTGCAGAAACGACACCAAACCATGCTGCTATGGCTTTGGCTACTATCAACATACTGTTACAGGTGCCATTACTACATAATCTATTCATCATATGGACAAAGTAGAAAAAAATCCTCAGTTTGTAATTATTTTAATTTGTTCCATCAACTTGACAAACTTAAATTAGATTACTTTCTAGATACTATTATGACTAATGGCACACTTATCTACATAAATAAAATCCATAGACAGATATAGTTCTGTTTCCGACTCTCTCACTAACCAATCAGTCATTGATAGCCAAGCGATGAGCTACCCCGGCATATGCTCCAATACACTAGATTGCCAAAGACATTTAAAAACATTGAAAATTATTCAACTGGAAGGTTTACAGACCCTATACAATAACCCTGACAATGGCCTGCTAGTACTACATGGCCATCCATCTCCACGGGAAATATGTAAAATAGTCATATTTATTGCTACTATTAACAAAGAATATAGAAATAAAATAACACACTCGCCAAAGCTACTATTCTCACATTCAGACAGACACCAAATGGCCCAGTCATTCACATTAAAGGGGCATGAAAGGATTCTGGATTTCACTAGGCATTTAATATACCTATGAATCTCTTTACTTTTTTTTGTACTTTTTTTTGCTTAAAAGCTGCCTAAAATCTTACATATATTTTCTAACTGGTTTCTGCCCTCTGCAGCTCATGAAGACCGTGTGCTTCTAAGTTCAGGGTGTGCAGTGTCTCATGGTAACCAATCAGTGGAAAAAATGCTGCTTGAGACCGGTCACTGAGAGGTTCATTTGAAACAGTGAATTTCACAGTCTGTGTATTCTAGAGATGCATGAGCTACCGAAGGCAGACTCAAACCGGTACAAATTGTATGATTTTAGGCAGGAAAACCAGCTTGTAGGTAAATATAATAAACGCTAAAGTACATAACGGATCTATCCTGTGGGGACAGGTCCGCCGCTGCAGTGCGGCCTCCAACCTCTAGATGGTGCTGCCAATATTTTGCAGTGCTGTCGATATGTGAGATAAGTTCTAATCTTATGTTAGCCTAACCCTCACCCTAACAGTTTACCTAAGCCTTGACTCTATGATATGGCACCAGAATATCGGCAGCGCCATCTAGCAGATGCTCACGCCACGCTACCATAAGAGGATAGGACCTACAGTAAATAGATACATATGTATATTATATTCCTAGTGAAATCCAGACACCATCCATGTGCCTTTTAAGATCTATAACATTAAGTCTTGTTTTCCATTGGTGAACAAAGCCAACAACTGCACCTCAGGATGATGCTCTTAGATACTACATTGAAAAACATCACTGTACTCCAGCTGGACACAAAAGTACCAAGAAAGATCACTAATCTAACAATCAAAAGAGAAAAACATCCGAAATGTAGATGATTACATTCTTCAATAGCAAATATACAGGGTTTAACGTAAACTTGTGATTTCTTTTTTCAATACTAAACTAATAGGTCAATGTTTTGACCACCTTTTTTTTATTACACGGTATCTGGATGTACACACGTAAAAATGTGGAAAAGTTTGAACTTCTTTATTTTAAACTTAAATTACTACACTATTATGTGATGTAAGAAAAAGGCAATCATTCCTGGGCTGCGCTATAGCTGCAAAACCATCTCATGCCTACTACTACAGTGTATTGTTTTGTTGTATATTAGGTTTGTGTGATATACACTGTATATGTCTGTTATATGTATAATGTGTGATTTTTTTTTTTTTTTTTGATCTGCAACGAAAAGCTACATTTTTCAATAGTGATATTATCAACAAAAAGTGCAATTGAATTTTCTTCCATTCCATCATAATGTGTATCCCCGTCTATCATTGAACAACTGAAACAGTCTACATAGTAACACTGCCCTCCATTCCATAGCTCCCATAAGAATGGAGAACTGCATACCATGGCTGCCATAAGAATGGAGAACTGCATACCATGGCTGCCATAAGAATGGAGAACTGCATACCATGGCTGCCATAAGAACCGAGAACTGCATTCCATGGCTCCCATAAGAACCGAGACCTCCATTCCATGGCAGCCATAAGAACAGAGACCTCCATTCCATGGCAGCCATAAGAATCGAGACCTCCATTCCATGGCTCCCATAAGAACCGAGATCTCCATTCCATGGCTGCCATAAGAATCGAGACCTCCATTCCATGGCTGCCATAAGAATCGAGATCTCCATTTCATGGCTGCCATAAGAATCGAGACCTCCATTCCATGGCTGCCATAAGAATCGAGACCTCCATTCCATGGCTGCCATAAGAATCGAGACCTCCATTCCATGGCTGCCATAAGAATCGAGACCTCCATTCCATGGCTGCCATAAGAATCGAGACCTCCATTCTATGGCTGCCATAAGAATCGAGACCTCCATTCTATGGCTGCCATAAGAATCGAGACCTCCATTCCATGGCTGCCATAAGAATCGAGACCTCCATTCCATGGCTGCCATAAGAATCGAGACCTCCATTCCATGGCTGCCATAAGAATCGAGACCTCCATTCCATGGCTGCCATAAGAATCGAGACCTCCATTCCATGGCTGCCATAAGAATCGAGACCTCCATTCCATGGCTGCCATAAGAATCGAGACCTCCATTCCATGGCTGCCATAAGAATCGAGACCTCCATTCCATGGCTGCCATAAGAATCGAGACCTCCATTCCATGGCTGCCATAAGAATCGAGACCTCTGTTCCATGGCTCCCATTAGAACCTAGGCCTCCGTTCCATGGCTATCATTAGAACCAAGGCCTCCGTTCCATGGCTCCAATTAGAACCAAGGCCTCCGTTCCATGGCTCCAATTAGAACCAAGGCCTCCATTCCATGGCTCCCATTAGAAGAGAGGCCTCCATTTCATGCCCCCTGTAAGAACCGAGGCCTCAATTCTATGGCTCCTCTAAGAACCAAGGCCTTCATTCCATCGCTCCGAGAAGAATTGAGGCCTCCATTGCATGGCACCCATAAATGAAGGCTGGCCCGCCACTATGGGAGTTTTGAAAAGCTAAGTACCAAGCTATGTTATGGCACCATTGTTACGGAGGTTAAAATAAGACTTTTTGTCCATCAAGTCCAACTCTTTTTTTATAGATCTCCTTTAGGGTCAGTAACACAAGGTCTCAGTCACTATAAGGAGTTTGAAGTAAGTTAGTTATCATGATGTCAGTCTCATCCAGGTACTCACAATCACATCATGTTGACCAAGTACCGGCATCTCCCACAGGGACTGGTTTGTGAAGCGATTGAAATAATAAGGACGACTTTCCCTCTTACTCCAGCACTTCTCCCAGCCGGCCTGCACTAGCTCATCTGAGGATAATGAAGGATGGTTGGAGAGTTGAGCAACCTGAATACAAGTACCCCAATGCACCCCCTGTACAGAGTCTATGTTTACCTGGAAGGTCAGTGAGTGGACGAGGGGGTCGAGGTGAGTGTGATGTACTTGGGGACAGGCTGATCAGGGCTGCGTCCTCTTGAGGACTACCATGATTGTCACGTGCCATCTCTGTAGGGACACAAAGAGAAGACAGTGTGATCGGACACCTTGTGCTAAGGTCCATGTTCTTGACGATTTTATTTATGTTTTTTGAGTGCACCGAGGAACAATGTATTTATTGGCCGTTTACATATTAGTATTAATAGATACACTATGCAAAAGGGCACATTAATAACTTTATTAGATCACATATGACATACACATATTAATGTACACAGATGACCTCTTTATAGGGTCATTAGTTACAGTACACGCCACAGGACCTTTTAATGGCTGCCTGCAAAATATCAAAATAGTGAAATGGAAATAAAACAATCTTTCTTAAGTTCAATATATAAAAAAAAAGACCTGAAAACAGGTCATTGGCATTGCCATAATCAATATACAGTACAACCTTAAACTAAAAATAAGCTTAGTAGGGTGTCATGGGGTACCTCCTACCTGGAAGGCGGCCTTAGAGACATACCCCAAGTTCTGGCTCAATACCTAATCAACTAGCTAAGCTATAACTCAAGTATCTTAAGTTTCTACAAAGAAGGTACCCCAAAACAGCGGGGGACATGGGCACTTACAATAAAGGAACCCCGAGACACCACAAACAAGGCCCCTAAACCTCTCCACATCCCCCATTACTAATATCATGTATTGCAAAATAATAGCAAGCCTTTTAGGTTTTTTTTCATTGATTTCACCATGCTGATAATTATAGGAAACAAATATATTAACAGGCTGTGCTTCTATGAATCTGATTTATTATGGGGAAGGGGGTGTGTCAATCCAATAGGAAATTATTATATATTACTTAATATTAGCAAACATGGGAGCACTGGCTTCAATCTCTTTACCCCCTTAGATAAAATATAAATAAACCAGACACCAGGGTGTGTTTGTTTATTTTAATAGCATGTATATACATAGACAGATATGTACCCATATACATAATTGATATTAATCGGTGTTTTAACACATATTCAGTCAAACACAGAGCACAAACTGGTAATGGCTCCTAGTAAACAAACAATCTCATCTCTGTAAACACATAAATGGAGATATACACAGCGATATACGTTGATAAACAACAGGGAATGTATATAGACACGCACACGTAATTAATGTAAGTGTATGAGGCTAAACAAATGTCGCATTTCGCTATTTATTACGTTTATTAATGTTTATTATTCGTTTCCCTCAGAATTTTTGGCGCGCTCGTACCCGCGCTTTTCCCCAGTTGTGGCCGCGCTCTCTCTGTGTTGAGCTCGCTCCCGGGTTACAAACAAGATGGCGCGGGGAGCTGAGCTAGCGGCAGAGGGTTTGCTGCGGATTTACTGGGTAATTAGGACACGCTTTTAGCGCGGGGTGGGTTCTGCGGGTGCTCGGGAGTTTGCTGCGCCGGACAGTGCGGTTGTCAGAGCGTAGGACGCCCCGGGAGCCTCACCTGAGACCAGGGTAAGCTCCGTCACTGACTCCAGTCCACTCGCTGCTATCCCGCCTCCGCCTCTCCCTCCCCGCCGGGGCTGCCATCTTGTATTCCAGCCTGGGCCCTGCCTTATACGCATGCGCGGCCTTCTATGGCGTTTGTCATGTTCATGCCGCCATATTGGTTGTGGCAGGAAATAGATAATTCTGACAATCAATACATTCTATTTGGGTGTGTAACAGTTATGCATACCGTGCCTTTATGGCTCATTAACCCGCCAATTGCTGAAGGACACAACCTCCACCTCAATACCTTTCATTTACAAGAAAACGAAACCAATGAGATTGCATGTAAATGGCAGCCCAATCCTGGGGTGGATACAACTATATAAAGACTAGCTGGATATATAATTCATGTTCTTGTAGTTTGCTATTTGTACCTACTATACTTTTATTCTACTTTGTAAGTGGCACTGTGGAAATTGGTGATACTTTATATAGAGTAATAATAATCACATATACAGTTGTGAACCAAGAACGATGTTCGGAACGTTTTGATGTCGGTCACTCAGTTGCGACCGCCGCGTTGCGGAGCGTCGCCGTCACACATTCAAGTATTGCAGGACTTGCAATGAGCGCCAAAGGTGCACATCGCGGGGCTCACGATGAGCACCGAGAACGTGAGAGGCTTGCAATAAGCGCCAAAGGCGCTTAGCGTGGGGCTCACAATGTGCGCCAAAGGTGATCATTGCAAAGCAGGAAACTTGAAGTATACGGGGGGAGAGGCTCGTAATGAGCGCTGAAGTTGCTCAGAGGACCAAAAGCCTCACATTGTGTGGCAAACAGCATTGCCAGCCTTACTATTTTAATCCCATCATTTTTGACGGGCAAGATCCTAGTACAATAATAATACACTCATGGATGTATAATACTATATAGTGACATTTCCTGTTTTCATTCCCGTCCATAGGTGGTGTGATGGTGGCTCGTCAAGACTTTCTTCAATTTGTTCTTAGGGTTAGTGTTATGGTAGTGACAGACGATAAGCTTTGCATATTAATGTATTGGTGCACTGTGCTCACTACCGAACTACCATTGCGCCACCTACTAACCTGATGTACGCCACTGATGGTGGGGACAAAACAGGAAAGACTACAGTCTATTTTAAAACTATGTAATATTTGACATCTTAATGTGAGAAGTCAGTAAAACATCTGCCAGATTAATAACTATAAAGCTGACATTCAATAAATGTACCTCGGTCCGAAGCGGGACCCTCAAGGCGTTCATTGCAAGCTGCACTTGTATTGGCCAACCCGCCCTTTGTATTTCCTCCACCTCTCCCTCCCCTGGGTCTCCTTCCCCCCACCCCCTGTGTCTCATTTCACCCTCTCCATCTCCTGTTCTACCTTTTCCCCCTGTCTCCTTCCTGTCTCCCTCCACTGTGCCTCCTTTCCCCCTCTCCCTCCCCTGTTTCTCATTTCACCTCTCCCCTGTGTCTCCTTTCCCCCTCTCCTTTCCCTCTCTCCCTCCCCCGTGTCTCCTTTTCCCCCTCTCTCCCTCTCCTGGTCCTCCCCCGCCCCCCTGTATCCTTTCCCCTTCTCCCTTCCTGGTGCCTCCTTTCCCCTCTGTCCCTTTTTCCCCCTCTCCCTCCCCTGTGTCTCTTTTCCCCCTCTCCCTCCCCTGTGTCTCTTTTCCCCCTCTCCCTCCCCTGTGTCTCCCTTTCCTCCATCTCCCTCCCCCTGTCTCCCTTTCCTCCATCTCCCTCCCCTTGTCTCCCTTTCCTCCATCTCCTTCCCCTTGTCTCCCTTTCCTCCATCTCTCCTTTTCCCTCTCTCCTCTTCCTGTTCTTCCTTCCTCCCCCATCCTGTATCCTTTTCCCCTCTCCCTGCCCCTGTGTCTCCTTCCCCCCTTGTGTCTTCATTCCCCCTCCTCTCTCTCCCTTTTCTCCTTTTTCCCCTCTCTATCCCTCCCTTTTCCCTTTCTCTCCCACCCTTTTTTTATTTTTCCCCTTTCTCTCCCTCCCTTGTCTCCATTTCCCCCTCCTCTCCCTCCCCTGTGTTTTATACCGGGATGTAACCCTGCCAGCAGCAACACACACCGGCTTCTCCGGCTTGATCCAGAAGGTAGTTCCGTTTGGAGGACGGGAGCCTCAGAGAAGACGATGAGCATGGGCCGCAAGCTACTGGCAGGGTTTGGAGCCAGGTACGTGGTGAGTGCGGGTTCCTGTCAGATGCGGAGGATTGAGCAGGCAGGGCCGCGAGCCCTGGAAGCAGGTACAGGGCGATCAGTGGGGCAGGGGAGAGCTGTGTGGGCCTCGCGATGAGCGCCTATGGTTCTCATTACAACCGGGGCATCAGTGGGGCAGGGGGGATCAGTGGAGCAGCCTAAGTTCTGCGTCAACAGCAATCTTCACGAGGCTCGCAGTAGCGGCCCTAAGGGCAACAAAAGCATGGCTAACACCACAAACGTTACATACACTGATAACTATTATATTGATATATATATATAACATATTATAATTGTCAAACTGCAAGAAGTTGTCACGCTTTGCGCTGTCGCAAATTGAAAACCACAAAAAAAAAAACCACACACAGCACAGGAACACAGCCAGAAAGTCTAGGAGTGAGGTTGCACGCGAATTTAAGCAGAATTTGGCGTGTTTCGGCACTCGAAAATCTGCTAAGCAACAAAAAAAAATGTCAGACGAAAAATTAAAAACAAGGCTACACAACCACGAACCGCACAAAACGCCGCCAGATGCGTACCACTTTTAGCCAGGAACGTACAAGGTACAAAATACACTATTACAAATGACAAAAAATGGTCGCGGGCCACATAACACAATCTTCGCCATTTTAAAACACTTAATTTGCAACTAATAATATTACCAATCTACAATGGAGCTTTACCCGACTAAACCAACGGTTTGGCCTCGCGTACGCAGCCTATTTATACTGCACAATTGGCAAATTGATGACACTTTCTCATCCGGGCAGCAACAGCATTGTATGCTGCAGGAAAATCAAAAGAGATTGTTAGCTCTTCAGGATATTTATTGCTGGATATATTAATTACAAATAGGTAAAATATATTAATTTAGTAATTATTATAAAAATAAATAGCATATTTTACACTGCCGTTACTTTACGAATAAATTAATGCTTCGCACTTCCTAATACATTTGTTTATTCAGAATTCATTATTAACGTACATTAATAAGTATTAATTAGTAATGGAAAATAAAAAAATATACTTTCCACTGCACTAAAAAAATTTTACACTGCAGATATGGTGCTCAGAGGAGCAAAAGTACACAAGGAGAGACGCTCGCAATGAGCACCGAAGGTCCACACAGTAGCAAAAGCTTTACATTGTGTGGCAAACAGTATTGTCATGGCTTCAAATTTTATTGCCCCATCATTTTTGACAGTCAAGTCCCTAGTATATATATCAAGTTGAATTACAGTATGATGAATATCTCTGTTTTCTTATTACATTTTGTCGATCTGTACATGACCCATAATATGGAGGGTCTGTTATATTCTTTCATGCGTATTTTTACAGATGTATACATTTATACTTTATTTAAACACCGTTGTCGTTTTTATCTTGTATCCTATATATACCATTTTTGGATATTAAATACTAGATTCCTTCCTTCTTACGTTTACCAACACGGATTCCAGCTCTGCATAAAATCTCTAGGACGACTGACGCCTCAGACACGGAGGATACGTGTTCTGATTGGCTGCCATGGTGAAGCGACGCTTAGTAGCGACCCAGGAAGTTGCAGCTGTGTAGTAGGACGTGAAAGTCGCCAAAATGGGGCTTCACTAGAGGCGTAAAGCATTCTACAAGTTTACAAACCTATTTTAATTTACGGGCGTTGAGAAAGCTGCAAAAGCGCAGTGAAACACATTTGGGTCCCCTACAGGCTTTTATTTTTTCATCTGTAAGTTGTGTATTTTACCCATTTATTGATCAAATCTTCAATTTCGCACCACTGAAAGGTTGACCTAACAGCAATACAAGTGGGAGTAACCTGGGAGACCCTAACTGTCTCCCTAATACGTTTTAATTAAGTTTGGTTTTACACTAAATAACTTTTATATGGAGTAATGTTCTATATATTGCCAAAGAGTATCGGCGTCAAGATTCCAGTAGCAAATTCCTAAAGTGGCTATTTTATGGTGTATTTAGAACTCCTGTTTTGAAAAAAGAAGGTTTTAAATCTTTTACTTATAGATGTGTAATCTAAATAAATATATTGAATTGCACTTTTTATCCCCTTCCATTGTCTATTTCATATCAGTTTTTGGAGCATCAACCTGAAACGTACCACTGAAAAAACTGCAAGCCCTTTTAATTTGGACGTGTGCAGTATATTTATTGTATATGACCTTCAGGAGTACTGTGTTGATCTTGTTTTACTGATTTCCTACATGCCTTGATTTGGGTTTGGACTTTATATATGATTTTTCTTTTTTGGTGCATATCAATACTGTTGGTTTACAAGAACACAGTCTAAGCAAGCTCTTTTATCTATTTACTGCTCCTAATCAGTATTGTTTGTGTTCTGTACTTTGTTCTATGTTGCAAATAGTGCTATGGAAATCGCTGGTATTTAATACATAAAGAGTAATAATAATACTGTATAGTACAATATAGTTTACTGATCACCATAGTACAATACAGATGACTGATCAAAGTCTAGTACCATTTATACATTTCAAAACCACACAATATTTTACATCTTACTGTGATGGTTCAGCAAAGCTTCTGTCCAATTAATAATTGTGAAATGGACAGTCAGTAAATGGCCTTGGGTCTGAATTAGGACCTCTGGCCATTTTCTTCCAGACCTCCATTGCATTACTAAACGTATTATATATTTTAACTGAAGCTCCCAATTTTTAAAGGGCCACTTAATTCATCACAATTTGTACCACATCACTGTGAAGGTCTCATAAAAGCATTTTGAAATATGTGCTATTTTCACTGAGAAATTAAATGAAATCTGTGTTTACATGCATATCTGACTGCCCACAGACTGATCCATGTCTGCTTCATTTTGCCAACCAATCAGGTAGTAGGGATGACCTCCCCCCCCCCCCCCCCCCCAATTCAAGTCAATGGTAAGGTTTTTGTCAGACTGCTTAAATTTCAAGTTTGAAGGGAACAGGTTCTATTTTTCCTCACCGGCAGAAAATTCAGGCTTCTGCTCTATGGCATTTGAGAAATTTGGACCAAGGCATTGGATTAGTGCTCTGCACCAGTGCTCCGTGCAGTGATCCCAGCAAACAAAAATGTAACTCTTACTACATCTATCTGTGCAGGCATGGAATGCTGGACTCACCTAACCAGGAAAGCTATGGTTTAACTGCTCAGTGCAGTGAAACCTGAGTCCAGAGAAAAGCTGCTATCAATCAATCAATCTGTTATTACTCATGTAACAGTCAGTGTGAAGGATATACTTGTACATCTGTAAATCTCTGTTTACATACAGTGTTTTACCTGTTATTAGTGTAATTGTTAAAATTATCTATTTTTTTTTATCTTGTACACCATGAAGAGTACTTAGTCAGGTAAATGGCCTTTAAAAAGAAGTCTGTTGCATGTTGTTGTTTTTTTTTTAAACACTTATATGTAATGGAATCTGTAACAAATATGGATTTCGAATCTTGGTGAATTTTGTGGACAAAATTGACTAAACCTGTATAAACAAATCCATTCTTTATGCCTCAACTTATAACTTTTGCTTCTTATTAGTGTTACAGCAAATTGTTGAACGGGTTCCGAGTTACTTCCTTGAAAAAATGGCGCCGCAGAATTTAGCAAGAGAGTATCCTTTGTTGGCACACTGACATACATATTATCTCCAAAATTTGCCAAAGACAAGGAGCCCCATTCAATTTAGTAAATTTGCGATCTGGAAGCCCATAAGTGAGCTCTCAAGCTCTTTGGTTTTCAGTTGGCATCTTTTTGAGGCTTTCGAGTTACTTCCTTGAAAAAATGGCGCAGATTAAACTTGTAACCTACAGCCTCCAGCAGCCTTTGATCTGTCACTTTAGCAAGGCTAAAATCTCAAATCGCTATTCAATTGCTTAATTTCCCCAAGCTCGCAAATGTATTCACACTTGTTAAAGTCAAATGAAGGAGAAAATCCTACATGTGCTAGAGAGGACCTGCAAGGCGGTTAAACACCTATTCGTAGCACTGTAAATGCAAATAAAAAAATCAATACTGCACTGTAAATAACGGGGAAAGCGGTTACAGGCATTATAATTAATAGCACAACTTCGCAAGTCGGCAGGAAATAAAAGTTATTTTTATGTGTCATATCGGTGTTAAATCGATCTCGGGTATCAATGAATACGTATCAGGCCACCCATATGGCATTCGTTTTCATAATTCTTTAATTTGCATGCATATCGGACCCCCGAACCTAATTGAATGACATGTAACCTCCATGTTTTACTGCTGTAATTCTGACACTCCCAGTTCCTATTGGCTGCTTTGAAATGGGAAGTTACGGGCTTGCTTAATTGATCATGTTACCACCCTCAACTGCTCCAAACCAGTGCATGGTTTACGGTTTTGGCTTCAGGCCTGCAACTTGCGTGCTTAAACAATTGAAAAGCATCGCAATCGGAGACCAACGGGAGCCCGCAACTCACTCGCAGACTTCTGGCTGTCTGCGATCGAGTTGCGAGGCTCAAATTGAATGGAGCCCATAGTCAGTGTCTTAAAGGGACATGGAATACAATGGTTTCTTTTAAGCATTTAAAATATCAATGCTGATTTTGCGTGATTTTTTTTTTTTAGGTAAAACTGTTTAATCTTCATAGAACTAACACAGCCCACTTTAGTTTGTTGATCTCATTGGCAGGCAGAGGGCTAGCCCTCAGTTAAACTTCTCGATAAGTTTTTGGGCTTTGAGGCCTTCATCTGAAAAAAAAGAAAATTCACTGTAATACATTATAAAATACTATTTCTGATTCAACATAGTAAAAATTTTCTTTTAGGAAGAAAAAAAAAGAATGTTCTTACATCATGTGTGCTAACTTGTAACATCAGGTCATCAGTAGTTATAAGTGATCATAGCTACCGTATATACTCGAATATAAGCAGACCCGAGTATAAGCCGAGGCACCCATTTTACCACAAAATACTGGGTAAAATGAGTGACTCGAGTATAAGCCGCGGCGCGCATGTGACATCACATCGGCGCCGGGTCAAGGAGCGGAGGCCGGAGCACAAGCAGGTAACTGAGGGGGGAGGTATTTAGGGGGGTTAGGTGGAGGAGGGGGTTTTAGGTTGAGGAGGGGGGAGGGAGAGAGACACACGGGGGGGGAGAGTGACTCGAGTATAAGCCGAGTGGGCCCTTTTTTGCCTTAGAAAAAGGGCTGAAAAACTCGGCTTATACTCGAGTCTATACGGTATGTCAATTAGTGCCTCACTGATCCTGTTTGGTTTCAGTATAGCCACCGTGCCATTCTTACAGTGTCCACTGTGCTTGGTCCTGATGGTCACCACTCGGTTTAGGTCTGATGTATTGATGTACAAGGAGAATTGGATGTCAAGGACAAAAAATGGCAGCAAGGTCTCTTGTGTGGCCGGTTTGTTCAAACCTGACGTAACAAAGCTTGACATGGCTAGTCAGAGCTATAAGTCAATCCACATCATAGTATTGCATTCTTGGGGAAGAGAAGTTGATATTGTAAATGTGGATCAATGTAAATGAAAAACTGGAGATCTTACATTAGGTGCTGCTGGGAGTGCAGCATTTCCTCCAGAGCAATGGCTAAAGATAGTCAGCAAAATAACACTGGTGGGTACAGTTGCTCACATCCGGTGATAATGCCAGCAAAAAGCCTGAATATATGTGTTGCTCTTGGCAGTGCTAGTTTGACAATATAGATATCTTGCGCCTATAAATGTTCCCTAAAAAAAAACTATGGTATAGAGGGCGACTTCCCCATGTAAATATGGTTCAAGTAAGCTCCAAAGGTCTCTTCAGATGGAGACTGCAGCCATGAAATTTAAAAGACGTTTGTTTCTGGGGAGGAATACTATGGCAAGGCTCGATAAGCTATTAAAAATTAAAAAGATATCACTATAAACAAAGGACCGCATAACTAGAACTATGGTATCCCCAGTAGTAACATACGCATGTGAGAGCTGGACCATAAAGAAGACTGAGCGCTGTAGAATTAACACCTTTGAATTTTGGTGTTGGAGAAAGTCCCTTGGACTTCAAAAAGATCCAATAAATCAGTACTACAGAAAAACATGACAAACTGTCCGCTGGAAGGTTTGATCATGAGGCTAAAGCTGAAATATGTTATTTTTATTTTATCATGAGAAGACAGGATTCCTTAGAGACGACTCTGATGCTGGGAAAACTTGAAGGTACACGAAGAAGGTGATGTCACAAGCAGAGCTAGATATATGTGATAAATGAAGCTGTGAACATGAGCTTGATGGATCTAGGAGGGGCAGTAGCTGACAGAGGTGGCTGGCGTGCTGATACCCGGAGAGTCGGACACAACAACAAAGCTACACTTGATTGTGATAGAACACAAATGGCAATAACATCCATACAAGGATCTCTTTGAGTTCTGTTAAGCTGCCATCTTGGGAAGTAACCGCCTAGAATTATCACATTTAAATTATCACATTTAACATATTCATACACATTTCTCTGTAATATTAGGTAACTCTAAACTAATCTAAATGTGACCACTGTATCACTACCGTCCCTACTTTTACAAACATGTCCCTCTCTTCTAAAGTCGTGTAAATCATGTGAGGTGGAAGACCTTTGAATAGTTTTAATGCCTTGGGAAAGGCTGTGAGTTGCAACACATACATTGACCTATGGCTTGTTAATGAATTACATTGTTTGCATTGATAATAAGTTCAGTTAATGCTGTCTGATATGATTATGTTGCAAACCTTAAAGAGATATATCACTTATTTTCAAGTCAAATTAATACTGATCGGATGTTACAACTTATGTCTTAATTATGTCAGTGGATAATTTGTAATCAGTATTGCTTTTTGACTTAACAAAAAGAGAGATACATCTCTCAAAGCCTTGTCACTTAAAGCTATATCTAAGTTTCACTGTTTTCCCCTTTTTCTAATCTAACACACACTGCTTATCAGACACGCACATTACATTGATACTATACACATACAGATTTATTTTGTTTAAAAATCTAATTTTGTTTTTCACACCCCAGAACTACTAAATATATTCACCTCATACTAACCAATAGAAACACTGCATTTGGGTATGGTTTTTAACCCCATACTAACCCTCAAGCCAACAGCAGCACAATGGAGTAATTCACAGAGCAATGTCTTCCTTTTGCAGGTTTAAAACAAAGACTATACATTCCACAATGCTTTAAGTTGGCTTAATAGATTGATACAATGTATTAGCTGACTCTGATTGGCCAAAATGAAATATGCATTTTATGCTGATTTTAGCATGGAATTTCAGGGGTGTCAACTGTTGGCAAACTCAAGAGATTTAGCAAAGTTTAGGATAAGTTTATTCATGTTTATTTTGGTATTTTGTCATGCGGAAATGTTTTGCATACACTCCTGCTTCTCTATCGCATTCATTCATAATCCATGACACTTAAACGTTTGTCAAATAAAAGGCCACTGTATATTGTAACTCAACATATGAGTTATGATATAAGTTTATTATTGAATACTGGTTCCCAGTGAGCAGTGGATTAACAGATGGTAGAGCCAGGTTCTAAAATTATGGATAGAAATTGTAAGTGTTGTGATATCGTTTTGGTTAGAGAAGGGAAATAAATGTGTGCTATGGTGATGGTAACCTAGGATAGACTCCAATAGGTAGTGGCAGCAATAAGAGAGCTTATTTTTCTAAGGTTTACCAAACTATATTTAATCTAAATAATACTAAGCAGCATACTCTATTCTGTTTTTATAACAGTTTTTTGGATATATGGTTGTTTTATATAAGTTTGTGTTTATATATATATATATATATATATATATATATATATATATATATATATATATATATATATATATATAAATATACATGTATTCTACGTGTGTTTTTTCCCATGTAGAATTTATTAGCACTGATGAAGCTGTCACCAGACACAGCGAAACGCGTTTGATTTTATATTTGTCTAAATAAACCATTTGATAGTTTATTGAGTTTGGTCCTTCCTTGCCTACCCCCCACTCAGCCTCCCCCAGCCTTATACTCGCTGAGCTCACTGAACTACAGCATGTCGGGATCTGTCGACCGGAAGGGCCCACAGTCAGCCGTGCAAAGTAGGACACCAAAAGGAGCACCTTACTTCAGATACACCACTCAAGTTTCAATACCTTGTACCCTTGAGGTTTTGTCAGGTGAGAATCGTTCAATTAGAGCCTCACTTAATTTCCACTAACAATCATAGAAATAATCTGCACCAAGAGATCCTAGCGCTTTCTCTCCTACCCTTCGATATAACACTGTATTGCTTATAAATGTATGTACTATACTACAGTATGACACAAATGATTAAACTGATACAAATACAGCCAAAAAGATAATGATGTGGTCTGTAAAGACGTTCTGCAACTATCATTTGGGCAGCGACTTAACGAACAATGGTCACCTAAACTATAAAATTTGAGTCTGATAAGCTAACCTTTCCAGCAGGCCATCTTGAAGCATGACAAAGCACAAGATGTGTCTAGGGTGGTTGAGCTTTGTGTAGGAATAGTTGCAGTGGTATAAAAGCCAGAGTAATTGTATAGCAGGCAACAAATTGGCCAGGCCAGAAGTAGTAGATGCATCAGAATCTCAAGATGCTTTTCTTAGCATATACCACAAGCAACAGAAGTCCCAAAGTTCATATATAGGCAATGTTCACAGAAAAAGAGAATACTCCTAATCTGATTTAACCATAAAATCATTGAAACCTAAGGATTGTAGCACAAAACGTACAGCAAACTACATCTTTGCATATGTATATAGCATGAATGTCTGTCATATCCAACACTGCAGTGTCAAGAAGCTCCCCTAAGCGGTTTTAGGAAAAGCCAGTTGTCACAACCCAGAGATGAGGGTCACGCACCCGAAAACCTGTTTTCTGCTACAGGAATCCCTCTGGGTTGTGAATATGGGGATAAATCTCAATGCACAACAGAACACCACCTAGGGGAACTCAAGAAATCACGGTTTGCAACTGTTTTCCATCCCTTTGTTTAGGATTGGAATAATGCAAGAAATAGCACACACAGGTTTAGTATGTCGGACTGCCTTTATTCTTGCTTACACGAATATTTTAAAACCACACAAAAGATCCACTTCCCCACACCTTTCTCCCCCGACATTCCTTCCTCTGAGATAGAACTGATCCAATATGTTTCAGAAGTCAATAGGTTAGAGGAGGCTAAATTTCTCTTGGTGTCCCGATCTGGTCCATTTTACAACCACAAATGGGCAATAAGCTACCTTCAAACTTTATGACTATCTGCCTAGCATCTGGCCAAAATGCCATGTCCTAACCACAACCTGAACACTATACATACAAACAATTCTTAGTAGGCCTGAATACTCACAGACCATACTCTTTGGGGATCTGGGGTACTAGTATCAGAGCCTGAGGCCTAACATTACACAGTTTATTAGGGTTATAACAAAATGGTAATTGATAGAACAAAATTAGTCCTTCAGTTCAGTTACCAGGTTCCCCCCAGAGTCCACACACTCCATAGTCCCCACTAGACCAGTGGGCCCTGCTCGGTATCCCACCAGTACACTGCCTTTATCCACTAATGACCCATATTATAAGAAAGCTATAGCCTAGAATTTGCTTCCAGATGGGATATTATATTAAGACACCTAATTTAATCGTTAACAAATATACTGGAAATACTTTTGATATTTGATGCAGCTCCATATCATCCTGGAATACAGCAATTTACATCTTATGAGTTGCCTTATACAGTAGCTTTCAAATAAAGTGCTCTTGCGCGCTCACTTACAAGGATGAGAGAAAGGCACGTGAAGGAACTGAAACAGTGGCAAAGTACTGTCTTAAAGCCAGTTTTATTATACTGCATTTTAAAATCTGATACTTCAAGACTTATCAGGAATTAATTCTGTAGTCTACAGGTCTAAGCTTCACTCTTAACTTTTAGCAAATGTATTTATTATTTCAAAGGACATTACAATTATAAATATGCAAAGATATCAGTAGATTAATATTGCTATGTTTTGCAATATTCAGATGGCTAGTAGTTTAAATATTTTCTTTTGACAAATAAAGTTTACTTACTTTTGCAACAATCTTTTCTTTTTATCAACTCTATTTTTCTTGAGAGAATCACATATTATAATTGTCTAACTACGATTCGTCGTCACACTGCGTTGCGTAGTGTGCACGACTTAGCGATGAGCGCCGTAGCACTTTGGCAATGAGCGCCGCAGCGCTCATTGCAGGCGAGACTCGCGTAGCGAGGCGAGCCGTTATGTTAAACCGTAGCACTTCCAGGCGAGGCGAGCCGTTAAACCGTAGCACTTAGAAAAAAAATACGAGATTAAAAAAATTACGAGATAAGCGGCGGAACCAAAACAATAAAAAAAAACACTAAATACACACTAAAAAATAAAATAAAGGCCACTTACAGCATGGGGAACCAGGCAGGACGTCTGGAAGTGAGTTGGAACTCCAATTTACATCGATTTAGCCGAGTTACAAAGATCGAAAATCGGCTAAGCGAGAAAAAAATGTCCGCCGAAAAAAATGAAAACGAGGCTATACTAATACGAACTGCGTAAAACACAGCCACAGACGTATGTGTTTGAAAAACAACGAGATAAAGGATGCGGATTAACCGCGCAATGAGTAGAAAGACAGTAGCGAGTACATTTTACGAAACGCAATTACAGATTTACGCATTAACACAGATTTAACGCCTTTGTCTCGCGCAACATCGGATTTACCGCCTAAACCAACTCATTTGATGAAATATAAGTTGAAAGTTACAAAAATAAAAATGTAAAAAAAAAATTGTATGTATTTTAAGAAAAAAAAAAGGGACAAATGTAGCGTCATTTTGTGTGGCAAACACATTTCACAACATTTAATTTTTATCGACCGTCATTTGACCGTTTGACCACATTTACTGTTAAACCGTAGTACTTTAGCGGGCTTAGCGATGAGCAATTGTAGCTTACGGTAGCCTGTAAACTAAATTGCTATTCAATTGCGATCCTATCCACTCAATCGCTTTCTTGAAATTCAAGTTTGGAGCACTTGGGCCAAAGAAACAAAGGTATATGGGACAACCAGTTAAAAATAACATTTAGGGGCATGGATAGCAACAGAGAAATGTATATTTGTTTAGCTTGCCCTCCCCCAGCCCATTACAGTTTTTGGGATTTTTTTAAAATAAAAAAACAAATACGTATTAGAAGCGTTCTGGAGTATTTATTTTATGTGTCATGAATGGCAAAAGAGCAGAGAAATTGGTTTAGAAGAGGGTGGTCAATTGTATCAAAGGCAACAGCGAGATCCAGGAGAATTAGAGTAGAGAAGTTTGATTTGACGGGTAGCAAGCCATTGGTGACTTTTGTGAGTTTCTGTAGAGTGTTGGGCCCGGAAGCCGTATTGGAAGGGGTCAAGAAGGAAATTGGAGGGAATAAATTGAATGAGGCGATTGTAGACAAGCCCCTCAAGCAGTTTTGAAGCCAGGGGAAGTAGAGAGATAAGGCCATATTTGGAGGAAGAAGCTGTATCAGATGAGGGTTTCTTAAGAATCAGTGTAATTATAGCGTGTTTTAAAGAATATGAAGAAAGTGGTCCAATAAGTGAGACAACAACAGATCCTTTCTCAATGTGGAGTGCGTGTCTGCTTCGAAAAGAGGTATCACAGAAGATAAGTGAAGGGCTGAGTGAGTAGCAGTGCGGGACCACGACTGGGAACAGATGAGTGAAAGAGGGGCGAAAAAGGAAGAGGGGAAGTTAACCAAGGAAGAGACTTTATAGAGTACTGCGAGAAAGGTGAAAACAATATTGAGTAAAGGAAATCTAATCAAAATAAAAGAGAGACAAAAATATGGAAAACAAAAGAAATAGCAGGAAATTAAGGTAATACATTTATAGAAATATACAACAAAAGAATCAAATAAATTCCCTTTATTCCTATACTTGCCTGTAAAGTTGATTTTTCTATACCCACAAGACAGACTGAACTACCCGTACCGTGTCATAGTAATTGCCTTCTCTGATACACCACTGACACCTAGTGGATTAGAGGTAGTGTTGCAGATACCTGATTTTACAGAGATACAATAAACACTAATAACTATGGCCTCCATGCTAATCAGGCTAAACCAGGCAAATTGGCTGTTGGGAGTTTTTTTTTTCCGAACGTTACATTTATGTGAATGTTTTCACTCAATTTTATGGCACTCAGCCCACATCCGTAAATTCTACCTTGTCCACAAGAGATTTCAGTGTGTTCACTCAGTATATTATACCAAACCAAGCTTTACGGATGAAAAACGGCTCTAGGAACCAAAACAAAATGTCATGATTATTATAAGGAGTGAGTGCCATAACTGTTTTATATATATATATATATATATATATATATATATATATATATATATATATATACATTATATATACATACCGTTTGTGTGTATATATACATTATCTCACAAAAGTGAGTACACCCCTCACAAAGAAACATGGGGGAAAAACACAGGGGGGAAGAGACACAGGGGAGGGAGAGGGGGGAAGAGACACAGGGGAGTGAGAGGAGGGGGAAGATACACAGGGGAGGGGGGAAAGACACAGGAGGGAAATGGGGGAAAGAGATAGGGGAGGGAGAGGGAGGAAGAGACATAGGGGAGGGAAAGGGGGGAAGAGACACAGAAGGGAAAGACACAGGACGGAGATGGGGTGAAAACACGGGGGGAGGAGACAAAGGAAGGGAGAGGGGAAATGAGACATAAGGGAGGAAGTAGACAGGGGGAGAAACTCGCAATGAGCGCAAATGGCACTCATTGCAAGGCCTGTGATGAGCGCCTAAGGTGCTGATCGCGAGGCCAGTAAAGTAGAGGGGGGAGAGGCTTGCAATGAGCACCGAAGGCCAGTAAAGTAGGGGGTGGAGAGGCTCCCATTGTGTGACAAACAGCATTGCCAGGCTTCAATTTTTATTGCCGTCATTTTTGACGGGCAAGTTGCTAGTAGTAAATAAATAGTACATCTGTGTTCTCATTTGAATGTCTAAAACAAGTTAAAAAAAATGTTTCCAGCTCAGAATTCCGAGAAAAACAGTTATTACACTGCATTCTGGGAAGCTGAGCAGGGACATGCAAATGTGCCCACAAATGCCTCGCTCTTCAACCCATAGCCCAATTTAAACATGGCTTCCTTTAATTTTATGCCTGCTGTATTACACAGCTTTTATGCAAAACCAAGGTTGGATTATACACAAGCTGAGAATCCTAGCCACGTAAAGCTGTTTCTAGCTTACTGGATTTCATCAGCATGGAGCGGGATCTCAGCTTGTGTTGTGGACCTTATGAGTAGGTAGTTCACCACAACAATCATTTATAATATGGTGGCCAAAAGAGCGACAGAAGCCTCCACCGTACAGTAGTACAGTAAATAAATAGTACATCTGGGTTCACATTTGAATGTCTAAAACAAGTTAATATTTTTTTTAGTTATGATTTTTGACATTAAATAGATGTGTAGTACACCCCTCACATTTTTGTAAATATTTTATTATATCTTTTCATGTGACAACACTGATGATATGACCCTCTGCTACAATATAAAGTAGTGAGTGTACAGCCTGTTCTGGACCTGTCCTGTGAAACCGCTGTATGGTCTTGCCCACCGGGCTGCAGCTCAGTTTCAGGATCTTGGCAATCTTTATGTAGAGCAACAATTCTTTTTTTCAGATCCTCAGAGAGTTATTTGCCATGAGGTGCCATGTTGAACTTCCAGTGACCAGTATGAGAGAGTGTGAAAGCGATATCACCAAATTTAACACACTAGCTCCCCATTCACACCTGAGACCTTGTACCACTAACGAGTCACATGACACTGAGAATGGAAAATGGCAAATTGGGCCCAATTCGGACATTTCCACTTAGGGTTGTACTCACTTTTGTTGCCAACGGTTTAGACATTAATGGCTTAGTGTTGAGTTATTTTGAGGGGACAGCAAATGTACACTGTTATACAGGCTGTACACTTACTACTTTACATTGTAGCAGTTCTCTCACATTGTTTGAGGGATGGGTGATTAACATAACTAGGTAATTTTGCGATATAGGGATTAGCAGTATACCGTGATGAACTTCCATGCATTTCTTAATTGCTTTTTAGTGCTGTACTATCTCTTTAAGTGCTGCTCCAGCTGTCAGAAATTGTTTTAAAACCATTTGCAAGTGCTAATTAGTTCCCAGTAAATTTTCTTTGTTGTTTACTCTTTACGGATCTTACTTATTTTGCATGGGCTCAAAATCAATTGAATAGGTGGAAGGAGTCACTCGTAATATTTTGGCAGTGCAAATATCAGTGCAAAAGTTTGCCAGTATTTGTGGCATTGGCTTGCCACAGTCACTGGCATGAGTTCTCTCACAATTTTTCCAGGATGGGTAAATAGAATACCTAGATAATTTTACTTTACTCTTAAACATGGTGTAATGTGCGATATAGGGGAATAGAACAGGGCTCTATATTGCTAGCCTTATTCAAATACCATTGTCAAATTTAAAGTGACCATCTGGTGAATGTTGCAAACAATCTATGGACTTAATGTAATCCAGAGCATCCTAACGTATCTATATTTTTGATGAAAATTTAAAGCACTGAATATCAAGAATGATTTCCTTTTAACAACAGTAACTTTCAAAGGATAAAGCAAACCTCTACACGCAACAGTTCATACCTGATATCAAAAACATTCATAAGTGAGAAATTCTTATTATTTGCTCCCTTGTATAAGAAGATTAAATTCCTAAATACAAGACAAACAATCAAGAAACATAAAAAAAACAATGTCCCCTTCACCCACTAAACCATGTAAAAAAGTGCCAAAGGTAACTTCTAAACAATATGCCCACTTAGGACATGTAGAAGTAGAAGAATCTGAAAACTCTTTTACGGTAATGACTATCCACAAGCAAGAATATGAAATTCTTAACCAGAACATCACTGTGTTATTCAAGAAAGAAAAGCAAACTCTACATTCTGATCTACAAAATGACTACGAAATGCCTCAGTGAGAAAATGGACAGATACACTAGAAATTAAAATGGATGGAATTATAAAATCATTACAGACAATTTAATCTGTTCAAGATGTGCTTGATAATGTTATTCAAAAACATATAGAGGATACAGAAACAGGTCAAGACAACATAATATCCGATTAAGAGGTGTCTCAGAAACATGGATGAAGGAACTGGGGGGGGGGGGACAAATCCCCCCCAGTTTTTTCAATGTGTGCGTTTTTGTGTAGAGAAGCAGTTGTAAGGTATTTTTTTTTTACTATATGAAGTACCCCCTCTCCCCACAGATTTTCTTTGGCTCCACACCCCCTCCCCAGTTCCTACACTCATGATGAGAATTAATATCTTGCAACAGTGCATGGACCACAGTCAATAAGAATAGGAAACATCAGTTGCACATTTCTCTCAATACTACATCTGTATTTCAGAGAAACACAATATCACCAAGTAAGAGAAAAAACAAGAAACCCCAAAGTCTCATCCCCAGCTGTGTCAGAATTGGCTCCATCTGAAACCCTGTAACTTCATATTTATCAGGATTGGTTACATAAGGTATGACTAGATAAAACAATTATAAGATATTACAAAAATAGTCATTGTGATCAGCTGCAATAAAAACAGAAGAAAGTTGTTAAATATTAGAGTAGGTCATAAGAATTAAAGTTGTTTTGGGGGGTTATAAAACGTAAAGTGAATTCAGCAAGTCTAAGATAACTCACATCGGATTAGTGATGGCAATGTTTCCTATACTAAAATTTAAGAATAATAGAGCCATAATAAGTGAAATCTCTTCAAGGATTCCTAAACTAATTTTAAAGGTTGCTTGGGATGTAGTAACCTGTAACTCCTCCTTTGTAATCTACATAAGCTTTTTTACAATGCTCTTCTATGCTGAACGCTCCAAACAAAAAGCACATAGCTTTTTCATTTTATAAATCCTTTAACACAACAATTATATTGTTATAGGAGGCACATTTTACAAAGCAACATCCAATTTTATCATCCAACGAAAAAACAAAAGGCACAGCTATTTTATTAGACAAATCCTTAGGATCAAAAATACAAACAATTCATAGGAATAATGAAGGAAGATTTATCATCATCACATTAACCTTAACAGAGTGAGAACATACATTAGCATTGATATATACTCCCAAGTTTTAACTCAACTTTCTCACTCCACTTTTGAAAACCTTTTGATCTTCACTTTTTAACTAATGTCATCGCCGTCTTCTCTTCTGTACTATTTCTTATATCACTAACAGTAGCGGAGGTACAGAATAAAGGGACCCGGTGCAAAAAAAAAAACATTTGAGGGGGAACTACACTACACTACAAAAATATATATGCTTATAGTGTCTCTACATAATACCCAGTCCTTCTCAACATCCACCCCCACATAGCACCCCAACATCCCTCTTAGCATCCATCTCAACATAGCACATCAATGGACTTATAATAGAACCTGATGATTGGATGCATATATTTGATATATATGGAGGCAGTAGGAGTACATATTTGACAGATACATCATTAAAATATATACATATAATTAATACCTTCTAGACTTAATAAGATGTCAAATTGCTTGAGAGGATTTACTTCAAGGTAAATTGATACATATTATTCTTTCCCATATCTTGGGAATGGATATCAATCTAGAACCAGTAGGATTACCATTACTACTGACAGAATTCATATATGCAACTACACACATACGTATAAATGACTACTAGATGGCAACAGCAAGTTACCTTTCCATCATTAGTACCTTTAATAATAGTGAAGACAAAGTTTCAAGGACTTGGAAACTGTGGTTGTGTTTGACATGCTCTAAACATTTGATTCCCTACTTGGATCAAGATAAAGATATGGAAAAAAGATTAGTTAGTGGACGTTTTGTGGAACATCAAATATATGCTATTTTGGAATTTTCTGAGGTCTTGAGAAGGACTTACTCTTACTCTTGGGAAGCTTTTTTTTCCATTTTATCAATCAATCATTTTTCTATCAATCCTAATAACAAGTATACCAGCAGAATGCGGAACTTCTGTAATCTCCCAAATATGCATTAAGATACGCTCCAAGGAATCTAGAGAGATGCATAGCAAAAAGTTGAAAATAAATCTGTTCCTGGATCAGAAAAATTGCCCCAAACCTCTGGCACTAAAAGTGTTAAATAAGGCAAGAATAAACGGCTTATATAAGATTAAGATAGATTAACGATTAACATAGCCTAGCCAGCTCATACTGCTAGAAGTTTGTATGGAAATAGTTACTAAATCCATACTGAGTGTTGCCAAGAAACAAATGAATGTTCAAGAATTATTTTGTAGAGTTAATAGTTATTTACCCAACGTCTACTTTAGAGAACAAAGTGTGTCCCCGAGTCGTTTTTGTGGAGGTCTGTACGTACTACTCTTCTTCACTGCTCAGTAGGAGGTTTGCATTGTCCTCTAAGATAGGTCACATCTTGGTTTCTTGACACTTAATGAACCATACACTTCATGATTGATTCCAGTCTGGGTAGAATGAACATTATTCATGCAAGTCTGGAGAACGTCTTGTTAGATGAGATAAATGCATTATGAAATATGGAGTACTACCTAAAGGTGGTGCAATTGCAAGCGAGTTGAACTAATTCTGTCTCAAATCTTAATGTCAACAATTTCAGTCCAGTAAAAATGTTACATACTTCTAGCTTCAGTTGCATGGACGTAAAAGAAATAGCTATTTTTGAGAAGAGTTGTCTACTTAGCTTCAAGAGTGTTTTTTTCGGGACTACCAGGCCAGACCACCTTGTATAAGCCAAGATGCCTATTGTGATGCAGCACGCCAGGCACATCTTGTGTCTGTTTGTGCTTATCCATAAAGATACTGGAGTGGGTTGCCAGTTCCTGCTCCAGTGAACCGCAGTTTGACCTCTCTGATATGACGTGCCCATCTTGGGTGACCTTACCTGGTTTAGCTCACAGCTTCATCGAAGTACACAAGCCTCTTCACCACAACAAATTAGCGATCCAGAAGGGGAAGATGCCTGTAGTTGGCACAAAAAGAAAATAGCATCTGAAGTTTATTAAAACCATGCCTGCAAATGATATGTGCCTCGGAAACTTCATATAATATACCTTGTCCTATTCTTCATCTGCTACGTGACTTGAGTCATGACAGGGACTTAATGCCACACTATCCTATCTAATTCTATTTCTTACTTGTGGAACCAAAGCTTTGGGATCCTTCACAAAGTCTTCAAAAACTCTGTACCATATGTAAATAATAAATATGGAAAAATTATATAAATATAGTTTATTTGTTAACTTTAGCCATGCAAAGGAGCCTTTCGGCTTTAAAAAACTTTCTATGTAACTTTACATTAAATGCTATCATATCTACTGAACCTAATTCTAGTTTTTCGATGGCTAACACAATAGCAAGTTATGTCTGATGGCCAGACTTCATTATATTAAATGCACTAGCCACTTGGCCGTCAAAAATGACGGCAACATTTTTTTAAGCCTCTCAATGCGATGCTCTCCACCCTCTAACTTGCGGGCCTCGCAATGAGCGCCTTTGTCGCTCATTGTGAGCCTTTCTACCCTCTACTTTATGGGCTTCGCGATGAGCAGCTTTGACGTAAGCCCGTAACTTTGCGAGCGTTACAGACAAACGCTGTCACCCCTGTGTCTCTTTCCCCCCTCTCCCTCCCCTGTGTCTCTTTCCCCCCTCTCTAACCCCTTTGTCTCTTTACCCCCCCTCCCCCTTCCCTCTGTCTCTTCCCTCCCTCTCTAACCCCTTTGTCTCTTTACCCCCCCCCCCCCCACTACCTCCCCTGTGTCTCTTTCCGGCCCTTTCCCTCCCCTGTGTCTTTCTCCCCCCTCTCCCTTCCTGGTGCTCCTTCTCAATTTCCGGTTGTAAAAACAATCGCGTGCTTGGGGAAATGTATCAATTTCCCCAAGCCCAAAAAGTGCTTCCAAGTTACGGGCTCATCGCTGGCCTCTACCCCCCTCTACCTTACGGGCCTTCCGCGCTCAGTGCAGACGTCTGCAAACCCCAATGAATGCCTCTGGCGCTCATTGCGCATGAGCAAGCCCGAAGCATTTAACATTGTGTTACCAACAAACTCGCAATTATGACTATTATAACTGATTACTTTACCCCAAACACATTGTTTTTATTCTGTCGTTCAGTAATTTCCGACACTCCGTGACGTCATGGACCGTAACACACCAGGACATCTTTATGTCCATGGTCATGCTGATCCACTTGGTATTCATGACAGATACTGGAGTGGGTTGCCAGTTCCATCTCCAGTGGGCAACAGCATACAACTCTTGGTATTCGTAGGTGGGCTCCCATCCACGTACTGACCAGGCTCATCCCTCGGCTTCAGGTTGGTGTGACTTCTTGGTTCCCTGACTGGAATCAAACCCAAGTCGCAGCGATAAAAGCAACAAATCCTAACCACTGGACCACCAGGAAACCCACAAACACAGTAGCTGCCACAAAATTTAAAAAAGTCACAAACTATTCAAATAAATGACCAGAAAAAAATGCATAATGGCCATTTTCATTCAATTGTGGGTATTCTCACTAGTATTATGAGTCATTTTCAGTTCATAAGATTTTCAAAGGAGCCTTGTATTCAAGTTGACAGATTATCACACTTTAAAGTTTTAATCAAGTAGCCGTTCACACATAATGAGGGTTAACGTAGGTACTGATAAGAAGGCTAATGCTGTGGAAGGATCTCTTGAGCTTAGTAACAGACAAACTTTAGTAATTTTAAGGTGTTGGTGATGTAGATAAGTACTAAATGAGTGTGATAAATACAAATGTTGCACATCATCATGGGTGTAGGAACTGGGGGGGGGGGGGACATATCCCCCCCAGATTTGTCTATGTTTGTATGTATATATATATAAGCTATTTTATGGCCTGTGTATACGATGAGCTGTATCCCCCCCAGAATTATTCTGGCTCCTACACCCCCGCACATCATCCTGTCAAAATTATTTGCTCAACCGTGTCTGATCGTCAACCGTGTCTGTCAGCTACTGCTTCTCTCAGCGCATGCATGTTCAGGTTTGTTGCTTTCTATCCATCTTATTCTCTGTCATCTCCACTTGTTCTTTCCTTCCATCGTTCCTTGCATCCTGAAATCCTGGTTAACATAAAAAATGATGTAGGGCTGTATAATATAATACAACTAGTGACTTGCCCGTCAATAAAATTGTAAGGCTGGAAATGCTGTTTGGCACACAATGTAAGGTTTTTGGTCATCTGAGCACCGTCGGTGCTCATTGCAAGCCCCGCGCTGAGCGCCTTCGGCACTCATTGCGAACCTCTCCCCTGGTGTACTTTTGCTCCTCTGAGCACCCTCTGCGCTCATGGTGAGCCCCGTGCAGAGCGCCTTTGGCGCTCATCGTGTGGCTCGCCATGAGCGCGTTCGGGGGTCATGGCGAGCCTCTCCGCTCATTGAAAGGTCCACGCTGATAGCCGTTGGCGCTCATTGTGAGCCTGTCCCCTTGTGTACTTTTGCATCTCTGAGCACTCTGGGTGCTCATTGTGAGCCCTGTGATGAACGCCTTTGGCGCTCATTGCGATCCTTTCCTCTACTCTACTTTTGGTTCTCTGAACACCCTGTGCGCTGATTGTGAGCCCTGTGCTGAGTGCCTTTGGCGCTCATCGTGTGGCTCACAATGAGCGCCTTCAGTGCTCATTGCGAGGCTTTCCGCTCGTGTAGTTTTGGTGGTCTGAGCACCTTTGTCAGTCATTGCAAGGGGCGCGCTGATTGGCTTTGGCGCTCATTGCAAACCTCTCCCCTTGTTTAATTTTGCTCCGCTGAGCACCCTCGGCGCTCATTGTGAGTCCCACGCTTAACTCCTTTGTGGCACATTGCGATCCTCCTCCCTGGTCCTTTTTTTTTTTTATATATATATATATATTTTTTTAGTGATAATTAATTAATGAATTAAATAATAAATTAATATACTTTACCTATGTGTGATTAATATATCCAGCAATCAATATGCTAAAGAGCTAACAATCTGTTGGTATTTTCCTGCAGCATACAATGTACATTTGCACTGTTGCTGACCTGAGATGTAAGTGTCAGCAATGTGTGTAGTGTGGAGGGTAAATAGGCTGCGTGCGCGAGGGGAAACCATTTGTTTAGCTGTGTAACTGGGCATTTTGTAATGGTAATGTTATTAGTTGTAAGTTAGTGTTTTAAAATGGCGGAGATTGTCTATGTGTTACGCCGGTGTGGAGCATTTTCTGTTGTCCCTATTAGTGTCTTTTATACCTCGTGCCTGTGTTAAAGTATTATGTGCTTGGCGGTGTTTTGCGTGTTTAGCGGTTGTGTAGCGTCATTTTCGTTTTTTTCAGCCACCATTTTCTTTCTCTCAATTTTCGTGTGTGGAAAATCAGCAAATTGTGGTTAAATTATATCGCAACCTGACTCCCAGACGTCGTGGCTGTCCCCCCTTGCTGTGAGTGGTGTTTGTTTTGTTTTTATTATTTTTGTATGTGCACTGTTCGGACGTTAACTTTTTTTTTTTGACCTCGTATTTTTTTTTGAAGTGCCGTGGTCGTATTTTTTTGTGTAAAAGTCTTATGTGCTTGGTATTGTTATGTGTGTTTAGGGGGCGTGTAGCCTCGTTTTCTTTTCGTCTGGGGGGGGGATATTGTTGTGTTTGTATGTGCGCGGTTCGGCCGTTAACTTCGTAATTTTTTGACCTCAGATTTTTTTTTTCTAAGTGCAGCGGGTCGTATTTCTTTTTTGGTAAGTGCCGCTTTCCTCTTTGCAAGTGTTACGGCCGTAATTTTTCCATGCGCTTTTTTTCAAACTGCTACAGGTCTCGTATTGTGAATGGTGTTATTGAGATTTAGTTCCGCGGGTCGTAGGGATGAGCGCCTACGGCGTCTTCAGCACTCCTTGCCAGCAACTGCAGCCCTTGCTTTGCGAGGGCCACAGTTGCAGAGGGCTCGCTACGCCAGCCCGCAAGAGCTAGCAGCAAACCGTATTGCTCACAACTATATATGTAACTATATAACTATAGATGTATACATGGTGTACATTTTACTGGACCACTGTAGTGCTTTTACAGTATCACATAAAAGTGAAATGACACTCTGCTACAATGTAAAGTGAGTGCTGCCGGCACTGGGGAGCTACAGTTCATTGAGGGAACGATGAATGCCAACATGTACTGTGACATACTGAAGCAGAGCATGATCCCCTCCCTTTCAGAGACCAGTATTCCAACCTGATAACAACACCAAACACACCTCCAAAAAGCTGAAGGTAAAGGTGATGGACTAGCAAAGCATGTCACCAGATCGACCTACCTGTTGAGCATCTGTGGGGCATCCTCAAACGGAAGATGGGGGAGTGAAAGGTCTCTAACATCCACCAGCTCCATGATGTCATCATGGAGGAGTGGAGGAGGACTCCAGTGGCAACCTGTGTCATTTCTTCAGTGTTGTCACATGAAAAGATATAATAAAATATTTACAAAAATGTAAGATGTGTACTCACTTTTTTGAGATACTGTATATGTTTGATGGGATAAGACTGTTAAAAACACTATGCAGTTTCAAATAAATAAAAGTTAATAGTTTTTCTTACTTCTTATATTGTCTGTTTTCTCCTCAAGCAGAGCTGTCTTTCTCCACCTCCCTGGGAGCATGGCAAGCTCTGCCTGGGGGCGGGATCTTGGAGCTTGAAAGCAGGCTGGGCTATGAGGTCACTGGCTCCACCCCATGGCATAATAAGCTCATCCGCATGGCCCACACAAAGGTAACAACAGTAGTGTAACCTTTAGCCCAGTGACCGCGATGTAGAACTTGTCTTTTTAAGCAAGACCAAACACATGAATATCTCTTTAAATACCATTGATTGCAAATTGGGAACTCAGAAACACAATGGCCCAGATTAATCAAGCAGTTTACTGGAAATCACCATCCATTACAGTAAGCAATACTCCACCCTTTACACAAAACAATATTTATGAAGTAGCGAACGCACATATATGCCATTCAATACAATAGAAAATGCTTGCATCAAATTCAATGGCAGAAGATGTAGCAAACATCTTAAAAATATCTATTGATAAACCAGAAATGACATCCTTGAACATATTTGCATTTCTTTTGGAAGTTTCCCTGGCGTTAAAGGTTTCTGATCTAACAGCCACTGGTTAACAGAAAAATATGTATTAGATTGAAAAGTTCAATATGCTTACAGACTTATTTGCCGTAAACTGAAATCTTGATTTCCACACCTCCAGAGCTGTCTATGTCAGCAACCCGTACTAGCCTATAGAAACACAGCTTTCAAGTATGGATTTTAATCTATTAGTTATTCACTGAACAGTTCAATTTGCCTATTGTATCAAATTACATACTTGGGTGGCACCACAGCGCAAAAGCTGTGCTCGGAGAGAGAATGAAAAGGAATTGATTTCCAGCTAAATGGTAGGGGAGAGAGATCTCCCACCATCGGAAATTCAAACGGGGAAAACCTACAACAGTAGTTAACACATAGAAATGCCTTCCAGCAGGGGTGGTAGAGAAGGTGCAGACAATAACCAAGGTTGAACCCACGTTGCAGCCAGTGTTTGGTATAGCAGTATGAGTGCATTTTATATGTGAACTCTCTGTTATTCTTTGCTGCCAGGACTGGAATAAACTGTAGAGTTAATGTGAGATTTGAAATTAGCTGCAGAGACTTGAGGTGGAATGTACTGCAGAGAGAGAGTTGCTGAAGAGACAGGATCCCTGTGCTTTACTACAATGTTGCCTCTGCCTCTGGCCAAAATTAATTATGAATTCTATGCTAATTTAGTCTGGGTTTTTAGGGTGTGTCTACTCTTAAATTCAACTGCAAAACATGGAAGAAATTTTGATAACTTCAGTGTAAGTTTATTAATGTTTATTTGGGATTTTTTTTCATACAAAAAAAATGTTTTCATACACTACAGATTATTTTCTATCAAATGCATTCATAATACATGCAATGTAAATATTCCTTTAAGCTGTTGTAGTTAAACAGATTGATCCCTATAGGCTAGAAATAATGGGAAAAATAATAATTTAAAGTGTAAAAATAATTTTAATGATAACAATAATAATGGTATCAATAGTATTAATAATCCTGTTAAAAATGCATTTAATAATTGTAATTATATTATAACTAGAGAATTGCCCGTCAAAAAATGACGGCCATGAAACTGTAAGGTAGCTAATGCTGTTTGGTGTATAATAATGAAATATATAATACATTAATAAATGAATATACTTTACCTATTTTGAAGCATTGTGATGAAGAGCTGACAATCTGTTTTGATGTTGCTGCAGCATTAGTGTTGTGGAGCTGCTGTGTAAGCGTCATGAATGTGTGCAGTGTAATACTGTGCGTGCGCGAGACCAAACCGTTAGCGTAGTGTTGTACTTCCGCATTGGCGTAAAATGGCGGGTTATCTGTGGTATGCGTCTTTGCGGATTATCCGTCGGTGCTTTGTGGGGTTTTTCGAGTTTCGTGTGGTGTTTTGCGAGTGTGTTGTGGTGTTTTACGTGTTGAGAGTGCTGTAGCCTCGTTTTCGTTTTTTTCGGCGGCCATTTTTTCTCTCGCTTAGCGATTTTATTAGTGTGTAAAGTGTTTTATTTTTATTTAAATGAAGGTGTAACTTGTTTTTTTGGAGGTGCTGGATGGTTCCTCTTGCTGTAGGTAAGTTTTTTGTTTGTGTGTTGTGTGTATTTATTGTGTTTTAAATGTTTGTATGTCGGTGTGTTGCGTTCGATGTTTGCGAGGTCGTAATGTCTGGTAACGTGTCTCGTATATTGTTTGCGTGTGTAGCCTCGTTTTCGTTTTTTTCGTCGGACGTTTTTTGTGTCGCTTAGCAAATTGTTTAGTGTCTAAACTCTTTTATTTTGAGTAAAATGAAGGTGTAAGTTGCATTTTTGAGGTCCTGGGTGCTCCCTCTTGCTGTAGGTAAGGTTTTTATGTATGTGCTGTGTGTATGTATTGTGTTTTTCATTTTGTAATGTTCGCGAGTTGCGTCCGAGTGTTGCAAGGCCGTAATGTGTGTGAACGTGTGTCGTATGTTGTTTGCGAGTGTCGTAATGTGTGTGTCGTGCTCTTTGGGTTGCGACGTGAAGTTTGCGAGGGTCGCAGTTGCTGGCGCTCCATGCCAGCAACTGAGGCTCTCACCCAGTACCTTCGCTTCGCGAGGGCCTTGGCTCGCTGACCGAGCCCGCAGCGTTAGCAACAACTCGTACGCTCACAACTATATATGTGATAGTAGTAATAATATAATGCATAATAGGTATTATTAATAGGTATTATTATTAGTAATTAATTGGTAATAATATAACAATAATATATAATATGACAAGAATACAAGAATATTACAATTTTTGTATAATATATATATACTAGTCGTTTGCCCATCATAAATGACGGGATAATATTTTTATTCTCTCCCACCCCCTTTATCTCTTTCTCCCTCTCCCTCCCCTGTGTCTCTTCCCTACTCCTTCCCCCCTCTGTCTCTTTCCTCCCCCTCTACCTTTCCCCATGTCTCTCCCCCAATCCTGTGTGTCTCTGCCCCCCTCCCCTGTGTCTCTTCCCCCTCCTCCCTCCCCTTTGTCTCTCCCCCTACTCTCTCCCCTGTATCTTTTTCTCCCTCCCCTGTATCTCTTCCCCCCTGCCCTGTGTCTCTTCCCCTCACTCCCCTGTATCTTTCCCCCTCCCTCCCCTGTTTCTCTTCTCCCTCCCTCCCTGTGACTCTTCTCATCCCCCCTTCTCCCGAAGCTGCCGGCTAATACCGAGCATGACGTGTGGGCATCGAGCACCTCTGGGACACCTCGATCTCCACGTTCTCCATATGGATTATCCACCACGCACTCTTCAGCAGCTCTCGGATGCACTGGAGTCTGCATGGCTCCATATACCCCTGCCAACCTTCCAGCATCATATTGACTCACTACCACGCCATCTAGTTGCTGTCCATGCTGCACAAAGAGGTTATCCACGATATTAGCTGGTGGTCATAATAATGTATTAAATGGCATCCATATTTATGTAAAATGGTCCTTTTCCATTTTGTAACATACCTCACATTGAAAACCATTACTAGATAAGCTATGTTTTGCAAACCTATCACATACACCATCCATTACAGCATGCAATACGCCACTTAAATTCAAATATGTTCACTATTAATGAATTTACATACGCTATTTGACAAAGTTGCCGAAGGGTACTTCTAATTTAAGTCTCGTTCAGGTCCTAAGAAGTTCTAGCTTTTTCTCTCCATAGGCTCAATATATGGACGGGTGCAGATAAACTAGAGATAACATCCAAATCCAGCGTCTGAAAATCTAACTCCTCACCATATAAAACAATGTAAAAAAAAATCAAATGAAAAAAGTTTTTTTTACAGTTTCTTCACTTTCTGACAGCTCTACATGCAGAGAAGTATCCAGGAATTCAGAGTCCCTTTAAATCAAACCTTTTTAGATTGTCTTCTAGTAACCTGTATAAGAGCTTATGGTGTTTGGCGGCCTCTTCTTGGCATTAGCTGTGAGATTGAGCGATTAGTCCCGGCTTTACGAGGTTGTGCGCTCTGCATTCAGATGGTGTCTGCACACAGAGCACTTTCATGTGCTGCCTACAATGGCACTTTGTGTGGGCATGTTCTGCAGCCAAGTGCCAGCCATTAACCCCCGCCGCCAGTACTGAAGTTGTTTTATTGGATCCTCTTGTTGCTAGATTTCAAAATGTGTTTACTTCGGTATCTTTAGCTGGATCTTATTTAAGGTATCTTCAGTTCTTACCAGAGTCGTTATCTGTGATTAATGGCCTCATTATTGCAATGTTTATTCCTTAATCAACCAAGGTTGGATATGAGGATAGGATCATCGGATCTGCACAGCTGGAAATCGAGGGATCAGGAAAACTGGGTTAAGGCAAATTAATTATTTGATTTCACCATAGTGTTAAATCTGGTAATTTGACTTCAATTTATAATCATCTACTTACTCATGTAATGAACTATGTATCGCCCCAACACCCACCATAAACTTAAATAAACCCTTAGTTAAGATATGTCCTTCTGAGGGTCATTATATTCAAATGTATGTATGTATAATTAAAATAATAGAAATATGGTTCTTTACATATTTTACATATTTTCCAAAGTAACATTTGAACCTCAGTTATGACAGTAAAATACATTTTTTTATTTTTCTTCTGTCAATGAGAGATAACCAGATAATCCAGAAACATAGTGAAAAGTGAGTATGTATTTTAAAATGGCTATACTTAATTTTGAAGTTAGAGACTCAAACTATCACTCCAAAGGAGCTCCAGGTTGGATAGAAACACTACAGAAATGGCAGAAAAAGGTGGTCAACCATCAACCTGCTTCTACATAGGGGTGCTGGATCAGGATTGTTTCGAAAACTGGAATAGTTTGGGGTTTTAACTTTTTTTTAGATATTCTCAGATCTCTGTGTTATGAGGACTGAGAGTTGAGAGAAAGACAAAAAAAAGAACACAGAAAAATTGGCAATTTTCTCTTTAGGGTAAAAAATCCCTTTTGATTCAAAAAAATGTCAAAAAGATTGTGACAAAGATCAGTATCCTACCTATTCTGGTTAACTGATATAACCCTGTATGCCAATTTTATAAAAAAATGTCTAATCAATTAATGGAGCAACTATAGGGGTATCAGATATAGAAAGGGATTTGGGAATGCTCAATGCCAAGTAGCATCTGCAAAGGCAAATACAATATTAGCATGTTTTAATGGTATAGAAGCCAGGGAAGCAAATATAATTCTGCCACTATACAAATCTCTAGTACGCCCTCATTTGGAATATGGAGTACAATTTTGGGCACCACTTAATTTTAGAGCTGGAAAATTACAGAGAAGGGCAACAAAACTATTAAGGGGAATGTAGGGGCTAAGTTATGAAGAAAGCTTAAGCAAATTAAACTTATTTTTTCTAGAAAAAAAACTGTCTAAGATATGATTACCTTATATAGAGATATTTAGGGTCTATATAAGCTTTGTCAAGTGAACTTTTTGTGCCAAGAGGTTTTCAACTGACAAGAGTACATCCTTTGAGAGGTAAAAAGATTTCACCTTTAAGAAAAGGGTTCTTCACAGTAAGGGTAGTTGGACTGTGGAGTTCTCTACCAAAGGAGATGGTGACAGCGGATTCAATAGATAACTTTAAAAAGGGAATTGATATATTTTTGAATAAAAAGGGCATTAAAGGCTTTTTTAGATAACTAGAGGAATATTGATCCTGGAGTCAGGAAGGAATTTTTCCCCCTTTTGAGACCATTGGCAATGTTTCAATGTTTTTTTTTCCTGTTTGACCGTCTCCCCGATCTTCTTTTTACATATTGAAGCTACACTAACCGAGGCTTTACTACCTGGTGTTCAAGGTTTACGTGAGGAAGTAATGCATGATCCTAGTGCAGTCGTTTCCAGGATGATGACTGTCACACTGATAGCATTGTTGCTGTATAGCTTTTGATATTTGCCCGCTGTCATATGACAAAATCACTCAGTCTGGTAGAACATTTGGCTGAAATGAAAAGGGTCGACACCCACTCAAAAAATGCCACAAACAGAGAAGAGGTATAAATAGTAAGGGATTGTCTTAAGCAATGAACCAATTCATAAAATGCCTACAGCCTACAAAGGCCGTGTACAATCCATTAATATTTATTGAGGTGACCTATCGATGTAGGAAATGGGACAGCCTGATTACATTTGATATGAGAGTCAGAAGAAAATGTTCAACTAAGGGTCTTCCTGACACTCTTGACGGCTTTGGCTCGGTGTCCTAAATAACTTGTCCAAACATCAACTCTACTGGGAGTTTACAACTAGACTTGGCCATGTCACTCCATGAAGCTTTAGGACTCCCTAAATACAAACTTTCTACCCCTTAAACAAGCCCCTCTAATCCAGATACTATTAAATAAAAGGATTTGAGGTCTCATAATTTAGAGGCTTAGAGTCAGCAGAGGCGTCTAGGCTAAAAGACCTTTGCTTAGATGGTTACCAAGTCCGGAACCAAATATCAAATTATACCTTTAGACTATTAGTTCTTTATCTTGTCAAGGCCTAGGGTGACAATAAGTAGAAGGAAAAAGATTATCTTGCTTTTCAAATTACCCTAGCAAAAAGATGGGCCCTGTCCTTGCACTTGGGCCCTGTCCTTGCACTTGAAATTGCAACAGTATTACCAACCTCCCTACAAGTCACTGCCATGATCTGTGAAAACTCTTTAGCAGCTTTCTTTTGTCAATGCAGGGGTGTAGGGCCTCCGTTGCCCAACACGCTCCGGCCCCCCTGTGCCTCCTTGGCCTCACACCCCTTCTCGATCTGAAATTGATGTGGGCCTGTTTAAATAATAAGCTCCAAGAGGTGGCAGTGTGGAGCAGTTCTGCATGCTAAGCATGCGTATCAGGGAAGAAAGTAAGAGCAAGGGCTGCAAAGTGGCGGCAAAGTACAGAGGGTGGGGTCTGTGAGGGAGGAAGAAAGGAGATAGCGATTGGTGCTATGTGAGGTGGGTGTTGTCCGGGGATTGATACTGCGAGGGGATGGCTGCCAACAAGGACTGGGTGGGGATGGATTCTAAGAGGTGTGGGTGCTGTATGGGGGTAATTATATATATATATTTATTTATTGGAAAGGGTTCTTGGGGGTGCAGCAGCAATGGGTAAAGGTCTTGAAAGGTTTGCTATTATGGGAAGGGATCTTCGGGAGGGGAGCAGTTATGGGCAGGGGTCTGGGGGAGGAGCACTGAGTGATGGAGAGCGAGGGAACGAGGGAGAGGAATGGGGTAGAGAGGCAAAGGGAAAGAGGGAGACACATGCAGGAGAGAGAGACAAGGGGGAAACATGGTGGGAGAGGCATGAGGGGAGAGGGGGATACAATAGGCTAATTAGTATAGTATGAATGTGCGTGTGTGTGTGTGCAAACAAAAAGAGACATGAGAGAAAGGGAGAGGGGGAGATTGAGAGAGAGGGAGAGAAAGGGAGAGGGAAAGAGAGGGGGAAGATGGCCCGAAAGAGAGGGGAGGGAGAGGAGAGAAAGAAAGAGAGAGAGAAGGGAGGGGGGAAATTGAGAGAGAGGGGGAGAAAGTAAGGGGAGAGTGGAAGAGAGAGAGAGGGAATAGATGGAGAGGGGGAGAGAGAGAATGGAGAGGAATAGGGAGAAAGATATGGAGAGAAAGGGAGAGAAAGAGAGGGGGAAAGGGGGAGGAAGAAAGAGAGGGAGATGGAGAGAAGGGAGAAAGAAGGGGGGAGTGTGAGAAAAAAAACGTTTTGCACCGGGGACCCCATTCCCTAGCAACGCCACTGTATATAATTATATATATATATATATATATATATATATATATATATATACTGCATATATTACATATATATATATATATATATATATATATATATATATATATATATATATTGTATATATAGTGAGGTAGCCGTGAATGCCCAGTAATCAAGATGAATAATCAGAGTATTGCAGTATATAGTGATACTTTTTTTATTGGACAAACATATTCATAGGTTTCATGGCGATACTGATTAAAGATTTACAAATAAACCAAAAAATTCCAGGATTCACAAATAATGTTCTAGCTTAGTTGTTTGGCTCCTTTTTAAATGATAATGATAACAGAAATCACCCAAATGTCCCTGATCAAAAGTTTGCATACCCGAAGTTCTTAACACTGTGTATTACCCCCTTTAGCATCAATGTGCAGTCTTTTGTAATAGTTGTCTATGAGGCCCCTAATTCTTGCGGGTGGTATAGCTGCCCATTCGTCTTGGCAAAATGCCTCCAAGTCATGCAAAGTCTTTGGTCGTCTTGCATGAACCGCACGTTTGAGATCTCCCCAGAGTGGCTAGATGATTAAGGTCAGGAGGCTGTGATGACCACTCCAGAACCTTCAAGTTTTTCAGCTGTAACCACTGGAGGGTCAACTTGACCTTGTGCTTAGGGTCATTGTCATTCTGGAAAGTCCAAGAGCGTGCCATGTGTAGCCTTCGTGCAGAAGAATGTAAACTGTCTGCCAGTATTTTCTGATAACATGCTGCATTCATCTTGCAAAGCACTTGTCACAAGATTCCCCGTGCCTTTAGAGCTCACCCCCCAAAACATCAGTGAGCCACCACCATACTTCACAGTGGGGATGGTATTCTTTTCACTATAGGCCTTGTTGACCCCTCTCCAAACATAGAGCTTATGGTTGTGAAAATAAAGCTCTATTTTGGTATCGTCACTCCAATTTACAGTTTGCCAGAAGCTGTGAGATGTGTCAAGGTGTTCTTGGGCATATATTAACCAGGCTTTTTTGTGGTATTGGGGCAGTAAAGGCTTCTTTCTGGCATCTCGACCATGCAGCTAATTTTTAAGTATCGCCATATTGTGCTCCTTGAAACAACCACTCTGTCTTTTTCCAGAACAGCCTGTATTTCTCTTGAGGTTACCTTTGGGCTTTTTTTGTATTCTGAACAATTCTTCTGGCAGTTGTGGCTGAAATCTTTCTTGGTCTACCTAAACTTGGCTTGGTATCAAGAGATCCCCGAATTTTCCACTTCTTAATAAGTGATTAAACAGTCTTGACTGGCATTTTCATGAGTGCTGCCGGCACTGGGGAGCTACAGTTCATTGAGGGAACCATGAATGCCAAAATGTACTGTGACATACTGAAGCAAAGCATGATCCCCTCCCTTTGGAGACTGGGCTGCAGGGCAGTAATCCAACATGACAACAACCCCAAACACACCTCCAAGACGACCACTGCCTTGCTAAAGAAGCTGAAGGTAAAGGTGATGGACTGGCCAAGCATGTCTCCAGACCTAAACTCTATTGAGCATCTGTCAGGCATCCTCAAACGGAAGGTGGGGGAGTGCAAGGTCTCTAACATCCACCAGCTTTGTGATGTCATCATGGAGGAGTGGAAGAGGACTCCAGCGGCAACCTGTGAAGCTCTGGTGAACTCCATGCCCATGAGGGTTAAGGCAGTGCTGGAAAATAATGGTGGCCACACAAAATATTGACACTTTGGTCCCAATTTGGACATTTCCACTTAGGGGTGTACTCACCTTTGTTGCCAACTGTTTAGACATTAATGGCTGTGTGTTGAGTTATTTTGAGGGGACAGCACATTTACACTGTTATACAGGCTGTACACTTACTACTTTACATTGTAGCAGAGCGTCATGGCTTCAGTGTTGTCACATAAATAGATATAATAAAATATAATATTATAAAGCGAGGCGAGCAGTTGAGGCATTGAAACACGCAGGACTTAGACTGAAATGAGAGCCGAAGGTGCGGAAATCACCGCCAGGCACATACAAGTTAGCAGGGAACGTAGGAGATACAACAAAATACCATTACAACGGACAGAAAATGCTCGCGAGCCAAGTAACACATAGAAAAAAGCCGACATTTTACAACACTAACTTGCAAATAATACGCTTTACCCGCCTACATAAATGGTTTGCCCTCGCGCACGCAGCCTATTTACACTGCACACTTGGCACATTGCTGACACTTACACCTCAGGTTAGCAACAGTCCAAATGTACATTGTATGCTCGGGAACATCTAAAGAGATTGTTAGCTCTTCAGGATATTGATTGCTACATATTAAATATAAATAGGTAAAGTATATTAATTTATTAACTCACTGTAATAAAAAAATGGTGTATTTTACACTGTACTTATATATCTATCTTTGCGATGAGCGATGAAGGTGATCGTTGCAAAGGAGGACACCGGAAGTACACGAGGGGAGAGGCTCGCAATGAGCGCCTGATATTATGTGTCTGGTATTTATTCTATACAAAAAAAGAAGAAGAAAACAGCAGAATTAGAGGAATTAGTCAAATCCTCTTAAACTGAATGGAATTTGAGCAAACTAGCCTGGAACAAACTGCAGGAATATACTCACTAACACTAATAGATATACTTCAAAAATACCTCAAAGTGTCATTAAAATAAAAATAGCATGTCATGATATCTTTATTTCAAGGACACATGTATGCAATTTAATGCACTTTAGGATATAGCACAATCAGTAAACTTGTATAGAAGGCTGGAAACTTGCCACACTCAGCATGGCTGACTGCTCCAGCCAGCTCACATGACATCACATCCCAGATGTCCTGCTGATTGGCTACAAAAAGCTCATTGTTATTGGTGGAAAATAGGAAAGGCACACGTGACCCTCTTTTTATCGCTGATTGGCTGCTATAGATACCATAGTAACAGTAATTGGTCAGTGGGGGAGAGTGACTGTGCGACACAAACAAATAAAGTGCGCAATGTGTGCAGATGTCTGTGTGTTTATACAGACTGCTGTGTATACATATATTTATGTGTGAGGAATCCCAAAAATAAAGTATTATCCCTGTATTTGCGACCAATATTTCAAATTGTATGGAAAAAATAGTGGTTTATAACGACATACTAAAAAACTAGAGCTGTGCATCATGGGTATTGTGTATGGAGGATGCTGGCAATCCCCTGACTGGGTGTATGTTTTATATTACCAGATAGAAATACATATTTAGCCTATGGTGTCTAATGAAAAGTGAATGCAGCATTATATAGCACTAAATATAAATTGTGACACAGAAAAGGTCATATTTATTTAAATGAAAGGTAATTATAATTGGAGGTGGCTGCCATTAAAGATTCTAAGTGGAAGTGACTTAAAATGAATATATACATAGTTATGTTATGTATAAAATAACTAAAATATCCAACCTCTAACTGGGTAATGGCTTTATCAACAGTAAGTAAGATAAAAATATAATTGTTACATTGTTAATCGTCTGTCATTAATCACTATTGATAACGGCATTACCTTAGATAGAGCGTCCAACTGGTGGCCCATGGACTGGATGTAACCGACTATCCATGACCTCATGGACCATGGCACACCATGCTGATCCACTTGCCAGTTCCTTCTCCAGTGAGTCACAGCATACAGCATGTGATATTACTAGGTGGTCAGGGTGGCATGACCTCTTGGTTCCCTGACTGGAATCAAACCCAGGTCACAGCGGTGTTTTCACTCTACAGGATTGATATAACAAGGACAGAAAAAATCCTGCATCTTTACCAGAGATATAAGTTTTATTAGTGGTGGTAATGCTGACTTTCCCCTTCAGGATGGCGAAGGGGTTTGTGTACTTAAGTGAAGCTGTGAGCTACACCATGTAGGGTCACTCAAGATGGTCAGGTCATAGCAGAGAGGCCAACCAAATTGTGATCTACTGGAGAAGGTATCCTTGCCAAGAAAACCTTTTCAGAAGCATAAAGATAGATACATGTGTCTGAAAAGCTGCGGTCCATAAGGTCACGGAGAGTGGGACATAACTAAACAGCTAAACATCATCATCAATTGCCACTTTGCAGAGTATAAAACATTGAGCTGTTACGAATGAGACCTTCACGACCTCTTTCCACAGGCCTAATTATTTTTTAAAGATCAACTGTATTTCAGGACGGTGTTGGGGATCCTTGCATATACGTGAATGTAAACATGATCTGATGACCAAGAGGTCATCTGTCTAGTTTGCATCATTTATGTATTATTAAAACTAATAATATATATGGGGGTGCTCAGTGGAGCAATAGTAATGTACGTACTAGAGTGGCGTTTTAATTATAATCACATTGGTGGCATAAAGATCATCCCACCACTGTGATAAAATCACTTTTATTTAACATATATTTATATTTTGCCACGTTATGTAGCCAATTGGCACCTAACTGGGGTCCTAATTGAGGTCTGTTAGGGTAACTTACCTTAATAATCTAGAACGAGAATGGCTGAGCTGTGTTCTGATGTACTGCATCCTGATGGCATGAGCTTCACCAGATCTTGGGTATATGCCACTGGTGTTAAATAAAGAAGGAAATGTGTATAATCACATCACAATATTCACTTTATCTTGTGACTAAATTATTATATTATGACAGTGTCTAAAATGTCACTATTGTTTAGTTACTTTGTGTTAATGCATACTTTATTTCATGGTTAGGACATAAGTGTAGGACTATGTTCCTTTCCTCAATGCTGGGATCCCACGCATTGTTTGTGGCTACCTGATCTGCTGAAGGACTACTAAGGTCTACTGGCAGTGGAGGAAAGTCTAACTGGCAGGGTCCATGCTGACTTACACCATTTAGACACAAAGCTATTAGTGATAAGGTCTTTCATTAAGGTTGTAAGAATGAGGTGAGAGTATCACTTTATAACATTTTATAGGATTTTGAAGGGTGAGCATATTGTCCAGTGCATCACAAAATACATATTTAGTGAGATGTCGGATATAATGCTTGTTCTGGATCCCTACCTTGTTGTGGTGAAGGGGCTTGTGTACTTCAACAAAGCTGTGAGCTACAGTGGGAGGGGGAGTATTTGATCCCCTGCTGATTTTGAACGTTTGTCCACTGACAAAGAAATTATTAGTCTATAATGGTAGGTGTTTTTTAACAGTGAGAGACAGAATAACAAAAAAGGTATAAATTGATTTGCAGGTCAGTGAGGGAAATAAGTATTTGATCCCCTATCAATCAGCAAGATTTCTGGCTCCCAGGTGTCTTTTATAAAGGTAACGAGCTGAGATTAGGCACATTTTTTTAAAGGGAGTGCTCCTAATCTCAGCTCGTTACCTGTATAAAAGACACCTGTCCACAAAAACAATCAATCAGATTCCAAACTCTCCATCATGGCCAAGACCAAAGAGCTGTCCAAGGATGTCAGGGACAAGATTGTAGACCTGCACAAAGCTATAATGGGCTACCGTTGCCAAGCAGCTTGGTGAGAAGGTGACAACAGTTGGTGCGATTATTCGCAAATTGAAGAAACACAAAATAACTGTCAGTCTCCCTCGGTCTGAAGCTCCATGCAAGATCTCGCCTCGTGGGGTATCAATGATCATGAGAACAATGAGGAATCAGCCCAGAACTACACAGGAGGATCTTGTTAATGATCTCAAGGCAGCTGGGACCATAGTCACCAAGAAAACTATTGGTAACGCACTACGCCCTAAAGGACTGAAATCCTGCAGCGCCCGCAAGGTCCCCCTGCTCAAGAAAGCGCATGTACAGGCCCGTCTGAAGTTTGCCAATGAACATCTGAATGATTCAGAGGAGAACTGGGTGAAAGTGTTGTGGTCAAATGAGACCAAAATCAAGCTCTTTGGTATCAACTCAACTCGCCGTGTTTGGAGGAGAAAGAATGCTGCCTATAACCCCCAGAGCACCATCCCCACCGTCAAACATAGAGGTGGAAACATTATGCTTTGGGGGTCATCAAAGGGATGATGGACTGGCCATGTACATTCCAATCTTGGGTGAGAACCTCCTTCTCTCAGCCAGGGCATTGAAAATGGGCCGTGGGTGGGTATTCAAGCATGACAATGACCCAAAAACACACAGCCAAGGCAACAAAGGAGTGGCTCAATATGAAGCACATTAAAGTCCTGGAGTGGCCTAACCAGTCTCCAGACCTTAATTCCATAGAAAATCTGTGGAGGGAGCTGAAGGTTCGAGTTGGCAAACATCAGCCTCGAAACCTTAATGACTTGGAGAGGATCTACAAAGAGGAGTGGGACAAAATCCCTCCTGAGATGTGTGCAAACCTGGTGGCCAACTACAAGAAACGTCTGACCTCTGTGATTGCAAAAAAAGGCTTTGCCACCAAGTACTAAATCAAAGGGGTCAAATACTTATTTCCCTTATTGACCTGCAAGTCAGTTTATAACTTTTTTGTCATGTGTTTTTCTTTTTTTTTTTTTTTTGTTATTCTGTCTCTGTTAAAATACACCGACCATTAACATTATAGACGGACCATTTCTTTGTCAGTGGACAAACGTTCAAAATCAGCAAGGGATCAAATCCTTTTTTCCTCACTGTACATGTAGGGTCACCCAAGATGGGCAGGTCATAGCAGAGAGGTCAGACAAATCACGGTCCACCGGAGAAGCAACTGTCAACCAACTCCAAGAAAACTTTATGGATAAGCACAACCAGAGCTTGGCATGCTGTGGTCCTTAGGGTCACGGAGAGTCAAGACACAACTGAATGACTAAACAAAGGAGGTTGCTTTGCACTTGTTACACACAAATATTTGTCAGAGATGTTGCGCAAAGCGGGGCGCACAGGAAGGAACAGGGGGGGGAGACAGAGAGTGGGAAAGAGACACAGGGGAGGGAGGAGGGGGGAAAGAGACACAGGGGAGGGAGGAGGGGGTAAGAGACAAGGAAGAAAGAGACACGTGGGAGGGGGAAAGAGACACAGGCGAGGGTGCCATAAGTACCAAGTGGATCAGCATGTGTTGTGGTCCATGAGGTCACAGAGAGTCGGACATGACTGAGTGACACAAACACAGTTATGTTCATAGTGAAATCCAGAAATCTTCCAAGCTTATTTAAGCCTAGGACCTACATTACTTGCACCTATTCCCACACAATGAGAAGTATTTTAATTTCATTCAAATGGCACCAGTTCCATTGGGCTTTCTCCTTTTATAAGATCTGAAGATAGGATCTCACTTGGGTTCTCCTCTCCAGATATAAACAGAAATGGCTTGTCTGTCTCAGAATCCGGAATATTCACCAATGTTTACATTTCCTTCTTGATATAACTATGAAACTAGCAAAAAAATTCAATACTTCTTTAAAAAAGAACATTGCGATAATGTCTACAACTTGTAACAGATCAGCAAATGTCTACCCTGATGAGGGCTACTGGAGTAAAAATGCCCTGAAGTAAACTTCAAACCCATATTTATGTGAGAAAAGCCTATTCTAAGCATATTTACATCCCATCTTTCTTATCTACCCTGTCCTCAAACCCCAAACATCTTTTGTTCTAGTTTTATCACCTTTTCCGCCCTCACTCGTGAGCAGCATTACCAGTTTTCATGCAAAAAAAAAACAAAAAACATGGAATCAGCATAAAAAATGTAATTAAATTTAACACAACATGCCAAAAAACAGTCCATCCTGTTTTATTTCTCTGTTCCCAAATGCACACTCAGCCACGTTAACCCTGTGGTGATATCCTCTCTTCATCAACATAAAATTGATTGTACTAAGTGATAATCAAATAATCAACAATTACAGATTTCATATTGTTGCAATTATATATTTGTCACAAAACTCCCCCTTATTCTGTTTAATATACATGTTTTAACTAGGTGTTTTAAAGATATAAAGAAGTTTCCTGGATTATGAATGCATATAGAGGAGAATCCATGTATGCAAACATTTCTTGCATGCAAAAAACAAAAACAAAATAAACATTAATAAACTTACTCTAGAGTTTGTAAATGTCTTCAGTTTTCTGGCAGTTGATTTTGAGCAGGAATGCCCCTGAAAAGCCAAGCCAAATTAGCATAAAATTCATAATTTGTTTTGGCCAATCAGAGGCAGCTACAGCTTTGTTGCAATGTCTCTGCAACAAAGCATCATGGGATGTGTAGGCTTTTCTTCCAGCCACAAGGCAATGCCAGTCTATGTCTCTGCACAATAGAATGAGACACTGGTAGTGTGATGATACACCCCTGTGCGGAGCTGTCAAACATGGCACCCTACCTGAGACAAAACAGGAAGAAATGGGGAGGTTCCAGATGATGTATTCTGTTACTAAGAAGTGAATTTTATATGACAATTACACTGATTAATTAGGTGTAATTAAATTAAGTCCAGACAGGGGGAAAGAGACACAGAGGAGGGGGAGGGGGGAAGAGACACAGGGAAGGGAGAGGGGATAAAGAGTAACAGGGGAGGGAGAAGTGGGAAAAAGCGAAACAGGGAGGGGGGGCGAGACACAGGGGAGGGAGAGGGGGGAAGAGACACAGGGGAGGGAGGGGGGAAGACACAGGGGAGGGAGATGGGGAAGAGACACAGGGGAGGGAGAGGGGGGGAAGAAACACAGGGGAGGGAGAAGGGGAAAGAAACACAGGGGAGGGAGAGGGGGAAGAGACACAAGTGGGGGGAGAGACACATGTAATAATATACCATCATTTATGACTGGCAAATAACTAGTATATATATATATATATATATATTTATATATATATATATATATATATATATATATATATATATATATATATATATAAAACAAAGTCCCTATTGCTATACTCTTACTTGTACTTGTACTTTTATAGCAGCCCAAACCAACCTTGCCTCTGTTAACACTTTTTTTTTCATATGAAGTGGTTCCTGATAGGCTATGACACAAAACTGCACACATAGCAGACCCATGCAGGGACTATTTGTTTGATTTTAGGCAGTAAAAACAGCCCTTTTAAGGGTATCTTAATAATACAAAGTACAAAAAGGAAAATAGATACACATGTATATTACATACCTAGTAAAATCTAGAAACCTTCCATTTTTCCCTTTTAAGACCGAAGCCGTGCAGAAATAATAGTATAACAACCCATTATCAGCTTTTGTTATTCAATAGATAATATAAACCACAGTGGTCCTGTAATTAAATTTGTCCATCTGTGGTTTCTTTGTATTACACAGTTCATGTATGATTCATACCCTGTCCGTATAACTTCTCATATTCTGTCTGGCACATTTTCATTATCTTTTGTTGGGGTAACAAAAGGTTATTTTTATTGCATAACTTTCTGTCAGTTCATCCTTCCTTGTAAGAAATAATCTCTAATATCTGCACTGATGACCCATATTTATTGCTTGTCAGCATAAGTAGTCTTTCTGCAACATTTATGTCCAACAGTTCTGTCCAACTGTGCGAGTGGCCAGATTTAGTTTGGCCTGTGAGTGGGTGGACCTGATTTATATTGGCCAGTGAGCAGGCAGGACAGATTTATATTGGCCAGTAAGGTGGCTCATGCATTGTCACTGGGCAGCTGCAAGTACGTTACAATAGAGCTGTTACCTCTGTGTAGGCGGTGGATGGATGGAGCTAATGATATCATGGGACGGGGCGCAGTGACATCAACCCAGCCTGTGTCCAAGCTCTGTGAGTATCCAGCCCACAGCTAGAGACGACAATGCCCCATGATAGACACAGGTAGGAGGAGATACACAGCTTTGCTTGAAAAGATAAAGGACAGTCTCTTCCCACTTCAGGAAACTAAAGTGGTTGATTCCACATCAGCATAATTATAGATAAAATGAATACATTAGAAGTTGTATTATTTATTTTTATATGCTAACATCCTAATCTATCTATCTATCTATCTATCTATCTATCTATCTATCTATCTATCTATCTATCTATCTGTATCGTGACAAGTTACCAGTCTCCTCTGGGCCATGTCTACAGCACTTTGATAGATTGATACAGTACAAGAGGCTGTGATACTTTTCCAAGTTTTTATAAAATTTAACAAAAATAACAAACCAAATCAAATCAAAGAAAATAATAGGCCTAACATCCACTGAAGCATTGCCATAACAACTAACAGCATCCTCACTAACAAGCTCTCATCCAGCTAAACCTGGGTGGAGCAAAATAAACAGCCCATTAGTTTGTTAATCAGTGGCCTTTATAGACTTCAGACTTCCAGGTCTCCACTCTGCTCTAAGCCATCACAAGCTGCAGGCTGCTGTCTCAATATGTGATCCTTTCCTTAGGTCAGACAAAACTGCAAATAATCAATCCATGAGAAGTAATTTTGCTGGGTTTGCAGCTCACATAAATCCTTTGGATAGGTAAATATCATCAACTATAATAATTGTCGTAAGTGTGTAACGCTCCAAGGGAAGACACAGGGGAGGGAGAGAGGGGGAAGACACATGGGAGGGGAGAGGGGGGAAGACACAGGGGAGGGGAGACACAGAGGAGAGGGGGGAAGAGACACAGGGGAGGGGAGAGGGGGAAAGAGACAGGGGAGAAGGGGGAGAGATGGGGGAGAGGGGGGAAGAGAGCCAGGTGAGGGGAAGAGACACGGGGTAGGGTGGGGAAGAGAAACGGGAGAGGAAGGGGGAGGAGGGACAAAGACACGGGGAGAGGGAGAATGAGAGAGGGGAGGGAAGGGGGAGGAGGGAGAAAGAGACACAGGGGAGGGGAGAGGGTTAAAGAGGCAGGGGAGGGAAGGGGATGGAGAGACACAAGGGAGGGAGGGGAAAGAGACACAGGGGAGGGTGTGGAATAGAAACAGGGGAGGGAAAGGGGGAGGATGAACAAAGAGACACAGGGGAGAGGGAGAAAGATACAGGGGAAGGAAGGGCGAGGAGGGAGAAAGAGACACAGGGGAGGGAAGAGGGCGAAAGAGGCAGGGGACGTAAGGGGGGAGGAGAGACACAGGGGAGGGAAGGGTGAGAGAGACACGGGAGGGGAGGGGGAGGAGGGAAAAAGAGACACAGTGGAGGGGAGAGGGGAAAGAGACACAGGGGAGGTGGGGGAGACACAGGGAAGGGAGAGAAAAAATAAAAATTATACCGTCATTTTTGACAGGCAATTTACTAGTGTATATATATATATATATATATATATATATATATATATACATTTATGTATACATTTTTTTTTCTCAAAGGCTTCTCTTCTCTAAACAATTGTAAGCAAAGTACTCAATATCACTGCAAAGATCCTGATTGGATGAACACAGTTTGACATTTATTAAACTTAGGGTGGGTGTAGTTGTGTACTACTTACATTGCAAAATAAAATGTGAGTTTATCTCCAGATCACTCACACCTCGTACAAAAATAAATAAATAAAAGATGCTACAACAGAACACAAAACTCTTTTCCTGATCCAGATTCCCAGCAAGATCCAAGTCTAGGTTGGCAGGAAATCACGGAGAGAAGGGAAAATAGTGCACCCTCTGTGTCCTTTCCTGATTCAACTCTCCATTACTCTGTTTTCATCCCTATCCCATTTATTTGCTCTTCATATTTTTCCAGCTCTGCCTTCTTCATTTCCTTGGTTTCTAGCTCATCTCCCTAATCTTACTTCTTTACTCCATTTCTGTTTTTCATCCCTTCTTTTTTTCATTTCTCCCATTCCCCTCCCTCACTCCCTCCTTTCCTCTGCCCATGCACTTTCTTGAGCCTTTCCTTTCCCTCCTCTTTTGGCTTTTCCTCAATTTATTTAAAGGTCTTTACTCCGTAATTGTATTAATATTAATCTTAAAGATCATAAAAAAAGCATACTATCCATTTGTTTCTGAAGTAAAATATTGCTGATATATTCAGCAGTGTTTATGTGGCATTGTTATGCAAATTAGTTAATCTTGAATACTAATTAGCTGCTTTTGCAAGAATACAAACAACAAATGAATTGTATCTACATAGTGTTATGATCTGATAAGATCAAATTAGCATTCTGAGCTGCATTTTAGCATAATAATGCCACACAAATACTATCTTGTGAATGGTTCACTGTAGAGAAGAACGGCTAGTACAATGTATCAACAGTTTTTAATGCACTTTATCAGTGTCCCTTTATTGTGTTCTCGTCTCACCACTAACATAATTATCTTTATTCCATATTGACCCTGTCTGTGTTTGGGTGATGTTGCAAACTGGTCTTATTCAAATCCAGTCCTGACCATGTTCCTTCAAGATCAACATTTACACATTTCCAAGGAACTTGCCGTTTCCTTCATATGAAGAGCAAATGACTTAAAGGGGCTCTGTCACTGTTTATGTTGTTGAAGATCATGAAAAACTGGCTATATGTTGTGTCATCCATTTTTCTAGTGGATCAATCCTGTTAAATTTCATGTTGTTGTTGTTGCATTGATATGCAAATAACAAATGTATGCATATTAATTGGCTGCTTTTATATGTGTATTAGGATCACAGTCTGCTTGTCTGTCTCTGTAAAGACAAAAATAAAGACCTGTAACGTTATCCGGCATTTAACCATTATCAAGTACTCTGAGCCGCACATTAGCATACAGGAGCCGCAACATCACTTCTAAATATTTTCAGAAATTATTTACAGTAGAGAAAAACTGCTAATACATTGTTCTTTAAAATGAAATCAGCTTCCTTAGTCCCTTTAATATGAGAGATGTAGGAGACCTTTCCCCTCGTAAGAGTGTGGCTCTTATCCATCTTTACATCCTATGTTGCAACCACCTGCAGGATGTTTCTCATTTCACTAATTGTTAAGAAAACATCTTCCTAATCTCAAGATTCTTCTGAACACTCAGCACTTAATGCAAATACAAGTTCATGCACTATAACCGATTCACTTATCATGATTTTTCTGGAAATGAGATCATCACATTCTTTTGCACATGTCCAATCTAATGTATCACATATGTAGTTGTCAGTGTATGTAACGTTCGCGATGTTGGTCACGCTTTTGCGTCCCTTGCGCAACGAGGGCCGCAACTGCTCGCCTTGTGAAGTGAGGCGAGCAGTTAGGCCCACGTAACCAACACCCGACGGGGGTTGCAATTAGTGCCGAAGGTGTTCATTGCAGGGCTCGCGATGAGCACCAGAGGGCTCACATAACCTCCAGTACCTGGGCTGCAATGAGCGCCATAGGCGCTCACAACGAGGCTCACTGTATCTCCTCCCTCCTTCCCCCTTATTCTCCCCCCTCATCCTCCCTTTCCCCCTCTCCAATTACTGCACTCTCCCTCCAATTACCTCCCTTTCCCCTATCTTACTGTAAGCAGATGAGCTCCTGCTGCTCTCTCCCCTGAAGCGCGTCTTTTGGCTGTGTCCGGAACCGGCATATGCTAATGATGTGACGTCACGTGCGCGTCACGTCATAATCATATGCCGGTTCTGGACACAGCCAGAAGACGCGCTTCAGGGGAGAGAGCAGCAAGAGCTCATCTGCTTACAGTAAGAGACGGGAAAGGGAGGCCATTGGAGGGAGGGAGGAGGGGGAATTGGAAAGGAGGAAAGGGAGGAGGAGGGAGGAGGATGATGAGGGAGAGGAGGATAAGAGGAAATGGAGGAGGAGGATAAGGGGGAAAGGAAGGAAGAGGAGGATAAGGAGGGGAAGAGGGGGGAAGAGACACAGGGGAGGGAGGGGGGTAAGAGACACAGGAGAGGGAGAGCAGGGCAAAGAGATACTGCGGAGGGAGTAGAGGGAGAGAGACAGGGGAGGGGGAAGGGAAAAAGACACAGGGGAGGGAGAGGGGGGAATGAGACAAAATGGAGGTAGAGGAGGGGGAAATGAGACACAAGGGAGAGGATGGGGAAATGAGACACAAGGGAGGGAGAGGGGGGAATGAGACACAAGGGAGGGAGAGAAGAGGGAAATGAGACACAAGGGAGGAAGTAGACAGTGGGAGAGACTTGCACTGAGCGCCGGAGGCCCTCAGTGCGGGTCTAGTGATGAGCGCCAAAGGTGCTCACATTGGGTGGCAAACAGCATTGCCAGGCTTAAAATTTTATTGACGGGCAAGTAGCTAGTTATATTATATTGGTTTGTAATATTTACCAAATCAGTAAAATGTAAAGTAGCACTTGAAATATATATGTGGGTATGTGTATGGGCAATGAATATAGATGCTATTCAGTGGCAGAGCAAGAGAATGGAGGGCCCCGGTACAAAACAAAAAGTGCCCTTTCCCCTAGTTCCCCTCTCTAATACCTTTTTCCATAACAGCACCTCTCCCCAAGACCCTTTCCCATAGCTGCAGCCCCCCAAGACCCCTTTCCAAGTCCCCTCAGAGGAGGGCCCTGGTGCATAGCACCACTGGAAGCTCTGCCCCTGATGCTATCCAAGGCTATATTCATTAATGTGAGATATCTGACCAGTGAAGCCACCACAAACTCTTTATTTTATGGTGCTCTCTGCCATGCCTCTCCTACCCTAATGTGCCTGTCATTTATTGATTTTCAGGTTTATTTTTACCTTATTTACTAGCTGTTATATATATTACTTGCTAAATTACTTGCTTTATCAGTATTGCTTCCGAAAAAAGAGAGTTACATCTCTTAAAAGTTTGTCACTCTAAATAAAGTTATTAATAAAGAAAATGTTTGTCCAATAAAAAAAGGTATCACTGTATATTTCTCCTTTAACCACTTTCTGTGTCTTCAATGTCTGTATGCACTGGGACCCAGAATTATTAAATGGTGAATGCACTTTGGCGCCAGTGGCGTAGGAACTGGAGGGGAGGATGGGGGGGGGGGGGGGGTGATGTGATGTGTTTGGTTTGTGCCAGACATAGCGTTTTCTTTGATGGCCGAAAACTAAAATTTTAGTGTCATCAGACCAGAGCACCTTCCTCCATACATTTTGGGAGTCTCCCACCTGCTTTTTCGCAAACTCAAAACGTGCCATTTTGTTTTTTGCTGAAAGTAATGGCTTTCTTCTGGCCACTCTACCATAAAGCCCAACTCTATGGAGCGTACAGCTTATTGTCGTCCTATATACAGATACTCCAGTTTCTGCTGTGGAACTCTGCAGCTCCTCCAGGGTTACCTTAGGTCTCTGTGCTGCCTCTCAGATTAATGCCCTCCTTGCCCGGTCCGTGAGTTTTGGTGGGCGGCCGTCTCTTGGCAGATTTGCTGGTGTGCCATGTTCTTTCCATTTGGTTATGATAGATTTGATGGTGCTCCTGTGGATCATCAAAGATTTGGATATGTTTTTATAACCTAACAATGACTTGTACTTCTCAACAACATTGTCCCTTACTTGTTTGGAGAGTTCCTTGGTCTTCATGGCAGTGTTGGGTTAGTGGTGCCTCTTGCTTAGGTGTTGCAGCCTCTGGGGCCTTTCAAAAAATGTGTGTATATGTAATGACAGATCATGTGACACTTAGATTGCACACAGGTGGACATCGTTTCACTAATCATGTGACTTCTGAAGGTAATTGGTTGCACCGGAGCTTTTTATGTGCTTCATAACAAAGGGGGTGAATACATACGCACATGACAATTTTGTGTTTTCTATTTCTAAAAAATAGTTTATGTATATATGTTTCTCATTTCACTTCACCAACTTAGGCTATTGTGTTCTGATCCATCACATGAAATTTAGATTAACAAAACATTGAACTTAAGGCTGTAATGTAACAAAATAGGTAAAAAGTCAAGGGGGGTGAATACTTTTGCAAGGCACTGTATATTTAGTGTCAGAAAGTACCACTTATACTTACAGACAGAAAGTCACTGCCTATAGTTATCTCTGTTCATTTACAAACATATTTCATTGTACTGCCCCCTGAAAATGTGCTGCCCTAGGCCTGGGCCTCATGGGCCTAGACAGAAATGCACACCTGATCAGGCTGTCTTTCATATATGCGTGATCACTGTGTCTCTAATCGTTAACTATCAGTATATAATAAAGTAAATGGTGGTGATTTTCTTCGCCTTTGACAGTGGTTATTTTTCTGTGTGTGTATGTATGTGGATGTTAGTATGTCAGTCCTGTGCGTGTGCCAAGTGTGTGCTATCATTGTGTCTCTAATGTGTCTTCTGAGTATCTGTACTAGATGTGTGTCGGTGCATGTGATTAGTTTACATGACTTGTAGCCACATTAAATTCCCCTAATGTGTAAAACCGTAGCTCGTAACGTAGCCCGCAACACAAACAGGTATTAAATTGGCCTCGGAAAGCCACCCGTCGACGACTTGCGGTATAGGGCCGAGAAAACCCTACGGGACGTGAGAATTTGACTTGCGCGCCTGCAAATCCTTTGATCTGTCAAGCCCGTAACTGTTACATTTCCAATTGTGCTATTAAATTGCAACAAATCCCTGAATGGGGGGTAAAGTCCTATACATAGCACTGTAAATGCACATAAACACACACTACTGTACTTGTATTAACAGGGAAATTGATGTTAGGTCTTAGAATTAATAGCACAACATTTTCAAGCTCACAAATTGGCCCAAAGAAATACTTTATTTCATGTTTAATTTCTGTGTTATATCGATCCCGGCAATCAATGTGTTAATACATATAAAGGAACTCGCATGTTATAGAATATCATATTTACGGCTTTATCAATATTGTATCATATCTGGAATGTGGGTCCGATTGTAATTCGTAATTTAAGCCTGTAAGATTTTGAAATCCCACCTCCATTTTTCAGTGACGCAATGATGACAATCTTTGTTTCCATTGGTTCTGTTTAATCCCGTAACTACAGTTTTGACTAATTGATCACGTTCACAGCCGCGCATCCAACATTCACCAAATGGTTTACGGGTTTGCGTCTCAAGCCTGTAACTGGCAACTCGCTCTAATTTAATAGCTCTGCAACTCGGCCGAATTTCGGGCTCGGAATTTAATGTGGCGTTTGGCCTCTTCTGTATGTCTGTCATGTATATATGTGTAGTATTGAGGTTGTCTATTTGATGCGTCCTGTATGTGCGTTATTTGTGGTCAGTGTGTCTCTTGTGTGTGTGCCAGCCTGGACATGTCATTTGTGTGCTTCTAATATGTGTATGTTCTGAGTTTGTCTGTCCGTTATGTGTGTGATTAGGCTGGTGTGTGCATACGTGTGATTATATGATATATAGAGTGCTCTGGGGTATCTGTTTCGATATACAGGGGTCTCTTCTGTGTGTCCTGTACGTGTAATATGTGTGTGCGGCGTGTATAAATATGTGTGAGGATTTCTGAGTGTATTCGGTGTGTGCTCTCAGGTCCTCATGACATGTTGAGTTGTAGCAGCCTCAGGGTCTGTTCTCTGTCCAGCTGTGTGTGGTCTTGCAGTAGGAGGGGTTATATGTGGTGTGTTAGTGTGTGTGTGCAGTGGCTGTATATAAGGCTCTGCAGGCAGCTCTCACATACTAGTGCCGGTTGCTGCAGCTGTGCTTTGTGGGTATCAGGAGGAATAAGACAGTCAGGAGTCACGTTAATGAGAAGAGGAATATTGCAAGCAGTCGAAATAAGGTGAGTGGGAGCATGGTGAGAGTTAGTGAACTGAGAAGTGGGTGAGCATGGGTAGCTAATGTAAGGAGAGAGATAGCGAAGAAGTGCATGAGTATGGAGAGCTAGTGTAAGGAGAGAAAATGAGCAGAGAAGAGGGTGAGCATGGAGAGCTAGTGTAAGGAGAGAAAGTGAGCAGAGAAGAGGGTGAGCATGGAGAGCTAGTGTAAGGAGAGAAAGTGTGAGCAGAGAAGAAGGTGAGCATGGAGAACTAATGTAAGGAGAGAACGTGTGAGCTGAGAAGAGGGTGAGCATGGAGAGCTAGTGTAAGGAGAGAAAGTGTGAGCAGAGAGGTGAGTGAGCATGGAGAGCTAATGTAAGGAAAAAGCTAGGGTGAGCAGAGAAGAGGGTGAGCATGGAGAGCTATTATAAGGAGAAAGCGAGGTTGAGCAGAGAGGTGAGTGAGCATGGAGAGCTAGTATAAGGAGAAAGGTAGAGTGAGCAGAGAAGTGAGTGAGCATGGAAAGCTAGTATAAGGAGAAAGGTAGGGTTAGCAGAGAGGTGAGTGAGCATGGAGAGGTAGTATAAGGAGAAAGGTAGGGTTAGCAGAGAGGTGAGTGAGCATGGAGAGCTAGTATAAGGAGAAAGCTAGAGTGAGCAGAGAAGTGAGTGAGCATGGAGAGCTAGTATAAAGAGAAAGGTAGGGTGAGCAGAGAAGTGAGTGAGCATGGAGAGCTAGTATAAGGAGATAGCTAGAGTGAGCAGAGAAGTGAGTGAGCATGGAGAGCTAGTATAAGGAGAAAGCTAGAGTGAGCAGAGAAGTGAGTGAGCATGAAGAGCTAGTATAAGGAGAAAGCTAGAGTGAGCAGAGAAGTGAGTGAGCATGGAAAGCTAGTAAAGGAGAAAGGTAGGGTTAGCAGAGAAGTGAGTGAGCATGGAGAGCTAGTAAAGGGGAAAGCTAGGGTGAGCAGAGTGATGAGTTTGAGCATGGAGAGCTAGTATAAGGAGAAAGCTAGGGTGAGCAGAGTGATGAGTGTGAGCATGGAGAGCTAGTATAAGGAGAAAGGTAGAGTGAGCAGGGAAGTGAGTGAGCATGGAGAGCTAGTAAAGGGGAAAGCTACAGTGAGCAGAGAAGTGAGTGAGCATGGAGAGCTAGTAAAGGGGAAAGCTTGAGTGAGCAGAGAAGTGAGTGAGCATGGAGAGCTAGTATAAGGAGAAAGGTAGGGTTAGCAGAGAATTGGGTGAGCATGAAGAGCTAGTAAAGGGGAAAGCTAGAGTGAGCAGAGAAGTGAGTGAGCATGGAGAGCTAGTATAAGGAGAAAGCTAGGGTAAGCAGAGAGGTGAGTGAGCATGGAGAGCTAGTAAAGGGGAAAGGTAGGGTAAGCAGAGAGGTGAGTGAGCATGGAGAGCTAGTATAAGGAGAAAGGTAGGGTTAGCAGAGAAGTGAGTGAGCATGGAGAGCTAGTATAAGGGGAAAGGTAGGGTGAGCAGAGTGATGAGTGTGAGCATGGAGAGCTAGTATAAGGAAAAAGCTAGGGTGAGCAGGGAAGTGAGTGAGCATGGAGAGCTAGTATAAGGAGAAAGGTAGGGTGAGCAGAGAAGTGAGTGAGCATGGAGAGCTAGTATAAGGAGAAAGCTAGGGTGAGCAGAGTGATGAGTGTGAGCATGGAGAGCTAGTATAAGGAGAAAGCTAGGGTGAGCAGAGAAGTGAGTGAGCATGGAGAGCTAGTATAAGGAGAAAGCTAGGGTGAGCAGAGTGATGAGTGTGAGCATGGAGAGCTAGTATAAGGAGAAAGCTAGGGTGAGCAGAGAAGTGAGTGAGCATGGAGAGCTAGTATAAGGAGAAAACTAGAGTGAGCAGAGTGATGAGTGTGAGCATGGAGAGCTAGTATAAGGAGAAAGCTAGGGTGAGCAGAGAAGTGAGTGAGCATGGAGAGCTAGTATAAGGAGAAAGTTATGGTGAGCAGAGTGATGAGTGTGAGCATGGAGAGCTAGTATAAGGAGAAAGGTAGAGTGAGCAGGGAAGTGAGTGAGCATGGAGAGCTAGTAAAGGGGAAAGCTACAGTGAGCAGAGAAGTGAGTGAGCATGGAGAGCTAGTAAAGGGGAAAGCTAGAGTGAGCAGAGAAGTGAGTGAGCATGGAGAGCTAGTATAAGGAGAAAGGTAGGGTTAGCAGAGAATTGGGTGAGCATGAAGAGCTAGTAAAGGGGAAAGCTAGAGTGAGCAGAGAAGTGAGTGAGCATGGAGAGCTAGTATAAGGAGAAAGCTAGGGTAAGCAGAGAGGTGAGTGAGCATGGAGAGCTAGTAAAGGGGAAAGGTAGGGTAAGCAGAGAGGTGAGTGAGCATGGAGAGCTAGTATAAGGAGAAAGATAGGGTTAGCAGAGAAGTGAGTGAGCATGGAGAGCTAGTATAAGGGGAAAGGTAGGGTGAGCAGAGTGATGAGTGTGAGCATGGAGAGCTAGTATAAGGAAAAAGCTAGGGTGAGCAGGGAAGTGAGTGAGCATGGAGAGCTAGTATAAGGAGAAAGGTAGGGTGAGCAGAGAAGTGAGTGAGCATGGAGAGCTAGTATAAGGAGAAAGCTAGGGTGAGCAGAGTGATGAGTGTGAGCATGGAGAGCTAGTATAAGGAGAAAGCTAGGGTGAGCAGAGAAGTGAGTGAGCATGGAGAGCTAGTATAAGGAGAAAGCTAGGGTGAGCAGAGTGATGAGTGTGAGCATGGAGAGCTAGTATAAGGAGAAAGCTAGGGTGAGCAGAGAAGTGAGTGAGCATGGAGAGCTAGTATAAGGAGAAAACTAGAGTGAGCAGAGTGATGAGTGTGAGCATGGAGAGCTAGTATAAGGAGAAAGCTATGGTGAGCAGAGAAGTGAGTGAGCATGGAGAGCTAGTATAAGGAGAAAGCTAGGGTGACCAGAGAAGTGAGTGAGCATGGAAAGCTAGTATAAGGAGAAAGCTATGGTGAGCAGAGAAGTGAGTGAGCATGGAGAGCTAGTATAAGGAGAAAGTTATGGTGAGCAGAGAAGTGAGTGAGCATGGAAAGCTAGTATAAGGAGAAAGGTAGGGTGAGCAGAGAAGTGAGTGAGCATGGAGAGCTAGTAAAGGGGAAAGCTAGGGTGAGCAGAGTGATGAGTGTGAGCATGGAGAGCTAGTATAAGGAGAAAGCTAGGGTGAGCAGAGAAGTGAGTGAGCATGGAAAGCTAGTATAAGGAGAAAGGTAGGGTAAGCAGAGAAGTGAGTGAGCATGGAGAGCTAGTATAAGGAGAAAGGTAGGGTGAGCAGAGTGATGAGTGTGAGCATGGAGAGCTAGTATAAGGAGAAAGCTAGGGTGAGCAGAGAAGTGAGTGAGCATGGAAAGCTAGTATAAGGAGAAAGGTAGGGTGAGCAGAGAAGTGAGTGAGCATGGAGAGCTAGTATAAAGAGAAAGGTAGGGTGAGCAGAGTGATGAGTGAGCATGAATAAATTATGTAAGGAGAGAGACCGTGTGAGCAGAAAAGTGGGTGCGTTTAAACCAAATCTGCGTTACAGAATATGTTGGCTCTTTATAAATGAAGCATAATAATAATAATAATAATAATAATAATAATAATAATACTAATGTATCAGAGATATCAGCGAGAATAAGTTTGGCACGATTGGATGTTCTTATTTTTAGTGAGATTGGTGACACTGATCACTAGTCTGATGGTCCGAATATGTTGTGGATCAGTTTATCTACAGATTTACCTAAATGGGATACCCTTTGAAGTCTATGGACATATATTTTAGGGAAATGTGCTTATATGTCCATTCCTGGTCCTTACAACTAACCCTGACCTCCGTAGTTACAGGCTGATCTCCATCCAGGGACACTGAATATTCTCAAAAGGAAACTGACCAGTGACCCCCTCTCTTTCACAGAATTGCTTAGGACTGTGACCCCCAACTATTGACAGTGATCCTGTAATGGACACACCAGTGACACATCCAATATCATTATTATTGTTTATTTGTAATGCACCAACATATTCTGTAGCACTCATATAAACACACAAAAAAGAAAGTACCCCCCAACATGTCATACTGAGAGGTTGACCCTAAAATATACTGATTCCCAAGATGCTCCCATAACCCTGAAGAGATGCCCTGACTTACAGACAAACAGTCAGACTAATCCCTGACCCCTAACCCGTAACACTTATCCCCAGAGAATATATTCCCTGCCAGTGACTAACCAGAGAGAATAACCCCCAGCCAGTTGCCTGTTGGTCCAAAGGGCAACTGACCCACTATAGCGCTGATCCCTAGTGAGACTGACCCGCAACTATTCACATTGATCCTACAAAAAATATCACAAATCAAGTCAAACTTGGGAGATTGTATTCGAACCATTCACACTGACCCCCAGAGTGCCTGACCCTTAACCTTAACACTGACCCAGAATGATGGACCCTTAATCAATGCAAGGAGCCAATGGCTGGAGAAACTGATTCATAAGTGAAATGTTTAATAATAAGAGAGTGACTCATAGACTTACTGGACTGTTGAATGGAAAACATTGCTATTTGAACATAAAAAATAACATAAACAGTCCAATAACAGGCTGCATTAAGATTACTTTACGTGAGTGCTTGTTTTGGATGGCATGGCCATGGATTTTGGTGGAAGTGATTTAATTGGGCACATCCTGTAAGTGGGGAGTCTTGTTTATCATGTATTCCGTGAATAATGATCATCTTGTGTTGGGTGCAGTTACTCTAGGGACCGTGCTGGGCATATTTAATTGGATTTCTTGCACGGCAAGCAGTTACTTAAGGGGTTTTCTAAGTGATGACTTTAATTCATTAGGAACATTGTGCAGGGCACGGTGTTGCTTTGTTGTGCTAGAAATGGGTTTTCAACATAATATATTTTATTTTTCTTTAATGAGTACATTTGTTTTGTATTGAGTGTAGATTACGAAGATTATGTTGACTTGTGTTGTGAATTGATTGTGGTAAATTAGAGAACGGGTGTTTGGAATATGTTATCTGGTGTTTTGTGCAATTAATGGAACTTTTTGGGGTGCAAGTGGGCACATCTTGTGCAAAGTGCAGTTAATGGAGGGACGTGGATCTGTATATAAAAGGGCACAAATAATCTACCTCAAAAGTGGGGCTCAGATAATCCTCAGGATAGTCTTATGCTTATCCTGGGCATGCTTGAATCCCTTTATTGTTCTTCTGATGTGCATTTGTGTGGAGGTGGTTCTGATGGTGCTTTTAATGGTGAATTGTTTTACATATGGTTTGCATGACTGATGTGTAGTGTAGTAGATCAGACATAGGGCCAAGATTTAACAAAAGATGGTAAATGGTAGATCAAACTTTTTGAAGTGCGTCTAGTAGAGCAAATACTGTTTTGGGGGATATTAGTGTATTAGTGTATATTGGGGTAAATATTTGTATTATTTGAACTGGTTTGGAATTGGTGTTTTAAGTAACTGGCCCTGACGCATATGGTAATGTTATTGGGGTGATTTTTTGGTTTGTAAATAATTGTGTGTTGGTACAAACTGTGATATGACTGTCAGGTGCACTTAATATATACCTTGAGTCGGAAATTATGGTATGGATAAAATCGACCTTGGGGGAATTTGTTGTGTAAGTGTAATCTCTTTATACAACTGGGTATAGCTGGTGAGGTTTGTCTGTGTGGGTTCAGTTACTAATGGTCATTGGCATTGGATGTTGTTAGTGGGTTTTATTTTGTGCGGCACACTTTGTGAGATTTGTATATGTTGGGGTCAGTTAGTAATTAGGGTGTATTGGGGCAGTTAATGAGTTTTGCTTGTATTGACTGCGGTTAAAGAGGGTTGTTTCTAGTTGTAACAGAGCTGTGACATCAGAGGTCAATATCTCCGCTAATAAATAACAAAGATAGCCAAGTATAGCTCAGCCCGGTCCCACAAGTCCCTCTTTCCACAATGGACGATACACACCGTGGATTTTCAGAACAGGCATAATTTTTAATTCTTTTACACACATATCTATTTACAGTCAGAAAGGGGGGGGGGGGGGCGAGGGTCTCCACAAGGACAATGGAATACTCCCACCTTTGGCCATACAAAGACTTAATTAGCAACTGGATTATAATATTAACACCTCATCACTGGAGCCGACTGTTTCCTTACACAATAGAGCTTTTACAAACAAAGCAGATGGATAATTGCGTTAGCTCTTCCTGTCCCTTGCAGACTTCCATTTCTAAACAAAGATAATGGAAAGCCAAGATTAACCCTTGGGCCTCGTATAGTCCAGTTAACCCTTCCCTGGCCTGGTATAATGCCCTGGGCAAGGATGCAATGTCCTTGGTATAATAACAGTGATGGGTTTCTGTTACACTAGTTGTTGCTGTTAGTATAGTTGTTTGAGTGAGGTGTAGTTAGTGTGTTTTTTTTTGTATTGAGTGCAGTTAGGGTATATTCTATTTGTTACTGTTAATAAGGTTGTTTGGATGTGGTGCAGTTAGTTAGGTTTGTCTGTATTGAGTGCAGTTAGGGTGTATTCTATTTGTAACTGTTAGTATGGTTGGTTGATTGGGTGTAGTTGGTAAGGGGTGCTTGTATTGAGTACAGTTAGGGTGTATTCTATGTGTTACTGTTAATAAAGTTGTTTGCGTGGGGTGTAATTAGTGATGTTTGTATTGAGTGCAGTTAGGGTGTATTCTATTTATTACTGTTAATAAGGTTGTTTGGATGTGGTGTAGTTAGTTAGGTTTGTCTGTACTGAGTGCAGTTAGGGTGTATTCTATTTGTTACTGTTAGTATAGTTGTTTGGGTGGGGTGTAATAGTGAGGTTTGTTTGTAGTAAGTGCAGTTAGGGTGTATTCTTTTTATTACTATTAGTATGGTTGTTTGGATGCGGTGTAGTTAGTGAGGTTTGTCTGTACTTAGTGCAGTTAGGGTGTATTCTATTTGTTACTGTTAGTATAGTTGTTTGGGTGGGGTGTAATAGTGATGTTTGTTAGTATTGAGTTCAGGTAGGGTATATTCTTTTTATTACTATTAGTATGGTTGTTTGGATGCAGTGTAGTTAGTGAGGTTTGTCTGTACTGAGTGCAGTTAGGGTGTATTCTATTTGTTACTGTTAGTATAGTTGTTTGGGTGGGGTGTAATAGTGAGGTTTGTTTGTAGTAAGTGCAGTTAGTGTGTATTCTTTTTATTACTATTAGTATGGTTGTTTGGATGCGGTGTAGTTAGTGATGTTTGTCTGTACTGAGTGCAGTTAGGGTGTATTCTATTTGTAACTGTTAGTATGGTTGTTTGGATGCAGTGTAGTTAGTGAGGTTTGTCTGTGCTGAGTGCAGTTAGGGTGTATTCTATTTGTAACTGTTAGTATGGTTGTTTGGGTGGGGTGTAATAGTGATGTTTGTTAGTATTGAGTTCAGGTAGGGTATATTCTTTTTATTACTATTAGTATGGTTGTTTGGATGCAGTGTAGTTAGTGAGGTTTGTCTGTACTGAGTGCAGTTAGGGTGTATTCTATTTGTTACTGTTAGTATAGTTGTTTGGGTGGGGTGTAATAGTGAGGTTTGTTTGTAGTAAGTGCAGTTAGGGTGTATTCTTTTTATTACTATTAGTATGGTTGTTTGGATGCGGTGTAGTTAGTGAGGTTTGTCTGTACTGAGTGCAGTTAGGGTGTATTCTATTTGTAACTGTTAGTATGGTTGTTTGGATGCAGTGTAGTTAGTGAGGTTTGTCTGTACTGAGTGCAGTTAGGGTGTATTCTATTTGTTACTGTTAGTATAGTTGTTTGGGTGGGGTGTAATAGTGAGGTTTGTTTGTAGTAAGTGCAGTTAGGGTGTATTCTTTTTATTACTATTAGTATGGTTGTTTGGATGCGGTGTAGTTAGTGATGTTTGTCTGTACTGAGTGCAGTTAGGGTGTATTCTATTTGTAACTGTTAGTATGGTTGTTTGGATGCAGTGTAGTTAGTGAGGTTTGTTAGTATTGAGTGCAGTTAGGGTGTATTTGATTTGTAGTTTTTAGTGTGGTTGTTTGAGTGGGGTATATTTAATGAGGCTTGTTTGTACTGGGCTCAGTTTTGGGGGGTTCAGTTACGTTTTGTTTGTATAGTGACTAATTTGGGTAATCTTTTGCATTTAAGGACAATACATATGTATAGCCTGATCTTTAGCACTTCTAAACTTCATAATAATGGCCAAAATGTTTATTGAAAGTGAGAAAAAAAATACAACGTTTAGTTTAATTCCAATTAAATATAGTAATGGGATCCGTCTTTGCCTAGGAGCCTTCTACTGTATATTTATTTAATTTCTTTTTAATTACAGATCTTAAATACTGTTACTTCCATTGCAACATTTTAATCCTCCCTGCAAGGTTTTGTGGAAGTGACTGAGTTTCCTTCCCAAGACTCCTCAGATTGCACAATACTTATAACTTGCATTGTCATCTCCCAGTGTATCAATTAATAAATTGAAATCTGTATTTTATACTTCCTAAAAATATAATGCTCCTTATCAAGTCTAGATCTTCAGAAGAGCATACTATACATATAAAGCCTCCATTTGGGCTTATGAAATGTGAAGTATTTCTGCCTTGTTGGATATATGTCCCTTAAAGGGATGGATAATTTCCAACATTGCAAGTCTGTGCATGACTGAGGTCAGGATAACTTGCATTCACACAAAACCTTATGCCCCCATCCCTCTGGAAACCACAGAGGGTATGTGCCGTATGCAGCCTTATTAGAAAAAGCAAAAACCTAAGAAAACACAGCAACCAAGACCCAAAAAGAGACTTTTTACATATACGAGTCTCACTTGGCAGCCTCAGGCAAGGAAAAATATACATATTACATATTCTTAATGTGCACCTAGGACTCATACTTCTTGTGTGTTGTGCATAAAAAGCCAAACTGTGTTTGTATTTTTTAATGATGTAAAGTATTGTGATAAAATTGGAAGGACTTCTTACTAACATGACTGGATTAAATGATACACGGACTAGGCAGCAGCCTAAGACAATAGGACTGGCAGAATTAAAGGAATATACTACACATGTGTACCCGTTTACTTTTATGTACTTTCTTTTATTAAGAAGTGCTTATAAGCTCTGTTTTTATTGCCTAAAATCCAACAAATAGTCCCTCTATAGGTCTGCCCACTGATGCGTATGCATACACAGGCTGGTTTTGCAGTGTAGTGTCCTAACCTATCAGGGACCACATGTCGGCATCACATTGCAGAATGTTGCTGAGAGATGGTCACTGATTGGTTAGTATGAGACACAGCACAGCAAGGACCCCAGTGTCATGTCTTCGTAAACAAATAGCTTTTAAGAATTTCTTAATAAAAGTACATAAAGTGAATATGTATATATATATATATATATATATATATATATATATAAACAGTAAACTCCCGGTTATCCGGCACCAACCGGCACTCTCAAGCAACCGGCACCAGCATCAATTACAATTACCCATTTTAAATTTACTCCAGCTAAACCGGCATAACCGGCACTATCTGGGGTTCGAGACTGCAAAAAAAAATGCTAACTTTTTTCTATTTTTTTTTTTCTGGTCCTAAATGGCCCCTTTAAGGTGCTAATGCTTTTTTAAAGGCATTTTGAGGGGTTTTGTGGTGTTTAAGGGTCGATTAGATCCTTAAATTCGGGGACTCACGATCAACCAGAAATTACATTTATCCGGCAATACCGGCAATAGGGAGTCCCCATAGGTGCCGGATAATGGGGAGTTTACTGTATATATATATATACATATATATATATACTGTATATCACTAATATAGTTTTCGTAAGTGCTCCATAGAGAGCGTACACACTTAGGCCCTTATTCAATTGCAATTTGTCCAATTGAATAGGGCTCTAAATAAGCACATAACATATATTTTTTAAATATTTTTTTAGTTAGTGAAAACCTTGCTTTTGGATAGATGTTTACTAACTAAAAACTTCTTTAAAAAAAATATGCTATGTGCTTATTTAGAGCCCTATTCAATTGGCCAAATCGCAATTGAATGAGGCCCTTAGGCTCCGTACGCGGCATAGGAGGGAGGAGGGGGAAGAGATGCCGGATGGGGGGTTGAGGGGACACCGGATAGGGGGAAAAGAGACACGGGAGGGGGGAAGAGATACGGGAGAGAGAGTGGGGGGGAGAGACATAAGGGAGGGAGAGGGGGGAAAGAGACACAGGGGAGGGAGAGGGGGAGGAAAGGGACCCAGGGAAGGAAGATGGTGGGTAAAGATGCAGGGGAAGGGAGGTGGGGGGAAAATATATTATCCCATCATTTATGACGGGCAAATAAGTAGTATATATATATATATATATATATAAAACATACCTATTAATACCCAGACTCCTTCCATATCATTTTAAAGTGTGCCCTCTATTATTATCTATCACCCTCTAAACTTTATCTCCTCCCTTCTCTGCTCTCCCCCAACTGTGTTTCATCCTTTACCATCTCTTTTCTCTCTTTCCATTCCACTTTCATTTTCTGTCTTTTATATCTCTTTCTCATCCATTCTCTCCCAATCTTTCACCTTTAGACATTATGACTCATAAAGCCATATTTCTGCTCATTGGTTGATACGGTACAAGCCCCAAATCCAGTTTATTCTGCGTCAGTACCTTCATTAAAAAAAGAAACAAACCAAATAATGTTTAGATAGTGATGGCGGACAGTTCTTACACCACATTGGCCACAATACTGTCCGCCATTGCTTTGCAGTTGGTATTACATAGCAATGCCTCATCACTCCATCCCAACTCTTCTTTTCCTCCATCTCTTTCTCCCCCTTTTCCTCATTCTCTCACCCTCCCTCCCTTTTAGTTCTCCATATAATTTATGAAAGTATTGAATGACATGATATATTGTCCCTTTTGTACCTTGACTCCAGTAAAAACATTTAATTATTGACCCAGTTTCTCTCGATCAAGAGTTGCCAGTCTTACTTGTTGTTTTTAGCACCGGAGGGTAAAAAATAAAATAAAATAAACAACCAAGTCCCTTTGGAATTTAAATTCTCACTTAAAGTGGAAAATATAAAGAGTGATTATCTGCACCAGATCACTGAAGTGGGCAAACAAAATGGAGTCTACTTAAAGGGAAGGTTTAGGTTTTTGTTGCCTTATATCAAACAAATACTCCCTGTATGGTTTGGCCCATTGCAGTGTATGCAGACATAGATGCTGCTGTGCTGGATTTGCAATGTAGTGTCCTAGCCTATCAGGGACCTTGTCTAAGAAAACATTCTGCAACATGGTCCCTGATAGGCTATGACACTACATTGCAAATCCAGCACTGCATAGTCTGTGTCTGCATTTGCGTCAATGGGCAGACCCATAAAGAAAGTATTTGTTTGATTTAAGGCAGTAAAAATATAGCTTTTTATCATCTCTTATTAAGATCATATTTAAAGTTGTAGTAATTGCTAGAATGCCAAAAGTTGTTGGTAATGTAATGTTAAAATTGCGGCTCGCGCAGCGCTCAGCGCAGGGGTCGCGATGAGCGCCGAAGGTGCTCAGAGGGGCCATAGCCTTGCATTGTGTGGCAAACAGCGTTGTCTGGCTTACAATTTTATTGCCATCATTTGTTGACGGGCAAGTCGCAAATAAAGTATATAAAAGTTAAATTACATACCTAAGGTTGTTAAAGGATCACTGTAGTTCAATAAATATGGCACTTGTTTGTGACGTGTGCGGCATATTAACAACATTACAATCTGTGTATTCTATAAACTAAAAATATAAAAATAAAATTGTATAATTTTTGAATAGAGGAATCCATTTTGTCTTTGTTACATCACCACTTGATGGCTGCATTATTAGGGTTGTTTCTTTCTTTTGGTGTATGCATGGAGGGAAGGATCAGGCTTTGTTAGGTAATTGGATCTGCTTGAAGTTGACATCACACCCTTTATCATTCATATGCCCGGATGCAAGCTGCTTCCATCAATAGATGAAAATATTGCTGTCCAGAAAAGTAAACTCACCTCTCACACAAGACTTCCATTAAAGTGTCATGAACACCTCCAGGGTCCAGTAGATGCATCAGATTTTGTTTCTAATTAAATACTAGCTTTATGACATTTTTGCTGCATAATTTATGCTCTAAGTCAGATTCATCATTTTCAAATATATTTATGTTTTTTTTCATTTTATAGCAGTATTATAATTAGTAAAATAATCATTCTTGTTATAAATACTACATACATAGACCAGACATGTCTATGTCTTGTTCAAATATTTTTATTGGCACAAAATACAGTGCCTTGCAAAAGTATTGACCCCCTTGACTTTTTACCTATTTTGTTAAAAAACATTTGAACAAGACATAGACAATTACAATTACAGCCTTAAGTCCAATGTTTTGTTAATCTGAATTCTATGTGATGGATCAGAACACAATAGTCTAAGTTGGTGAAATGAGAAAAATATATACATGAAACTAATTTTTAGAAATAGAAAACAGAAAATTGGCATGTGCGTATGTATTCACCCCCTTTGTTATGGAGCCCATAAAAAGCTCTGGTGCAACCAATTACCTTCAGAAGTCACATGATTAGTGAAATGATGCCCACCTGTGTGCAATTTAAGTGTCACATGATCTGTCATTACATATACACACCTTTTTTGAAAGCCCCCAGAGGCTGCAACACCTAAGCAAGAGGCACCACCAAATCTATCATAACCAAATGGAAAGAGCATGGCACAACAGCAAACCTGCCAAGAGATGGCCGCCCACCAAAACTCACGGACCGGGCAAGGAGGGCATTAATTAGAGAGGCAGCACAGAGACCTAAGGTAACCCTGGAGGAGCTGCCGAGTTCCACAGCAGAGACTGGAGTATCTGCACATAGGACCACAAGAATATCCCTGTTTTTAGCACCATCCATCTTACCCTCAACTCTGACCAGTTTCCCAGTCCCAGCTGCTGAAAAACATCCCCACAGCATGATGCTGCCACCACCATGTTTCACTGATGTGATGTGATGTGTTGGGTTTGTGCCAGACATAGCGTTTTCTTTGATGGCCGAAAACTAAAATTTTAGTGTCATCAGACCAGAGCACCTTCCTCCATACATTTTGGGAGTGTCCCACCTGCTTTTTCGCAAACTCAAAACGTGCCATTTTGTTTTTTGCTGAAAGTAATGGCTTTCTTCTGGCCACTCTGCCATAAAGCCCAACTCTATGGAGCGTATGGCTTATTGTCGTCCTATGTATAAATACTCCAGTCTCTGCTGTGGAACTCTGCAGCTCCTCCAGGGTTACCTTAGGTCTCTGTGCTGCCTCTCTGATTAATGCCCTCATTGCAGCGTCCGTGAGTTTTGGTGGGCGGCCATCTCTTGGCAGATTTGCTGTTGTGCCATGTTCTTTCCATTTGTTATGATAGTTTTGATGGTGCTCCTGGGGATCATCAAAGATTTGGATATGCTTTTATAACCTAATCCTGACTTGTGCTTCCCAACAACATTGTCCCTTACTTGTTTGGAGAGTTCCTTGGCCTTCATGGCAGTGTTTGGTTAATGGTGCCTCTTGCTTAGGTGTTGCAGCCTCTGGGGACTTTCACAAAAGGTGTGTATATGACAGATCATGTGACACTTAGATTGCACACAGGTGGACATTTCACTAATTATGTGACTTCTGAAGGTAATTGGTTGCACCAGAGCTTTTTATGGGCTTCATAACAAAGGGGGTGAATACATACGCACATGCCAATTTTCTGTTTTCTGTTTCTAAAAAATAGTTTTGCAAGGCACTGTAATTCTAAATCATAATAATTATTGAACGTCTTATTATGTTGAGAATACCAGTATACAATATTATTGTGGGATAAATAAGTCATTTTATTGATAATAATGATAAAAAGCATTATAAAATAATAATTATATAATATATTATTATATATCTAAATAAACTGATTGATAATATGGACAAATCCAGTTCTCGGATATTTCCCAAGGGATCTTGTCCCAGCAACATTTCCATTGAGTACCATATTGTACATAGAAATGTATATTTAAGTAACCTTTGTGTTTCACTAATTAATATTTTAATTAAGAAACATTTTACTATTAATTCTTTATAAGGAATTGTGTGTACCCAAACTAACATATATAATTGTGATTATCTATTCAATGTAATTTCTAATATTTTAGTACTTTGCCAGTGGGATAAAATATTTTTTTTTATATTTGCTGCTCCTATTATCTCAAAATTATGTTTATGACTAGTTTTGATTGTATAAAGAAGTACCAAAAATTCCCCATTCTGGAGTAAGAGAAAAACTTAAATCTTCATTTTTTATTACAAAGATATATATTAATTTCCAATATCCACTAAATGTTTTGTGTACTATAGATTACATTTTTTTTATAATTATTAAACCATGCAAAAATGAAAAAAAAAATGTTTTTGTCCAGTATTTTGTTACAGTATCAGACTATTAACAGAATATTATTGATATCTTATCTGAAAGTGTAGTTTCTCCTAATCCTTCCCAGTTTCTAATCTTAAATGAACAAAGGCAAACTTTCTGTTACCATAAAAGTAAAATTTAATACAAAAGTAAAAAATGTAAGTTTGTTTAATTTTAAACTTTGTAAGAACATTTTGCCTACTATCAAGTGAAGTTCTTCATAAGAGCGTACTAGAAATATAGTAATACAGTGGTCCTTCAAGATTTTTAACAACATAGATACATCACATCTTATAATTGTCGAACACACTTTGCATATTGTATTTGTCTAAAAAACAAGTTAAATTTTTTTTATTTCCATCTCACAATCCAAAGAAATACAGTTATTGCACATCACTCCGGGACACTGGGCTGGGGCATGCAAATGAGGACACAATGAGTCTCCAATGCTTTTTTAAAACCATTTTATACATGCCCCGTGTTTGCATATGCCTGTTTTATAGCACAGCCTTCAAGCATAGCATAGCAAGGATTTAAATAAAAAAAAAAGAAAGAAACTTATGTAAACAGTGTCACTATTTGCTTCTTCAATCGGCTTGATAAGGACCTAGTCCAAACCTACCTAGCAGGATTGTGAGGTCCTTTTGCACTCGTGTTAGCAGGAGATGGGCCAGTACAAGCATAATCACCTCAGGAGCTCCACCAGGAAGACAGGATACCAGGCAGTAGTAGTCACCTGTAACTATCATGGGCATAGGAGCCTCAAAAAATCTGGGGGGGATAATTGAACTCTACTCTCAGGACAGGAAGGATCTACCACCAGTGCACTGGAGGCCCTGCTCTGGTGGGGCCCTATTGCTGATGTTTTTTACTTATTTGTTTAAATTCTCAATGACCCTGGTTCCCCAATATAATTAAAAAATACATATGTAAATAATATAATTATAAGATAAATTATGGGTCAAGCATTTCATTGGAAATACATACTGCTACATATATATATCTAGTATACTAAGGCCCTCATTCAATTGCGATTTGGCCATTTGAATAGGGCTCTAAATAAGCACATAGCATTATTTTTTTTAAGAAGTTTTTAGTTAGTAAAAACCTTGCTTTTAGATAGATGCTTACTAACTAAAAACTTATTTAAAAAAATATATGCTATGTGCTTATTTAGAGCCCTATTCAATTGGCCAAATTGCAATTGAATGAGGCCCTATATGTAAATAATATAATAAAAAAAATAATATATGGGTCAAAGCTTTTATGGGAAAGACATACTGCTCCATAGTGCTTTATTGGCCAAATGTGGTAACTGATTAACTTTAATTTTGCTATTTTTTGTGCTCCCTATTCAATTAATCTTGGGGGATTTGTCTCCTCCATCCCCCCAGTTCTTACGCCCCAGGTAATTATATTCCAGAGCTGGATCAATAGCAATAACCCCAAATGTTTAGGATTAATACACAGAATGAGACTCACATGCAGGGTTATGCAAGTTCCATCTTTAACACCTTTATTTTGATTCACATAGATATTTGTGCACTTTTCTGGCCACAGGATAACAAGCTCCACCCTTGGGTAGAAAGAAGGGGGACCAATTGGCAGTGACCGGCCCCTGTCCCACATGGAGACTCTGAACATCCAGTGATGACAGGTCCTTAATCTACCCTGGTGGTGCATTAACCTAATTATTAGAGTGAATGGTGTAACCTTCCTATGGTACTTCAACTACGTACTTCAACGAGGTACTTCAACTAGTGCTGGATACACTCAGTCTATTTGCCTATGGGACTTGCTTATCTTCCTAACCCTTTTTACCCTGCCCCTTACCCCAGTAATGCACCCATGTTGCATACCATGTCATATCATACAACATATAACATAAGCATAACCATAATGCACACAATATTTTTATCATCCTTCACAAATAACTAGGGTTCCTGAGAACACTGGTTGACAAACCTCATAAATAATTATTTTCAACTTATAATACACTGTGTAATGTGACAGATAGTTAAGTTGACTAGATGTACAGTATACATAAAATACACAATTTAACTGCTTTTTACACCCAACCTTTCGACTCCAAAATGTCCTTTGAAGTATTTAAAAAGAAAAATTTGGTTAGCTTAGCTATAAGGCCCAATTTTAGGGGTTGGGGTAGAATTGGGCCTTGATTCCTTTAATTCACATAATATATATTATAGGCAGTGTGGTGTAATATTTAGTAGTTACAGGTAATCTGTCTATGTGTGACTTACTTGGAATGTCACCTCTAGGTTTTGGAGCGCCATGGCCACACAAATGTATCTTCTGTTGCTTGTCCTTCCCATTGTGGCATCAGCATCAACCTTGGTGAATCCAGGATGCAGAATCAGGGTCACTTCGAAGGGGCTACAGTTTAGTAAGTATAACTACGGTTCAATGTCCAAAATGTGTTGGTCATATATAAACATGAACAAATACTGACCTGACGTCAAATTAATTTGATCTTGTGCTGAGCCAATGCTAGGGAAACACTTACCTCAACAAGTTAGATGTATCTTAAAGAGCATTCAAATGGTCTAAGCTTAAAACATCCCTGAGCTTTTCAGCATCGTTTCAGGCTCACCTTTTGATATTATTTGGCTATGTTTGCTAATGTGTAGTTTGGGTGAAGTAGGAGATCTAACTCCATGATAACATTGGGGCCAGCTCTACACTCTGGCACCATAGAGACAACCAAGCAGGCTATGTAACCAATTAGCCCATCAAAGTAGCTAATTACTATTCAGGGTGCTGTCCTAGGCTCAAGCCATCTTGACACCCTGGATGAAGCCATAGACATTGACCCCCCCCCCCCCCCCCCCCCCCACCCCCAAGTTACAAGTACAGGAACATTGAACTCTTGCTTGGGTGGCTTGGAAAATCTGTCTACAATTTCAATGTGGATAAAGTCAAAGTCAGGTTTTATGTATATCTATATTTTCCAGAACTTGTTGTGAATCTATTTCTAGAGCAAAAATAATCGTAATACAAGGAAAAGTAGGTAGAAATGTACATCCTTGATGATGCCCCTAGTACGTTTACACCCTGGACGGCTGCCCGCTTTTCCAGCGCATTAAGACGGCCCTGGCCTAGACTTGTACCATTGCCTTCAACTGACACAGAAATATTATATTAAAGGGCATATGCTAATAAATCAAATGTAATTCCAACAAATCACTTATGAATTTGATGTGATAACCGTGAAGAGCCATTGTATAGTACATCAAAACATGTCAAGGTTATAATTGGGAAGCCATGTTTTGATAACCACAATCTCTTCACAAAGTGTCTATGACCCTCATGTTGAATCTGTTTTGTGTCCAGTAAAACAGGAAGGTCTAAGGTTCGTGGAAGAAGAATTGGAGAATATCACCATTCCTGATCTGACTGGCAATGAGGGAAAATTTACCTACTCAATCAATAAGTGAGTGCGTATAATGTGTATTTTATTTGATGAGAGCTTATTGTAATTTTGTTACATACAGTATTTAACAGTCATGTGACATTTCCCAAACAACAGTAGTCCTTTATTTTCAACCACCAGTTCCTGAATTTTCAGGCGTACCTCCATCATGAAGTGGGATGAACAATCTTGGGTCTAGACCAGGGTGAGCAAATTCGGTCCGGGAGGGCCACACAAATGCCTGATATCCCTGCTTCGCACAGGTGACTCAACCACTTCTTCAGTCATCCTGAAGAAAGGATATCTTCAAATCCAGGCTTGTTTGTGGTCCTCCAGGACCGAACTTGCCCACCTCTGGTCTAGACAGTGCTTTCATTGGCTGAATCCTGGCCAGAAGTGACAAGCTACTTGGAAAGTCACTGGTTTAGGATATTAAAACTGGGAACCAATGCCATTTTCAATTAGCACCGTAATAAAATACTTTCTAATAATTTCTTCATTGTATTATATCCTAATTCCCCCTCTCAGAGGAGCTCACCCAAGTCATGACATCACAATTTGTATTTTAGTTGTTTCAAAAAGCCATCATATAACTGCAACTATAAGCAAGAGGAGCTTGATAGAACAAGTTACTCTACCACATAACGACTGTCATTGGTGAAACGTATGCTCAGTATCTTAAAATGGGTGCATTAAAAGTGTATTGGAGACTGCCTGGAGAAAATACAAAACAATAACCAAATTAAAGTAGTATAGGTCTATCACCAGGAGGGATGTTTACAGATTAAAACAATAAGATATATTTATTTTAAAAAAAAATTGGTACATATGATTGAAGTTCCTTGCCCAATTATTCACACTCATGGACCTTTACACATTTTGTAGTTTTACAACCTGCTATTAAAATTTAATTAACTGGGATTTTACACATTTTTCAAAATGATAAACTATCAATTGCATAAGTAATTACCCCCTTGCCCTAATTAAACTCTAGTGCAAGTCACTTTCAGACGTCACATGATTAGCTAAATGGTCTACCTATGTGCAAATAAAGTGATGAATGATCTCAGGATAAATACACCTGTTTCTGGAAGACCCTAGCATTTTTAGAGAGCATATCTATAACAAAGAACATAATAAAGACCAAGGAACTATCAAAGCAAGTCGGGAATAACGTTCCGGAGAAGCACCAAACCATATTAGATCCCATTTGGAGTTTGTCAAAAGGTGTATGGAAGATACAGCAAACGTGGAGAAATCTTCTCTGGCCTGATGAGACCAAGATTGAACTTTTTGGCCTTCATTTTTGGTGCTGAGAACACTATCTTCATGGTGAAGCATAATAGGAGTATTATCATGTTGTGGGGATGACATTCATTGGCAACGATTGAGAATTAGATGGAGCCAAATATTCTGTAGGGACACTTGTTCCAGTCTGTAAGACACCTGAGACCAGGGTTGAGGTTCACCTTCTAGCAGGACACTGACACTAAACACACAGACAAAGCTACATTGGAACTGTCTTAGAACGGCCCAGTCAAAGACCAAACCTCAAGCCAATTGAGAATCTGGGTCAAGAACAGCCATCAGCCAACCTAACGGCAATTTGGCCAACAAAAAGCAGCTATAAGTGCTGTATCCAGATGTGCAAAGGCGTAAAAGATCTACTTAGAAAAGACTAAGCCAAAGTTAGTTCTACCAAAAAAATACTCAAGGGGTCACAACAAAAAAAAGTATTTTACACTTTCAAAGTTTTAAGTGTATTTTTAAATCGAATTGTAAAACCGCCAATTAATTACATTTTAGTTCCAGGTTGTAATACTAGAGAATGTAGAAAAGTCCAAGGGAGATACTAACAAGTCACTGCGAATATCATTAATAGAAATTTAAGGTGGTCCAACTTAAATCTGAAAATTAATAAAGCTTGTACTGTATTTTTTGTTTTGCACCAGTATAATTCTGTGTAGTGTCTAATTGTTGTAAGTACACATATGTTTTTCTTGCAGTGTGCGTGTAACACAATTGCACCTTGCACTCTCGGAGTTGTGGTTCCAGCCACATAGACAGCTTGTACTGGACATAAACAACGCCTCCATTGGACTGACATTCCAACGCAAACTGCTGTACTGGCTCTTGTAAGTACTTTACTAGTTAACTTGGACGGTCTACAATGTGATTATTATTATTATTATTATTATTATTATTATTATTATTATCTCTTATTTATATAGCCCCAACATATTCCATAGTGCTGGGGTAAAACATGGGTATGCCAATACATAATTTGAGAGACTGAAACCAAATGAGTTGATGACCCTGCACTTGAGCCAACAATCATACACATGACACTTTTATGCAAAGTGCTTTGCAAGACAGAGAGTGCTTTGCAAAACCAAGTAAATATACTCAGTGAACTGATGCATATGCCACCATGTTTTGATATAACATAATAATTCATTCAGCAGCCTACTGTCATAGCAGTTGTATATTTGTAATCACATATATAATAGTTGTCAAACTGCGATTTGTTGTCACGCTTGTGAGCCGTTTGCGACCCAGAAGGCTGCAACTGCAAGCCTCGCAAAGTGAGGCGAGCTGTTGAGGCATTAAAGCATTCAGAGCTCGCAGGGCTTAGGCAATGAGTGCGAGCATCGCAAAGCGAGGTGAGCCGTTGAGGTATTGAAGCATTCTGAGCTTGCAGGACTTAGGCAAGGAGTGCCAAAGGCGCTCATTGCCCTGCTCGCCTTGCGAAGCGAGGTGAGCAGTTGAGGCATTAAAGCATTCCCAGCTTCAAGGACTTAGGCAATGATTGCCTAAGACGCTCATTGCCTTAATCGCCTCGCAGTTGAGGCATTGAAGCATGCAGGACTTAAGCTGAAATGAGCAGCATTTAGGCTGCAATGAGCGCTGAATACGCTCATTGCAGCCTGCAGCGCTGTCACACATGCAAGCTCAGGGAAAAAAATATGACCTCAGAAAAATACGAATTGAACAGCAGAACCGCAGAAATCTAAAACTATGAAAAACAAGAAAAAGAATAAAAACATACAAACACACTCACAGACAGTACAGGGGGAGAGCCAGGAAGCCTGGGAGTGAGGTTGCAAGCGATTTGGAGCCTTATTTGCCGTGTTCCGTCACTCAAAAATCGGCTAAGCAAGAAAAAAAATGGCGGATGAAAAACGTAAATAATTCTGAAAGTGGATGAAAGCGAGGCTGAGCAAAGCCGGGCACGCAGGACTTAGAAAATACATGGCAGCAAAGACAGTAACACTTACACCAACAACGCCAGGCACGCGGGAATTAGAAAATACACAGCAGCAAAGACAGTAACACTTACACAAACAACGCCAGGGACGCGGGACTTAGAAAATACACAACGGCAAAGACAGTAACACTTACACAAACAACGCCAGGGACGCGGGACTTAGAAAATACACAACGGCAAAGACAGTAACACTTACACAAACAACGCCAGGCACGCAGGACTTAGAAAATAAAACAAACGGCAGTCAGCTCGCGCCACACAAACATTCAGCAGACACACAGAGGGAAGAAAGACACAGAGAAGGGACGGGGGGGGGGGGGGGGGGAGATGCTGGAAATAGGCACATGGCTTTCCCAAGCACTAAACTTTCAGGTTAATGAACCCTGCAATGTACAGTAGGCGGGAGGAAAGGTTTGCAATGGCGTACAATTTTAATGACGTAATTTTTTGATGGGGCAATTTGCTAGTAGTTTAAAAAGGGCTCCCAAATACACAGAAGTATGTAATGAAACATCATGTGACCATTTGTCCACTTAGCAGCTTTCACAACAGGTGAGTCTGTTGGTGTCAGAGCAGCCTCCATAATACCCTCATAGGGTAATGATATCCAATGATCTTGAGCCCACAACTTAGGCATGGTAATCCAAATCAAAGTACCAATACAAAATATCAAAATACTTTATTGCACATAAAAAATGGAAATACAATTGAGGATGAGAAGATAACAGTTAGCAAAAGTCTATTTGGTCCCATTGCCCTATATTATGTTCAAATTTGGTTGATTTGGATTATTTGTTTTCGAGTGCTGGGCTCAGAATTGTTCTTTACCAAAACCTATTTACCTCCTTATTTTGGTAACATGTATTTGAGAAAATTGATCTCTTTGAGCCAATCAATATAGAATATGTTGACCAAATACTGGCCAACGAAAAGTACTTCTAGACATATTTTTGAAATGTTAGCTTCAACAGAATGAATAAGATGGATGGTGGTTTTACCTGACTCTCTCATTTTTTGACCGCCAGTTATGATGTGGGGGTGATTAATGCGTCTGCAGAGGGGGTTCACATTAAGACTGAGCTGGAGCTTGCACGCGATGCACGTGGACGGTTAAAGATCAGCAACATGACATGTGAGGCCACTATCAACAAAATGCAAGCTGGATTTAGTGGGACCTTAAAGTAAGTTTAATCTCCTCCATGAACAGCTGTCTTCTTTCTCCTACAAAAAGGTATTTTATGTCTCTCAAACCTTCTTCTCTTGGTCATGGGGAAATATAACATCCCATACCTTCACTTTGTTTCTTTATTTGCTCTTTCTTTTGATTACTTTTGTCATGAACGCAACACCGTTTGTCTATTTTCATATCTCACCCTCTACCTCATCTACCTCTATCAACTCCCTTAGTCCCAGTTTCCACCTTTCTGAAAACCTACCTACTCAGAGAAGAATATTACTTCTTTAAATCCACTATTAATGCCAAACAAGGCTATCACCATTATCCTCGTAGTTTCTAAGTTCTCATATGAGCAGGGTACCCTCCTCCTCACCTCTCCTTCCACTGATATCTACAAACACACACCTGCAAAATCCAGCTCTCCGGAAGTGATGCAACAAATACAAAATTATGTCCTGTACAAAATCGTCAATTATTCAGATTTTCCCCTAAAAATGTTTTATGTCTATGGCTTATATAGCTGCTAATATTGTTAGTTTGGTACATATTCGACAAAAAAATTTTTTTTCTTGAATTGCATTGGTCAATTAAACCATTTCTGTAGCCCCAACATTTTCTATCTTTTATTAAAAAATAATGGATCCTATTGGATTAAAAGCACGTAAGTGACTCCAACCCGTAATTTGGGCTGTGGGTGTTTTTTTCTCTAATTGTTTAGATATATTCTATTGACTCAAGCTCACAATTTAAGTCTTACAGCCTCCACACGTGAACCCTGCCTTTTTAAGTAAAATTTCAGGGGGCTTGATCTGACAATATTTAAGCAAGCCCATAATTTACTTCTTAGACACAGCCAACAGTAGATTAGACCGTCATCATGACGTCAGCAAAACATGGAAGTTACACGTAATCTGCATGTTATCGGAGATTAAGAATTAATGAGAGTCAATAAGTAATAATTGATGATCTGGCTCGCAATCAAGCAATCTATAAAATCATTAGATCTTCTGTTCTTGTCCATGTGGGTTTTATGATATGTATTAAACCCTTGAGTCCCAGTATCGATATTACTCAGAAATAATATTTAAAAATAATATTTTTTATTTCATATCTGTGGGTTTGAGACTGTTGTACAATTAATTCCAATGTGTTTCCATGTCTGCCCATGTTTTTAAAGTACAGTATTGTGTATTTAATTGCTGTTACAGCTCTAATAAGTGTTTGCAAAACCCCTTGTGAGCCCTATTTAGTACTCGTAATATTTTTTGACAGAAACTATATATTTTTTCAGTTGCAAGTCAGACTTTATTTGCGATCTAGCGCTACCGGTTTAACAGAATATCAATTTTGTTTAACTTTAATTATTTAGCGCTCGTAGTGTTCGAGCTGTGCTAAAACCAATGGATTTCTAAGGCCAATTTTGCATCTATGGTTGACCCGTAGTGATTGTGGGCGGGGAACTCGTAATCGGATTTGCAAGTAGCTAATAGAATGCCATTTTGGTCAATTATAATTGAATCATATTAAGGAAACTAATATTAAAGTAAATAGAAATAGATGAAAGCACCTTAACCAGCCTTAGTCTGGCTAGTGAATTAGATCAGTTGTGGAGGTTATATTATTTATTATTATTTAGTATCCTAGTACTTCACTTAGGCCCCTATTCAATTGCATCAGCAATCAGCCACAGTTGCCTTCATACCGACCGTAAATCTGCGGGCTTGAAATTTGCAACAGTTACAGATTGATTTAATTCAAAAAAACTGCAACTACATGGCCGAAATCCACAACCGTAAACCACGCACCCGTAAGTAGCAGTTCAGACCATGATCATGATCAATTATGCTAGGCCGTAACTACTGGTGTACAAACAGTAAATAGTAAATGAGACCGTCATCATGATGTCAGTAAAACATGGAGGTTACATGTCAATCAATTAGAGTTTAAAAGTACGATATCCGACAATGTACAAAATAATAAAAATGACTGATGATACTGTTCTAGTCCATGTGGGTGGCCTGATATGTATTAACTTCTTGATTCCAAGCTAGCGAAAAGACCCCAATTGAATAGCAAACTAGTTTACGGGCTCCGTTATGGACTCCCGTAACTACAATTTGCTCAATTGAATAAAGCCCTTATTGTGTTTGGTCACCTAGTTTACTTTTAAAATTATAATAATAAATCTCCAAAAACAAAATAGATACCCAAGCTCTTTACCCTTCTGCACCATGAAAATGATCAGGACAAAAATACCTTTGTAATAAATAAATAAATGTTTTAAATGCATTATTTAAAATTTGGCACTACAGTGTTCTAAAAATTAATTTTATTTAATTTAATTTGAATTTGAAAGACAGCACTTATAAAAATATATTCCTTAAAAACACAATAATATTTTAGACTTTAACACAAAACAGACATCCAAACTCCAAAGAAAAAATGGGGAATAGGAAGGAGCCTATGGCAAGGCATAACATAGAAGATAAGTCCTATGATCTTGGTGGATCCTCCTGCCTGGAAGGCTCTCTAACAGAATCCCCAATGCTTATTAAATATCCTACTATAGAGGTAAACAGAAAAATTGGATGTATAAGTGTTTTTGAAAGTCCTTTAATTAAAAAAAAAAAAAATAGGATAGGTTAAAATAAAATAATTTGTCTGCATATATAGTATCATGTTTGGTAGTGTTCTGATGTAAGTTTTCATTACATAAATACATTTCTTACAGGCTGTAACACTCAGAAATGATATTGCTTAGCCCTTTCTAATGCCCTCCCAGGAACCTCACAAGTATATATATTGTATCCATGATAACTGAACGTGCTAAAGTAACTTGTTTTGCAAAAAACCTGACGGCCGTTTCCCCAATATCATGGTTTCCTCAGTGGCTATGAATATAATTATTTAATTAATTTATAAAACACAGATTAGATTTTAAGGAAATAGAGCTTAGTATATATTTTATTCTATTTGGAATATATTACATATATTAGTGCACCTTTAATCTGCCCCTCTATCCCCTCCTCATTGTTCTTTATCTTCCATGTTTGATCCAAGTACTGACCAAAGTCTCCTCTCATTATAGGAGGGTGTACGAGTTTCTTGCAACTTTCATAACCTCAGGAATGAGATTCCTCTTAAACCAACAGGTAGGTTGGACTGTGTTTATGACACTTCTAATGTATATTTTTCTATGCACATTAATATATTAACATTTTACATTTTGACCATTTAAAGTGACACAGTGAAGTTTCCAAAGGTGGAATAATGTAAAACTATAGGTAGTAGCAAGTACATTATCAAGTGGATGTCAACAATATAAATGCATAATGAAAACATTCATTGTAGCTTGCATTTGTTATTTGTCTATTGTAACGGAGCTGGAACACGCAGTCCAATATCTCCGCTGGTATACGGTCAAATACCCAAGAGGCACTACAGTTTCACCATTCCCGACCTCCCATATTGGACGACACACAATTTGGGAGTCAAATGAATACTGACTTTATTTACCTTTACAGAAATAATTATACATCTCTTTGGCCACAGGTAATACACATAGAGAGAACAATAGCTGGGGTCACACCTACCAGGGACTAGCCGGCTACTTTGATTCAATAACAGACATTGATAAGATAATGCTTCTCTTTGTTCCATCTTTCACAATGTGAACACTTTACACAATAGGGCTCTCCTGCCTCTAGGAGACCCTAATAGGATTATGTATTCTGCTAGGTGTCTGTAATATTCTGAGCTAATATCCTGCAGAGCATCAACCAACATACATATAATATAACAGTAGGATCATATTTTAACCAAGAATTAAATAACCATAAAACAGGGTAAAACAGTGATGGGTTCCATTACACACCTCCCCCGTGACCATAAGCCGGCATACACGGTCTGATCCCAACGGATCGGCCTGGGGATGTCCGGACAAAAGTATTTGTTGGTCAATTCTCTAGTTTGACAACCCATCAGCATTACTGCAATTCACATTTACTCACATTTCCCATATCCCCAGGTAGCTGGGATCTGAGCGCACAAAACTACCGAATAGCGCTCAGATCCTCTTCACACAGTTCAATTGCCATGTAGCTACAGTCTTTCCCATAGTCTTTCATTATATGAATGGGCTTCATGGCACAGTTATCTGGGGTATCATGGTTCATACAGGGCAAGTACAGAATTACCCCCCTGTATGTAAAGGGCCAGAATGAGTGACATACACTCTGGTATGGCCGAACACTGGTTCCAAAGGGCAATATGTCCCAGGGCCATAGTCGCAGGGCAGGAGGCTGGCAAACAGTCCTCTCCAAGACAAAGTGGCGAAGGGCACTTCGTCACACATCTCCCCTTTGGGGGGAAGTCTAACCAGGCACCTGGATATTTCGCTGTGGTGATGGGGCAACACGCTGAGGGGACTTGAGGGGCAGAGGCCAGCGGCACTCTGCCCAAATGCCAGCTCTTCTGCTGGTATAACCTGCAGGACATCCTGCTCTGTACAAGGGACAAAGGGAGGGCAGAGGCCGACTGCACTCTGCCCCACTGTCAGCTCTTCTGCTGGGGTACTTGGGACATATTCCGGCTCAGTAGCCAGGGAAAGGTGGGGGTCAGTGGGGGTTAACATTTCCTCTGTTAACCCTGGAGCCACATTAGGAGTTAGCTGGGGAGGGGAATTTGTACTTACCCCCTCCTCCGGTTGTCCCAGTGAGAGTAGTTGGGGATCTGGACAGGCTGTCCAGCATCCCGGTAGGTCAGGCACAGAGACCCTGGTCCCATCTGCGCCGTCTGGGGTATTGGTGTCTCCCCTTCTAGGGTAAGCTGTCGCTGGGGGGAGAGGGCGACATCTTCAGCTCCCTGGGGTTCACACTGCCGCTGGGTGGGAAGGACGACACCTTCTGCCCCCTGGGGTTCACACTGCCGCTGGGGAGGAAGGACGACACCTTCTGCCCCCTGGGGTTCACACGGCCACTGGGGGGGAAGGACGACACCTTCTGCCCCCTGTGGTTCACACTGCCGCTGGGGGGGAAGGACGACCCCTTCGCCCCCCTGGGGTACACACTGCCGCTGGGGAGGAAGGACGGCACCTTCTGCTCCCTGGGGTACACACTGTCGCTGGGGAGGAAGGACGACACCTTCAGCTCCCTGGGGTACACACCGCCGCTGGGGAGGAAGGACGACACCTTCAGCTCCCTGGGGTACACACTGCCGCTGGGGCGGAAGGACGACACCTTCTGCCCCCTGGGGTTCACACTGCCGCTGGGGAGGAAGGACGGCACCTTCTGCCCCCTGGGGTTCACACTGCCGCTGGGGAGGAAGGACAACACCTTCTGCCCCCTGGGGTTCACACGGCCGCTGGGGGGGAAGGACGACACCTTCTGCCCCCTGTGGTTCACACTGCCGCTGGGGGGGAAGGACGACCCCATCGGCCCCCTGGGGTACACACTGCCGCTGGAGAGGAAGGACGGCACCTTCTGCTCCCTGGGGTACACACTGTCGCTGGGGAGGAAGGACGACACCTTCAGCTCCCTGGGGTACACACCGCCGCTGGGGAGGAAGGACAACACCTTCAGCTCCCTGGGGTACACACTGCCGCTGGGGGGGAAGGACGACACCTTCGGCCCCCTGGGGTACACACTGCCGCTGGAGAGAAAGGACGGCACCTTCTGCTCCCTGGGGTACACACTGCCGCTGGGGAGAAAGGACGGCACCTTCTGCTCCCTGGGGTACACACTGCCGCTGGGGAGGAAGGACGACACCTTCAGCTCCCTGGGGTACACACTGCCGCTGGGGGGAAGGACGACACCTTCGGCCCCCTGGGGTACACACTGTCGCTGGGGGGGGAGGACGACACCTTCTGCTCCCTGGGGTACACACTGCCGCTGGGGAGAAAGGACGGCACCTTCTGCTCCCTGGGGTACACACTGCCGCTGGGGGGGAAGGACGACACCTTCGTCCCCCTGGGGTACACACTGCCGCTGGGGAGAAAGGACGGCACCTTCTGCTCCCTGGGGTACACACTGCCGCTGGGGAGGAAGGACGACACCTTCAGCTCCCTGGGATACACACTGCTGCTGGGGAGGAAGGACGACACCTTCAGCTCCCTGGGGTACACACTGTCGCTGGGGGGGGGAGGATGACACCTTCTGCTCCCTGGGGTACACACTGCCGCTGGGGGGGAAGGACGACACCTTCGGCCCCCTGGGGTACACACTGCTGCTGGGGAGGAAGGACGACACCTTCAGCTCCCTGGGGTACACACTGTCGTTGGGGGGGAAGGACGACACCTTCGGCCCCCTGGGGTACACACTGCTGCTGGGAGGTGGAATTAGTTGGAGTATTCCACGTGGAGCGATTTCTGTTTCTGGGACAGTCTCTCTGCATGTGGCCCTGCTGGTTACACGTGTGGCACCTGATGTACCGTGGAGGGGTTTGGTAGTTCCCACCACCCGGACGCAGTGCTGGGGCGGGGTTAATGGTGGGAGGTGGGTTAGCAGCTCCCAAGATGGACCGCTCCCGTGCCCGCTGCTTTTCCATTATGTATTTGTGTACATCTGTCATTAACCATTCCAAGGTTTTTATGGGACGCGTACCTGGGAAAAAGGCCAGTCTGCTTTGGAGTTCTCTTCCAAACTCATTCTGTGGGGTAATAAGAGGTACTGTAACCATGAGTTCCTTTCTGTCTGCATCCCTGTAGTCCGCGGCCGCCTCCTCCTCCTCATGATGGAACGCTGTCTGAAAACTAGCCGGTTCCATCCTGAGGTAGCCAGGGGCGCTGTACGGATACTAGCGTTGCCCTCAATTTGTACTCCACGGAATGGTGTCTCCTGTAGCTGTCCTTCTGACCGTGGGAACAATTCCGCCACTTGCCAACAAATGTAACGGAGCTGGAACACGCAGTCCAATATCTCCGCTGGTATGCGGTCAAATACGCAAGAGGCACTACAGTTTCACCATTCCCGACCTCCCATATTGGACGACACACAATTTGGGAGTCAAATGAATACTGACTTTATTTACCTTTACAGAAATAATTATACATCTCTTTGGCCACAGGTAATACACATAGAGAGAACAATAGGTGGGGTCACACCTCCCAGGGACTAGCCGGCTACTTTGATTCAATAACAGACATTGATAAGATAATGCTTCTCTTTGTTCCATCTTTCACAATGTGAACACTTTACACAATAGGGCTCTCCTGCCTCTAGGAGACCCTAATAGGATGATGTATTATGCTAGGTGTCTGTAATATTCTGAGCTAATATCCTGCAGAGCATCAACCAACATACATATAATATAACAGTAGGATCATATTTTAACCAAGAATTAAATAACCATAAAACAGGGTAAAACAGTGATGGGTTCCGTTACATCTATAATCCTTTCTAATCCACCCACTAAGGACATAGTGAAATATTTTTCTAATCATCAGCAATACATTTTAGTCACCCTTTTGGCCTTAAATCTATTGTCTCAGACCCCAGGCAGAAATTTATGGTGTGAGGATGAAAAGTCTTTTCTTATTTACATGACTTTACATTGAATACACTGTATAAATCCAGAGACCCGGGGGATAATTGACTATTACTGACAATGATCTCCTATTAGCAAGTGACATCAGTCTGTCCATAGTAAGTGGATTAGGAAGGCTAAATCGCATTGAAAATGGAAGTTTACATTAGGAAAATAGATTTGTATTAATTGATAAAGTACTTTAGGATAGAACACACTCAGTCCAAAGAACTTCTCCTCCATCATCTGTAAGGCGGATGGGCCTTATCTAATTTTCTAAAAAATTCACACTTACCTACCATACTAAGGCCACTATTCAATTGCAAGCCCGCAGATTACATTATACTGGCGGCATGATCAATAAAGCAAGGCCGTAACCACCGATTTAGAAACAGCCAATGGTAAATGAGACCGTCATCATTACGCCAGTAAAGCATGGAGGCTAAATGTCAATCACTTAGCGTTTAGACGTCCGATATGCGATCAGACTCGCAATCCTGCAATGTACAAAATAATAAAAATGAATGGACGATACTGTTCTAGTCCATGTGGGTGGCCTGATATGTATTAACTCATTGATTCCGGAGAATATCAGAAATTAAACATACTAGGAGGGCCAAGGGCAAGTAAAAGTGTAGAAATGAGGGGAGGGGGCATGGGTTACCCTTTAAAAAGTGTGCAGTAAAGCATGGAGGTTAAATGTCAATCACTTAGCGTTTAGACGTTCGATATGCGATCAGACTCGCAATCCTGCAATGTACAAAATAATAAAAATGAATGGCCGATACTGTTCTAGTCCATGTGGGTGGCCTTATATGTATTAACTCATTGATTCCCGAGAATATCACAAATGAAACACACTAAGAGCGCCAAGGGCAAGTAAAAGTGTAGACATGAGGGTAGGGGGCATGGGTTATCCTTTAAAACGTGTGCGGAGGTAGGGAGGAAGGGACTGGTTTTTAATCTACCTGGTAATTTATGTGGCTTATGTTAGTTATTTCTCTTTTCAAAACTGACTAATATGTTCACTTATACTAGATCCCCCCTGAACTCTTCTTATACTGAGCTATGTCCACTCATACTGATGCTACTGAGCCATTGAACCTCTAACTATTAGACCCCCAGCTATTGTCCCTGATACTGCTGCTCTCCAGCATAGACCTGCCATTGATCTAATACTGATAGACCTGGATACTCCATCCATACTGGACCTCTCTAATCTTATACACAGACTCAACTTTTCTCACTCATACCGATACTCCTCACTGGCAAATCACTCCTGTATCTCTATTAGCGCACTGCCTTACATCTTACCATCTGGCACTACTGTAAGAGCATACTGTGTTATTCATTCAGTCATTTTCCTTGTCTACTGTAATTCTCATCCTCCAAGCTGTTAATAGCTTCTTATCTTATCGCCATAAACAGACAATGACCAAATTATACTTATTTTCCCTAAAAGAAAAGGCACCTAAGAGTAGATGATTACATGATAGTATGATTTTTTTTGTCATCTAGTCATGTCTGTCTCCCCATGACCCTATGAACCGTAGCATGCCAGGCACATCTGTTAGCAATTGCCCATCTGAGCTCCCTCAAGCTCATGTTGAGCTCAAACTCAAGCTCACCTCATCTATCCATCTCCGCCTTTGCCACCCCCTTCTTAGTGTGCCTTCAATCTTTCCTAGGATCAACGCCTTCTCTAGGGAATCCTGTCTTCTCATGATATGGCCAAAATATTTGAGCTTCTGCCTCATGATCAAAACTTCCAGTGAACAGTTCGACTTAATTTACTTCTGATTGATGGGATCTTCTTGCAGTCCAAGAACCGTAGCATGCCAGGCACATCTGTTAGCAATTGCCCATCTGAGCTCCCTCAAGCTCATGTTGAGCTCAAACTCAAGCTCACCTCATCTATCCATCTCCGCCTTTGCCACCCCCTTCTTAGTGTGCCTTCAATCTTTCCTAGGATCAACGCCTTCTCTAGGGAATCCTGTCTTCTCATGATATGGCCAAAATATTTGAGCTTCTGCCTCATGATCAAACCTTCCAGTGAACAGTTCGACTTAATTTACTTCTGATTGATGGGATCTTCTTGCAGTCCAAGACTCAGTTTTCTCCTACACCACAATTCAAAGGTGTCAATTTTTACAGCGCTCAGCCTCCTTTATGGTCCATTTCTCAAATCCATATTTTACTACTGGGAATACCATAGTTCTAACTATTCTGACCTTTGTTGATAGTGTAGTGTCTTTTTAATATCTTTTCCAGAATTGCCATAGTTTTCCTTCCCATAAACAAACATCTTTTTTAATCTCATGGATGCAGTCACCATCTGCTGAGATCTTATATTAAATACACCCAAGTCTAATTAAGGCTTTGCCTGATGAACATTTTTACCAGAAGGTTTATGTTTGATACAAGGTCACCTCTTGGGTTAGAAGATAAAAAGGTTGGATATATTTTTGGATAAAAAGGTTATGTTGGATAAATACAACAGGAGCTGTTAGACCTCAAAAGGTTGAACTTGATGGATAAATAGTGGTGAGAGACCTCAAACAGTTGAACTTGATGGATAAATAGGGATGTGAGACCTCAAAAGGTTGAACTTGATGGATAAATAGTGGTGTCAGACCTCAAACGGTTGAACTTGATGGATAAATAGTGGTGGGAGACCTCACAAGGTTGACCTTGATTGATAAATAGTGGTGGGAGACCTCAAAAGGTTGCACTTGATGGATAAATAGAGGTGGGAGACCTCAAAAGGTTGCACTTGATGGACAAATAGTGGTGTGAGACCTCAAAAGGTTGAACTTGATGGATAAATAGTGGTGGGAGACCTCAAAAGGTTGCACTTGATGGACAAATAGAGGTGTGAGACCTCAAAAGGTTGAATTTGATGGATAAATAGTGGTGTGAGACCTCAAACGGTTGAACTTGATTGATAAATAGTGGTGGGAGACCTCAAAAGGTTGCACTTGATGGATAAATAGTGGTGGGAGACCTCAAAAGGTTGCACTTGATGGACAAATAGTGGTGTGAGACCTCAAAAGGGTGAACTTGATGGATAAATAGTGGTGTGAGACCTCAAACGGTTGAACTTGATGGATAAATAGTGGTGGGAGACCTCAAAAGGTTGCACTTGATGGACAAATAGTGTGTTTTTAGTTATTTTTTATAGCTTTTTTAGTTATTACTATGTTACTCTTCACATTACTTCCCCTGTTATGTCTTTGTTGCAGATCTGTCCGGCACTGAGACACGCTGCGCTGGTCTTACTGAACTCTCTACTGGACACGGTACCAGGTCAGTAAAATCAGGGATTTATTATTCAAGATCAGAATCATCATTTCTCATATTAAAGTTGCAAACTTTATTTATTGAATAAATAAAAACTGCTTTTAAACTTTAAAGAGATATCTTACATGGAAATGGAGTTGATTTGAAAATATCCATTAAAATCACATTCTGCAGAGCACAGTTAACAATATATTCCATAATCATTGTTGCAATTCTATTTCCAATATTTTTTTTATTAATATACAACCCATAATACAATATAATAATTATTATTATGATGATAACGATAATGATGATGATTATAATTTGTGATGATGATGGTGATGATTATTATCGTATGTGATGATGATAATTATTATTATTATATGTGATGGTGATTATCATTTTATTTTAATAACATTTTTATATTTTGTACTTCATTGTCACTTTGGTTAAGGAGTAAATTAGTAATTATAAACACTATATTGTAAGAGAAATTATTTTTTCATTGTATATGAGATTAGTCATCTTCTTTCAGAGAATATTAGCTGGGAGAAGTCAAAATGCAGTGCAACATATCACATACTGTATATAGTTGTCAGCAATACAAATTGTTGCTAACGCTTGCAAAGCGAGGGCCGTAGTTGCTGGCAAGGAGCGCCTAAGGCGCTTTTTGCGCTGGTGGAGATGACAAACTACAGACTTGCACAAAAAAAATTACGAGCCGCAGGACATAGAAAAAATCTATTACGGACTCGCAAAAATACAACCTTAACGGGCAACCCGCGCACAGTGGCAAACATTACAAAACACACAAAAAACACAAAAATAAAATAAAAAACTTACCCACAGCCAGAGGAGACACCCGGACCTCTGCAACACAGCTTAAACCTCAATTTCAAGTTCCTATTTACACTACACACTGCACACATTGCTGACACTTACACCTCAGCTCCACAACAGTGCAAACCTACATTGTATGCAAACCTACATTGGATGCTGCAGCAACAGGAAAACAGATTGTTAGCTCTTCAGGACATTCCTTGCTGCATATATTAATTACAAAGAGGTAAAGTATATTAATTTATGATTTAATTAATTAATTAATTAATTAACTAGCATAAAAAAAACACAAAACAAAAAAAAATTAACACCACACTATCGCAAACAACCACAAACACCATTACCGCGCCACCCACAAGGAGTGCCAACGCTGCTCATAGGACACAAACTACACCAGGGGAGAGCCTTGCAATAAGCGACAAAACAAGATCACTGCGGACCTGACAATAAGCGCAAAAGCGCCTATGATAACAACAAATACACCAACGCAGAAGCTCACAATGAGCGCCAAAGGCGCTCATTGCGAGCCACGCGATGGCCACCAAAGGAGCTCAGCGCCAGCCTCTCAATGAGCGCACAAGGATCTCAGACCACCAAAACACTTACTCTCTGTGGCAAACAGCATTACCTGCCTTACATTTTTATTGCCGTCATTTTTTGACGGGCAAGTCGCTAGTATTGTAATAAAACACAGCTAAAATATGTGAGTACTGTGTCCCTTTAAGGGGAAGTGAAAGAACCTTCCATTTCAAAATTGTGTTCATTTTCCATAATTGTCTTATTAAAAGGACCCCATCAATGCAAAATATAAGTTGGCTTCAACTTAAAGAGCAGTAAATCATTTCTGAGGTATTTGGTACTGTTTGTGCATTTCCTTTATGCTAATGTGTGGCTCCTTATGCTAATTAGTAGCACAGAATGGTGGATAAGTCGGATCTAACAGCATGATAACATTGTGGAACATTTTTTTGCTACCACAAACAGACAGTTTTGCTAAATAACAGATCAAAGCGGTTAATTATTATTCACAAGCAGGTCATTTGCATAACAGTGTCTCTGAAACAATGCAAAGATTCTCAGAAATGATTTACTTAAAGCCTTTTTTTGGAATTTAATAATTGGTTGGGGGGTTATCTGTACGTTGGGGGTCATTTAATATAATTTTCTGCATCTTCTTCTCAGTACGAAATGAAGTGGACGATTACATAGGGATCGATTACTCGCTCCTCAGTGATCCGGATGTGACACAAGACAGTTTGGACATGGACTTTAAGGCAGGGACCATTGATATGGACACATATTATTATATTGTTATAGATGTGGAAGTCATAATTAATGCTGATGTATGCTTGATGGAGAGGTATGGGCGGGAGATGATAGTTTATGGTACCTGATATGCTTGGAGATAAGGATAATTTGGCACTGGAGGAATATTTAATATATATTTTATTTTTCTACATAAAATAACTATTATTATTATCCTTAATTTGCAACGTGCCTACATATTCTGCAGCGCTATACAAGGGTTGAGTTCAAATGTAGACATTGCAAAAGAATGGAGCTTAATTTATTGAGCTTACAACCAAATATACACAGTGCTTGCCTAAAGTACTGACACAAGATTAAAAACTCGCAAACTTACTGCCTAAAGGGTTATACAGGTGGGTGATAGATGCGTTCTGCATATTAAGGCTGGAGGTGATAGGCTTCTTTAAACAGATGAGTTTTTAGTTCGTTTTGAAGGATTTAAGGCAGGAGGATAGTCTAGTGGAGCGAGGCAAGGAGTGAATAGGGGCAGCACGAGAAAATTTGTGGGAGTGGTAAGAGAGGTGGATAGAATAAAGTAGTGTAATTTCTGTTTTCCGTTACTGACGTTGTCCCTTTGTCTGCAGGGCATGTTTTTCTCGCTGTCTGCACCCAATGCCACATTCCCAAACACAGCAGCTGCATTGAATATACATCAGCAGGAACGCATGGTGTATATCGCGCTCTCAGAGTATTTCTTTGACTCTGCAATGTACGCGTACTTCAAGTCGGATGTCCTCAGTATTGAAATTGAAGATGACAAGGTGAGAAAATCAGCACAGCAAGTAGGTCTATAGATGTCAATAGCAATGGCGTATTAAGATACATACTTATTACTAATATGCCATTACTCAAAGGACCAATCTATATATTCCAATTAATCAACAGAATAAGAATTTCACATATACACAAATGTACAAAAATAATAATATATATATATATATACACATATATCAATAATTGTATATATTAGTACACATACATATGTGTGTATTATTAATTAAATAAATTCTATTGATATTTTCCAAATATTCAGCATGCTGGGTTCAAATCCAGCCAGGGGAACCAAGAGATCACACTGGTCAGTACTAGGATAGGAGACCACCTGGGAATACCAGGAGCTGCATGCTATGGCCCACTGGAGAAGGAACTGGCAACCCACTCCAGTATTTCTGCCATGAAAACCAAATGGATCAGCATGGTGTGCTGTCCATGAGGTCATGGAGAGTTGGTCACAACTGAGTGACTCCATTTACATTTTTACATATACATATATAAATACATGTGTGTGTATATATATATTTATCTATATATATATATATATATATATATATATATATATATATATGTGTATATAGTAAATAAATAGTGCATTTATATTCACATTTGAATGTCTAAAATAAGTCATAAAACTTATTTTCTGCTCAGAATTTCAAGAAATACAGTTATTCCACAGCATTCGTAAAAACATCCTGGACAGGGACATGCAAATGTGCCCACAAATACCATTTTTAGACATGGCATCCTTTAAGCATATGCCTGCTGTGTTACACAGCTTTAAAAATCTAATATTCATTTAATTATTTATTTATATCAGTTGTGCATTTTATTTACTTAGTATTACAACATTTTATTTGTTTTAATAGTGGATGAATGTGAGTCTACATTTTGAAATGTATTTTATCTAACATATTTTGTTGTTATTAAAATAAATCAGACTATCACTATATAAATAAAATATTGTAATTCATTTAAACCAGGCAGCCAAGACAGTTTCTGGCAGTAAGTCTCCATATGGGCCGCACAACTCCCTGAGTGTAGGGTGAGTGCAGCAGTCATGTCCGGATTACCCATTAGGCCAAATAGGCACCTGCCTAGTGGCGCTTCGGTGTGAGGGGCTCTACATTTAAAAAATAAATGGTTCCTGGCTTAGAAAAAGGAAATGCTGCAGTTCATAGACTTGCTACCAGGGGTAACCACCTAGAAATAGACAGTTACAACAGGAAAAGGAACTTACACACAAAAAAAAGGCAAAAATTGGTCCGTGCATACCTTGTGCATGCACTCCCAGGGGCTCCTCCACTTCACTGCCTATGGACTCCAAAAAGGTAGATACAGCCCTGGCAGCAGCAGCATTCACTGTCACTGGCAAAACAGTGCCAAAATTGTAGAGATACAAACTATATTAAAAATAAAAAAGTCACAAATTTGCTCTCATGCAATTAACAGAAGGCTTTAAACATTTATCTTTATATGAAAAACGTTTTCCTGCAATCAGGACCTCGTTCTCACTGACGTTGCACCAGTTGGGTTATGGAGCTTTATTGAGAGATCAGTTACTCCATCTGGACTTCTGGATCTACACAATACAGCCAAGAAAGTAAAGTCCTTACATAGTTGCAAAAGTAGTTTGTATAGAGATTAAACGTATATGGATTAATCCTTGCAACCTCACTATTTTTATATACAGAAAAACACGGGTAGTGTTTAAAATCTGTTCTATTAAATTAATTATAATCCTTTTTTATTTTTCAAATGTAAAAAAAAAATCTTTAATAAATACTTATAAATAACACTTAAACAATTAAAACAGTGTATCACATATATAGTTGTCAGCAATACGGGTTGTTGCTAACGCTTGCGTAGCGAGCGTGCCGCAGCTGCTGGCAAGGGGCGCCAAAGGCGCTCCTTGCGCTGGTCGAGATCTCAGACCACCCAAAAAATTTATGTCTGTGGCAAACAGCATTACCTGCCTTACAATTTTATTGCCCCTTCATTTTTGGCGGGCAAGTCGCTAGTTACTAATATCATGGAGGTAAAAAAAAAAGGCATTAAAAAAATAAAACTCAACATAATACTTGTTAGTTATAGGAAACCCAGTACATTTCATTTTTCCCAAAATTTACCAACTATGATCATATTATTGCTAAAAGAGCTTTTATTCAATTCTTTATATCTTAGCCAAATGTTACATATATTGCTTGACACTTTCATTTAATATATAAAAATATCCTTTATTTTATTATTATTATAATTAATTTAATACAACATTTCACCCCCTATTGGTCATGCGTGTTTGCAGAATTCTGCAATAATATATTTAGGAGTAATTAAAATATAACCATTTTTCAATCAGTTTTATTAATCAGTAAAGATGTCAACATACAGATGATGCAGTAATGTACAATAAAGTCGCCAGTGAAACGGAATAATTCAGTAACAAGGGTAACCTGCACAGGGGTCATGTGACGATTGATAGTATATATTTAGCAATGGTTAACCCAATCTAGATATACATGTTCTACTAGATGAGCATCATTTTGTATGGCATCTCCATTAATATTTTTCCTTTTTTAGGATATAGTTTATAGGATAATTAACAATAATGGAGATTAATAAACAAATATAGAAGAAGATAATACAAGAAAAAAAGAGATTAAAAAAAAGGTGAGAAAAAAACAAAACAAAAAAATAAATATCACATATAATTGTCGAACTACGAGACGTCGTCACGATTTGCGTGGCGCTTATCTCCTGCGAGCCTTGAGTAGCGAGGCGAGCCGTTAAGGCACTAACACACACAGGACTTGGGCGATGAGCGCCAAAGGCGCTCATTGCCTGTGAGGCGAGCAGTGGAAGCAATGAAACACGTGGGACTTAGCCTACAAACACTTACGAAATGCGGGATCACGTTACAGCCTTATTAAATTTCCATTCACCCAATTGAATAGGGCTCTATATAAGCACATAGCATCTTTTTTTAAAATAAGTTTTTAGTTAGTGAAGACCTTGCTTTTGCATAGAAGTTCACTAACCTAAAACTTCTGTAAAAAAAATATGCTGTGTGCTTATATAGAGCCCTATTCAATTGCCTGATTCACAATTTAATAAGGCTGATAGGCTGCAAGCAGTTGATGAACGCACGACTTCGAAAAAAATACATTACGAGATGCAGGACTTAGAAAAAATTAAATCTGAATAACATTACGCATCTACAGTAGCGCTTTACAGAAATAAACCAACGGTTTGCCCTCGCGCACGCAGCCTACTTCTAATGCACAGTTGGACAATTCATAAAACTATCTCCTCAGGCCAGCAACAGTCCAACTGGACATTATATGCTGCGGGAAAATGAAAACAGATTGTTAGCTCTTCAGCCTATTGATTGATGGATATATTAATTACAAATAAGTAAAGTATATTAATTCATTAAGTAACTAATTCATTGATTATTATTTACAAAAATATAGACATATGTATCTGTCTTTGTGATGAGCACAGAGGCTGCTCAGAGGAGCAAAAGTACACCAGAGGAGAGGCTCGCAATGAGTGCCGAAGGCGATCAGTGTGAGGCTCGCAATGAGCGCCGAAGGTCCTTAGAGTATAAAACGGGCAAGTCGCTATATATATATATAAAAAGTATATCTCAAGTGTATATTCCCAAGGGAAACCAGACCTACCTCCCGCCGCTGATCCCCAGGAGATCCTCAGCCAGCCATGTCATGATCCAAATTGAAAAACAGTAGGTTTGTTAGGGGATAGGGATACTATGAGGGGAAGCCAGCCATGGGGTCCATATTGTAATGAAAAGGTGTAAAGGATTTTCTAGATTATGAGAGAGTCATTCATTAACTAAAAGATAATTTAATTTGGAAATAACCAATCTTAATTGCAGGGAAGAGGATTTCCACTGGCGTGCAATGTGACTTGGTTGCTAACATTATACATTGAATCAACTTGTTTTGATTTATTAATAAAGAAGGGACGTGGTGGCCCAGCAGACTTACCTCGGCCGATGGATTAATTAGTTGAGCTAATAAGTCAGAGGCAAGCGAAAATACTTCTTGCCATAGGGATATAACTCTAGGGCAGTCCCATTAGGTATGAAAAAAGGAGCCTATTCTCCCACATACCTTAAAACAGACAGGGCTTGGTGTTTACTTTCATTTTTAAATTTTGTCCGGCGTATAGTATGTCCTGTGGAGAACTTTAATTAAAGTCTCCAAGACACTGCTATTGAGGGAGCCTTTAGTTAAATTTAACCAAGAGGATTCCCAAAGATCTTGGGGCCAGTTACAGTTAAGATCATTCTCCCAGTTACGTACATAAGTCAATTTAGATTGACTTAGGTCAGTATTGAATCATAGATATCTTTCTTGAGAGGGACTTTATCGCATTATTTCACTAGCCATGATGACACAGGTGTCCCCAGTGAAAGTTCCTGCGTCTGGATAAAATATCTTGTGAAGAGTTCTTGTGGCGGAATTTGATACAGAGTATCCAGTTGATCAAACTTGAGAATTCGATCATCTAGATACCAGGAGTCAGCACGAAATAGGTCCAAGGTTCTCCACCAGTTAATCCATTTATTTTTTTGGAGGAAGGAATCTAGCCGGCGAAAACCAGAGACGGATCATTTTAAAATTTAATTTCATCCCAACTTTTATGCATGCATAAATCACAATTAATCAATATGGAATATTTTCTTGATTCAACCAAATTATTTCACATAGATCCTAAGGATTTAACTAATCGATAGCTTTCCAACCATAACTCTTTTCTTAATTTTGCTCTTTCAAAAAAGAGCATACATGTTTGAAATAACGTCTCTGTTTTAGGCAAAGGCACTCCACCATTTAATCTAATCCTGGCTATATAATTTTTATATATATACTAGTTGTTTGCCCGTCATAAATTACAGTATAATATGTCATGTCCCCCCCTCCCTCCCCTGTGTCTCCCCCCCTCTCCCTCCCTTGTGTCTACCCTCCCTCCCCTGTGTCTGCCCCCCTCTCCCGCCCTTGTGTCTACCCCCCCCCCCCGTGTCTCTTCCCCCCCCTCCCTCCCTTAAACAATAAAATTTACCAATATACTTCATACTCAACAGAAGCAACATCTTATTGTCTCCTCTTTGTATTTTGTTGTGGAGGTCTTCTCTTAGGAACCATCCACTATGCACAATTCTATATTTCCATCTTTAGTAACTGCTCTAGCTTTTTCACTGAGTATAATGCCGTGGGTTTTAGTGTCTCAGTGGCATTTTTTATTTCTCATTAGTTAAGCGAGGTGTCTTAATGTCAATAGATCACATGCTATTTTTTTTTCTGTCTAGATGCCAAAAGATCTGGAGGTCTTGCTGCGGACATCATACTTTGGTAGTATCATGCTGCTGGTAAGAACACCCTATAACCTTGCTCTGTAAATCACATTTTCATATATTGTTGGTCAATGTAGTTTTGTGTGTATAACACAGCTATATCTGCTATACTATGCTTTATGTCAATAGTCTATGCAGTTAGTTATACTATGCTATATGTCAATGGTCTATGCAGTTAGTTATACTATGCTATATGTCAATGGTCTATGCAGTTAGTTATACTATGCTATATGTCAATGGTCTACCCAGTTAGTTATACTATGCTATATATCAATGTTCTATGCAGTTAGTTATACTATGCTATATATCAATGGTCTATGCAGTTAGTTGTACTATGCTATATGTCAATGGTCTACCCAGTTAGTTATACTAATTTATATGTCAATGGTCTACCCGTGTTAGTTATACTATGCTATATGTCAATGGTCTACCCAGTTAGTTATACTTAGCTATATGTCAATGGTCTACCAGGTTAGTTATACTATGCTATATGTCAATGGTCTACCCAGTTAGTTATACTATGCTATATGTCAACGGTCTACCCAGTTAGTTATACTAAGCTATATGTCAATGGTCTACCCAGTTAGTTATACTGTGCTATATGTCAATGGTCTACCCAGTTAGGTATACTATGCTATATGTCAATGGTCTACCCAGTTAGTTATACTATGCTATATGTCAATGGTCTACCCAATTAGTTATACTATGCTATATGTCAATGGTCTATGCAGTTAGTTATACTAAGCTATATGTCAATGGTCTATGCAGTAAGTTATACTATAATATACGTAAGTGGTCTACCCAGTTAGTTATACTATGCTGTATGTCAATGGTTACCCAGTTAGTTATACTATGTTATATGTCAATGGTCTACCCAGTTAGTTATACTATGCTATATGTCAATGGTCTACCCAGTTAGTTATACTAAGCTATATGTCAATGGTCTACCCAGTTAGTTATACTAAGCTATATGTCAATGGTCTACCCAGTTAGTTCTACTATGCTATATGTCAATGGTCTACCCAGTTAGTTATACTAAGCTATATGTCAATGGTCTACCCGGTTAGTTATACTAAGCTATATGTCAATGGTCTACCCAGTTAGTTCTACTATGCTATATGTCAATGGTCTACCCAGTTAGTTATACTAAGCTATATGTCAATGGCCTACCCAGTTAGTTATACTTAGCTATATGTCAATGGTCTATGCAGTTATTTATACTATGCTATACGTCAACAGTCTACATAGGATTAGTCTGTACTGAAAAACTTTGCTAATCCCTTTGTCTCCTCTCTCACTCAATGTTTTAATTATTTCAATTTGATAAAGCAACTTGGTATCTGACATATTTGTCACTAAAGCCATTGTAGAATTCTCCTGAGCTAATGCAACCTTGGGGGAATAGTTTATATATCTAGACATGCGTTCAAATAAAAAAAAAAAAAAACTTTGTCTATTACATAGAAAAGAAAAATGGCAGATACATGGGAAATGTCTCTAAACATATACCTTACTTGTCTGCTAATGAATGTACATATGCTCTGTGTGATTCATGTTAGAATTAATGTAGCTTAAACAGCGTTTACTTAATATTTTCTCATGCAAAACATAACTTTGATCATGTTTAAAGCTGCTGTTATGAATGTATGAAAAAAATGTTTTCCATGTTTAGTTTAGTTGACCCATAGTGTGGTTATATACAATGCTAAAATATAAATAATGCAGTGCTATACTGCAATGGTTCTTATAGCTTTGCTCAATGTGTGTACATTAGCTATATACTTAGGGCCTCCTATTATATTGTCCAAATCGTACATTTATACACAGTTAAAATCACTCTTAATATTGTCACATATTCTATTAGCTACTCACAATCCAATTAGGGGTTACCCACCCACAATCATTATGGGCCAGGCAAAGCCGCAAATTTGGCCTGATAACTCTATTGGTTTTAGCACTGCTTGAATATTATGAACTCTATGAGTTCTAAATAATTAAAGTTGCACAAAGTCAATAATCTACTATTCTATTAAACCTGTAGTGCCACCTCCCAAATAAAGTCTGATTTGAATAGTATCAAGCTACCGTCAAAAATATTACGAATACTAAATAGGACTCGTAAGGGCTTTTTCAAACACTTATTAAAGCTGTAACAGCAACTAAACACACAATACTGTACTTTAAAAGCACAGGAAAAATGGAAACACATTAATTGCATAACAGTCTCAAATATGCAATAAAAAATATTATATTTAAATGTTATTTCTGAGTAATATCGATCCTGGGACTCAATGGGTTAAATAATATCATGAAACCCACATGAACTAGAACAAATGCTATAATGCATTTTATAGATTGCTAGATTGTGAGCCGGATCGGTATATGTAACTCATTGGCGCTAATTAAATTGTAGCCTCCTATTGCAGATTACGTGTAACTTCCATGTATTACTGACATCATGGTGAGGGTCTCATTTATTATTGGCCGTGTCAAAGTAGTAAATTATGGGCTTGCTTATATATTGTCAGATCAAATGATCAGGCCTCCTGAAATCAGACTTAAAAAGATTTACGAGTTTAGGCTTAAGTAGGTAAATGGCGAGTTAGAGTCAATAGAATACATATAAACATATAAAGAAAAAAAACATCTGCAGCCATTTGAAGAGTTTGGGGTCGTTTTCAGGCATCTAATAGAATAGGATCCTTAGTTACTCATAATGCACTTTTTTTTTTTTTTTTTTTATATTGTTCTGTGCAGTAGAATATGATAACTTTTGTGAAATTCTTTTCTTCTATGGTAGGACCCTGATGTGGCCGAATCCCCCATGAAGTTAGAATTACGTGTCTCCACTCCACCACGCTTTACTATCAAACCTTCAGGAACCAGTGTAACCGTCAACTCCATTTTAGACATTTACCTAAACCCTGCAGACAAGCCTCCAGTGCAGCTCTCCAGCATGACCATGGTATGTGCCTCAACATCTCACTCCAACCTTCACAATTTATTTCTGCCATCAAGATAGTTTTGGGAAATTTTGATATGTATGCTTGTCCTGGAGGAATCCATGAAATGTTGGTTTAATCTTTGGGAGTGAGAAGCCAACAGGCTGCTTCTTTGCCTTTGCGAGGGAATCGTTGTGGTATCAGATCCAATCTAATCCAATTGTGTCCCAAACCTAATGCCCCTTATTGTTACCTCCCCCCTCACTTGTCTCTCCACAAGCTCCAGCTCTTGGGAAGTGATGTAACAACTATAAAATAGATTCCTATACCATAAATTTCAGATTATGGCTTACATTGCTGCTAAACAAGAGCTACAGTAGTCCTTTAATGTATGTACGCTTTTCAATATACACATATACATCATAGAAGAGACATAATCCTGAAGATTTTGGATAAAACAAGATTATTATGTGAAGGAATGAGGGCAAATGGTCTGGTTAGAAAAAAAAAAGACATTTGTCCTTAAATTTGTATTTATCCGCTCAAAAGAATAGATTTGATGATTAAGCGGACAGAAAGGGATTTTCTGTTAAAAAAACAGATTATCTTAATTAAAAAGAGGGACAGTTGGATGTTAAAATCTTCATTGGATCATTTGATTATATTAAATGAAGCCAACAAAAGTCCCATGTATGGTTGAATTTTAAATTAGGCCCAAAGGTAAGTAGCACATTAAAGAAAGTGATTCTGATTAAACCCAAATACAATCAACTGTTCCTCTAGGATTTCCTTCAAACTTGTTTTGTTCCATCCTACTGGGTTAGCCAAGGTCAGCAAGGAGATGACAAAACATCTATGTGATGAGGAGAGGGGCATACAATAATAACCAAGGAACACACTCCAATGTTGATGAGAGGACAATAAGAACAGTTGTTAGGGAGGCCACCAAGAGGTCTTCAGCAACATCAAGGAACTGTAGGAATTTCTGGCAAGTACTAGTCACAACAATCTCCAGAATTCTGCACACGCCTGGGCTATGGGGTAGGCAGCCAAGACAAAAGTAATTTCTCACAAAATAATTAAATCACCCCAGTCCATGTGGGATAACATCTTATGGTCTGGTGAGACGAATGTTGACCTTTTTGACCTTAATTCTAAAAGAAATGTTTGGCGTAAAAAAAACATCTTATCATCCAATGAGCGCCATACCTATTGTGCAGTATGGTGGTGAAACATCATGCTTTGGGGTTGTTTCTCTTCTGCTGAGACGGGTGCTCCAGTCAAGATAGATGGGATAATGACTGGTCCAAAAATTTATATATTTTCACACAAAAAAAAAAAATAATAATACAAAGGACATGATCTATATGGGAGGATAACAATGGTTGTTTTTATTGTTAATGAAAGAGGGTATCAATTAGCCAGCTAACACAAATCACAATCATACATAAGTACATCTTGCAATTTATGGTAATACCCGTCACTGCTGTCTCACCAACGCATTATACTATGTCCATTGTATAATTTCTGTTTGTAAAAAATGTATTTGTCTTTTTAGCTTAATAATAAAAACAATATACGGTAGGTAAAATGCATAGATATATTTCAAATAAAAGTAGATTTATTGAAAGCCATATAGGTAAAATACCAAATTAGAAACAGTTCAAAGGATGGCAAAAAACTGGTGCATAAAATAAAAGAGAAATAAGGAGAGACTTCATAACTTTAAAGGACCACAAAAGTTTCCATATGTGCTCTGCACCATTGGTTAGAGGGTGGAAAATCATGTGGAAATTTTTATTTAGATGTTTAAAATTAATCAAGAATTGACTTAGATATTGTCATTTTAGTTTAGCCCTTGAAGCCGCCCCACAAGAACCTGCATAAATATAAAGGCGGGAATCTGCAACTGTTTATACATTGCATTATGGATTTTACGCCCTATATTACCAGCAAGGTATGTGGTGTAGTAGTAAGCAATCTGCTTTAAATATTTTTTCATTGCTAAGTCCTGGGATCGATCTCCTGCTTTCCACATGTTTTTGTTTAATTAAAAAAATGTATGTATATATATATATATATATATATATATATAAATATAAATATATATATATATATATATATTACACCCCTCACATTTTTGCAAATATTTTATTATATATTTTTATGTGACAAAACTGAAGAAATTACACTCTGCTACAATGTAAAGTAGTAATTGTACAGCATGGCGCTGGTGGATGTTAGAGACCTTGCGCTCCCCCACCTTCCGTTAGAGGATGCCGCACAGATGCTCAATAGGGTTTAGCTCTTGTGACATGCTTGGCCAGTCCGTCACCTTTACCTTCAGCATCTTTAGCAAGGCAGTGGCCTTCTTGGAGGTGTGTTTGGGGTCGTTATCATGTTGGAATACTGCACTGCGGCCCAGTCTCCGAAGGGAGGGGATCATGCTCTGCTTCAGTATGTCACAGTACCCAAGTCTCTCTCCACCACAGGCTCTGATGTTAGTCTTGCTGCTTGAATAGTTACAAGTAGCTACTAATCACTTAATGCTGCCTGATTCAAAGCTGATTCTACACATTATGTTCTGTGCAGTACAGAGCTCTTTACTCATTCAGGCAGAGGCAACACACTGAAATAGCCTGACATCAATTTATTATAACTCCATCAATTCAGCATCAATTTTAAAAATAAAATCACTTTTTCAATAAACCCTTTTTACCCTGTGATGCTCTGTAAGTGTCATGTTTTTCAGGTACTTCTGCCAATATTGATGGGCCTTTTTTTATTTTTTTATTTTATGTGCCATGAACATCAGCATAAGTCTTCTTTGAATGGTATTTTAGCTGAGATAATCAAATTGAAAACCCAAGCAAACGGCAGCAGAATAGAAAGGGTGTGCAAATCAGGGTGAAGATGGAAATAAAACCACTTCATCAAGTTCTAGAAATCAAACTCGAAAGTAAGTCTTGGAATGTAAGATGGCTGCTCCCAGAGGTAGAAGTGTCCTGGACCATAACATGCTAAATTATTCCTAGAGTCTTTATGGGAACCCAAGCAATAAGTTATGGGAAACATTTAGTTGTCACAACAATGGCTTTGTAAGGCAGCAGTAAATATTACAGTGCTAGAGCAATATAAGGTATTAGAGGATATGCAATATCAATATATTTGCCATGTAATCCATCTGGTATACAACAGAATTTAACCGGTGCCATCACTGAGAGGGACGACCCATAAATGAATGACATGTAATTATAGTTGGAATTCTTGTACTCAGTATATATTCTGTGTGCCTAGGAATGCCGTCTCAATGCCAGAGTGTCTCTGAAGAAGAAGAGCTTGCAAGTTCATCTGGATCTCAGGAGGTAATGTGACCAATGTTCCTATCTCCTAGTGGGTGGACCGCAGATTGTGTCATATGTGTAGTGCTTACTTAAGTGTTTCATGGCTCTTGTTATGTCACAACTTTATCCCACCCACACCACAATTTCTTCATGCTCCCAATTCCTGACTATTGAGTTTTATTCTCTTTCAGGTTTCGAATATACTCAAATAAGTCCGCACTTGAGTCCCTGGCTGTGAGTACGAATTTAAGAGAAAATCTAAATTGCTTTGCAAACATTCTCAAATTTCTATAACAGATTTATTTTCTTCTTTCGGCATAGCTTATACCCCTCCAGGGCCCACTGAAGACCCTTTTACAATTGGCAGTGATGCCGATCCTTAACGGTAATAACCATTTGAATTTTCTATGAGTTTTACTATTTAAGATGTGTTGTGGATATCTAATGCAGAACTTCTGAACCATAGAGAGAACTAAGCGAGGAGTTAGTATCCCACTGCCTGAAGGACTGGACTTCACCCGGGAGACAACGTCACACCACATGGTAAGTCAGTATAGCACATACGTTGATGTTGAGTGTGGCTTGATAAGTGAGTCCAGTGATGTAATGTGCCACCCTTCTTTCCTCAGGGTTTCATTCTCATTGGTGGAGATCTTAACTTTTCCATGAGTCTGAGAGAAGTCATAGACAAATATCGACCATCTCCGACTGTATCAGCAAGTACTCCAGGACCCAATGAATCCATCTAAAACCCTACAAACCAGAGTTTGAATGAGGGTATTTCATACCCAACTAATCCCTCCAACGGAGTCTCACAAACCTTTTTGCGAGACATCACTAAAGAGCACTTCTGAGAGTTTTTCAACCTATTGACTCAACAGCATCCTGAAAGAATCTACTGAAAAACCCCTAAATGATTGAGCAAAATGACCTAATGCAAGAGTTCTCAGTACTACAATGACACACTGCGTTTGTATTATTTTTAAGTAACATACAGACACAAATTGTATATATCAAATGAGACAACTTAATTATGTTTATTATGCTTTAGATACTATATTCCCTCAGAATCATTCTTTAAAAGAAAAAAACACTCAAAGGATCACTCCGTCGCTCAACAATAACCCATTCTCTAATCTGTTTATTACCATTGTAACAATTTTTATATTAACATGCAGAAAATAATAGATTTTGGCTTTGTGTTAGAGATTGTGTTGTTGCATAATGTGACTAGAGAGATTCATTCTGAATGAAGCAACATAGTGAAGACCACATTGTGTTCATCTGCTGGAGCTATATAACCTGCACCTTGTGAACCGGCAAGTATAAGTGAACAACGGGTTGGTGGGAGGACATGGAACTGAAAGATGGGGATTGCTGGAGAGATAGATAAAGTATATTTGGAAAGGTAATGTTGGGGGTGTACAAAATAGGAACAGTGACTACTCAAATGATACTATTGGGTAAGAGATTCAAGAATCTAAATATTGTAGTGTTAGAGATGTCACTAATACTTGAGATGGGTGATGTGGTAAAAAAAAAAGTATGGAATAATGCACACTTGTGATTTTTTAACTGAAAGGCTGAAATAGGTGATTTGATGTAAGGAAATGGATGCTGAGTATTATAACAAATGGAAGTAAACAGGAACAAAATGGAAGAAATATTGACTGGCACTAATACTTGAGATGGGTGATGTGGTAAAAAAAGTATGGAGTAATGGACACTTGGGATTTTTTAACTGAAATAGATGATATGATGTAAGGAAATGGATGCTGAGTATTGTAACAAATGGAAGTAAACAGGAACAAAATGGAAGACATATTATCTGGGTAGAGGAAATTAGAAAATGGGTATGGAAGAAACAATGCTTTTGTTGAGAATAATATTTTTGACACTGAAAATGTGACAGATAACAAACTGGAGTTTTTGTGTTCTACCATTTTAAGCTGCTAAATTAAAATTAGAGACAAATTGGTATTGGTAAGGCAAGAATAGAAAAAGAGAAAGAACTTGTGAAGGAATAACATTGAGGGAATGATAAGCGGGAAAGAGAATAAGGGGATTAAATTAGGATAAATTGACAAGCAATTAATTAAATTAGTGAAATTACATATTTTGTTTAGTGTGCAAGCATGTGGTATAGGACAACCAACCAAATGCACAAGTCCAAAAACTCTTACCCAAATTTGTGAAAGAAGAGGTGCGCAGGGTGTGCTACTAAAAGGGGTACATAACATATGGAACAATTCAAATGGGAGAACCAGTGAGTTTGTTGCAGCTATACATACCAGACCGGGTATCACACACTGCTGGCCATTACTTTTACCAGCCCATGACCAAGATAACTATATATATATATATATATATATATATATATATATATATATATATCTTCTTTTTTCTTATTCTGGCCTTTTATTTGTATATTAACTCATGCATGTTGTGGTATGTGTTTCACAATGATTAATAAAATTGTTAATTGTAAAAATATAATAATGGTAAATATTAAACTTAGTCAAACCATTCAAACATCAGCTCTGAAGACCGCAGTTCTTCTCCACTGCTTATGAGGAACGACTCCTACAGTTCAACTTTGTGTCTACATAGTGCTATTTTAGCACAACAAGTTTACAGCCAACTAAAATCACCAGCAAGAAGGAGGGAAATAATATATATATATACTGTATATATATATATATATATATATATATATATCTACACACAGGGATGGAAACTTATGCTGCTGCCCTTTTGGCCCCTAAAATAGGTCAATGGAGTATATTATTGCAATGGAACTTTATATGAACAGCATTTTACAATCAAAATATTTCAGAATTATGAAAAATAGTTATATCACATGTTCGCATAATATGCTACTCGGTCAATAATTCATACCTATTAGTGAGCATATCAGTAAATAAATGCTTTAAATAATTGCATTCATCAGTGATCAACAACATGCATATATAATCCTCACATGGCAGACACCAGTAACATATTAGTAATGACTAGGAAATTGCCCGTCAAAAATTACGGGAATAAAATTGTAAGCCTGTAATGCTTTTTGCCACACAATGCAAGGCTATGGCCCCTCTTAGCACCTTCGGCGCTTTGCTGCTTTTTAACGTTTTTGGCAACCCGCAACTGTCCTGCTTTGCATTGATCCCCTTAGGCGCTCATTGCGAGGCCCACGATGAGCACCTTAGGCGCACATTGCATGCATCTCTCCCCCCCGTGTAGTTTAGGGGCCTTGCGATGAGTGTTACTGCCTTGGGTTAAGTGTTACTGGCTTGCGTTAAGAGTTACTGGCTTCGGGCTGTTTTTTACTGCCTTCTGCCTCGTTTTCATCCTGTTACGTTTTTTCGGGCCGCCATTTTTTTTCTCGCTTAGGTGATTTCCAAGCTTGAAAAAATGCCAAATATGCCTCAAATTAACTTGCAACCTCACTCCCAGGCTCCCTGGTTCTCTCCCTGTCCTGTGTGTGTGTGGAAGTTAATTTGAGGCATATTTGGGTGGTCTTTCCAGTTCCGTGGTTTGGCTTTTAAATTCATAATGTAGTGCAGCCCCACAACTGGGGGGTTCGGATTGCGATGCCCGCAGTTGCATCTACGGGCTTCATTCCTAAGTCCTACGGGGCTGACAAGCCCTGCAATGAGAGAGTTTGGCATTCATTACAGCCTAAGTCCCACGGACCACGCGATGAGCACCTGCGGTGCTCATCGCAAGCCCCGCTGTGAGCACCTTTGCCACTCATTGCAGCCTAACTCCTAGGAGCCTCGCCATACGCCCCTGCTGCGCTCATCGGGAAACCTGCAATGAGCACCTTAGGCGCTCATTGCAGCCCCGCAACTGTGTGCCTTGCTTCGCGAAGCTTGACCAACACAGCAAACGTGACCAACGACTCATAGATCCACTATAAAATAGGATGTATGTAGGCACATCAGATTACAATTGCTAAATAAACATATAAACCTTAAATAATCAGCATTGCACAGCATGAATGATATATCCCATGTGGAACACCAATACATATGTCCAATATATGTTCAGTACTTCCTTATTTTACCTACAACCAAGTCATATGAATAACCATTATGTTCTCAATATCGGGACATATTCACACAAGACATGTCTACTATAATAAAAGATTTGACCTAACTATGATTTATGCCCACTGCGTACACAGCAGCTAATGTAGATTTCTTACAAACTTCACAAACATCTAAAGTTTTTCTCAATCCAGTTATTCTTTAAATTAGCCATCTGAAATGAAAAAAAAACATGTATCACCATTATAATTCTTACAAATGTGTAGCAATAGCGGATGAGAAATATTTTATCTATACAACTCAAATGCTCTCAAGTTGCCTCCTATAAATTCTTCAGGACATTTGCTGTAACCAAATATATGACTCCCCTTGGTTTACATGAACAAACATATCTAATCCTATGGTTTCTTATACTGCCCAAAGAACTGGATTTATGAATACATTTACATTTGCACCAAATGGTAATGGGAATATTAAATTTTTTCGCTATATGCTACTTGAAAATAGAGTAGGCGAAGAGATCTTAGACAAGGTTCTGGCCCTCCTGGATGCACATTTTCGACCAGCTTCATTAATAAATTCGGGACGAAATTCCCTGCTACCTCATTTTGGTACACATTCGTTTTAATAGTCATATAATTATTAATCAACCTCTAGATTAATATCCAACAACATATTCAATGCTCATCAGTGGGGAAAGTGAAACTAATATCATTAGAGTTACAGTAGTGGACAGTTCTTTAACACTCTGATCATCAACCCCTCAGAAGGACATCTACACACCTATTGAAATCTATATGCCCCTTGAGAGGGCCTTCTCTTACAGATACACACCTCTCCCACCAACCCATAAATAGGTTGGTGTAGATGGGGGCAAATCTAGCCTTATCATAGTGCCTCTGGAAGTAATAGTCTTGGTGGGAGAATTGTAACCCTGTATTTTAAACACTGGTATTTTTGGCTGGTTTCAAATAATTCTGCAAGATACAAATTAGTTGAAAGGGATACCACAAATATTCCACATATGTTGCAAGTTGTAAGTAATAACAAATACTTTATATTTACATTCTTATTAAGAAATGTTCTTTCTAAAAGTAAGCATACATTGACCTTTGTAGCATTTACCTGTCATCACCCCTATTCATTCACTACCAAAATGGTACCATTAATATAAATTGCATTGCCCATAATTAGTAATTACCTCCTAGGGGGTCTACCTGCATTGTTTTTAGGCTCAAGCGATCTGACAATAAGAAGAATGCAGGCTATATGGGGTCTAAATGATAGTATATATCCCGTAAACTCCTGTTATCCGGCACCCACAGGGACTCCCTATTGCTGCATAGGTGTAGTTGCTGGTTAATCGCGAGTCCCCGGAAGAAAGGGTCTAAACGACCCTTAACCCCCCAAACCCTCAACATGCATTTGAAAAGGTACTAGCACCTAAACTGGACCATTTAGTCCCAGAAAATAATAATTAGAAAAAAGGTTAGTATTTTTTATTTGCAGTCTCCAACTTCTAGATAGTGCCGGTTTAGCGGGAGTTTTTTTAAATGGGGAATTGATGCCGGTGCCGGTTGCTTGAGAGTTCCGGTTAGTTGAGTGCCGGATAATTGGGAGTTTACTCTATATATATATATATATATATATATATATATATATATCACACTTGCTAGACACCTATCACATAACTTTGGATGTACTTTTATATTCAAAAATAATACCAACCACTTTTCAAAGTTATCTATTAAACCTGATGTCACAACTTGCTTTGGTAGTGAGTTCCACAATCAGAATGCTGATACTGTGAATAACATTTCTTTCTATAACGTAAAATCTTTTTTTATTTTGTAAAACCCTTTTTTGGCCATATTGTGGAAAACCTTAGAATTTGACAACATTGTTCTAGTGACATTACAAGAAGAAGCAGATTTAATCTTCAAGAGATAATTAACAAATATTGTTGTTGTTAAGTCATTCAGTCGTGCCTGACTCTATCTGAACCTATGGACTTCAGCACGCCAGGCACATATGTCAGCCACTGCCCTGAGCTCCATCAAGTTCATGTTCATTGCTTCACTGACCTCAGCTATCTGTTCCAACCTCTGCCGTCCCCTTCTTCTTGTGCCTTCAATCTATCCCTCCATCAGAGTCTTCTACAGGGAATCCTGTCTTCTCATGATATGGCCAAAATATTTGAGCCTCAGCCTCATGATCAAACCTTCCAGTGACCAGTTTGGCTTTATTTTCCCTAGTATTGATTGACTGCATCTTCTTGCAGTCCAAGGAACACCATCATTCAAAGTCGTCAATTCTACATCTTTACGGTCCAGCTCCCACATCCGTATGTTACTACTGGGAATACCATAGGTCTAACTATGTTGACTTTTGTTGATAATGTAATATCTTTACTCTTTAATAAATATTAGCACCTGTTAATTACAAATTGTGTATTAAATAATTTGTTACCCAAACTAAACACAATTTGGCTTTTGCAAACCTTTGGTAAACACTTTGAAGAAAAAAATTGGAATAACACTGTATACAGTATATGGGGTTGTATACCATATGGGTCTGTACATTGTGCACTCACACACAGAAGATAAAAAGCATAAATTATAGATTTGGTGACATATATTTTGTGAATGACTATATTAGTTGTAAAACAAGCAATGTTATATTTTGCTTATCTCCTCCATGTACAATTATGAATGTGGGAATGACTACGAGACCCCTAAGAATAAGGATGCAAGAACAAAAGAGAAATATTAGCTATGCTGAGATAGACTATGACAGGTAATATGTGCTTAAATAGTGGCTATTTGACATTCATGTATCAGTAAATATTATTAGAAATTTATCATTTTTAGGGGTTACCTTATTTAATTAGAAAAATCAACAAATCCTTTCATATATCAACTGGAAAATATTGAATTAGAATAATGTCAGTGGAATTACCATATGCACAGAGTAATCACATACACATTAGCGATCAGGTATACATGTAGTAAACCTGTTTAGGAATTTACTTTAGATATCATATTGCAGGAATAAAGGAGAATATTTGTATCACATATATGAAGCTAACCACTAGCAAGAATATTACTGGTCATAGTAGCATTAGGGAATTCAAACCAAACCCTTTTATTTCTATAAATAAACCATTGGCACATTTTTAACATATTCCTTTTTATTGGTTTTGGCATTTTTTCTCAACATGGCTATGCAATATGTTTTTCTTGTCCCTTTGGGTGTCTTTTAGTGTGTCTTCTACAGTAGTGAAGATTTATTTATCAGGTCCTACGTGACATGTGGATTACAAGTGTATGTAGAAACCAGTATATAGGAAGAACAAAACTTAAACTAAAAAAACATTTTCTGATTGTTCTTCATTTATAGTTTATCCAAAAATGTTTTTGCAAGGTTATTATTCTAGGGTAGAAAGTCTAAAAGTAGAATTTGTACAATTCATATCTTATATTGATTTGATTTTATTTTGTTATTGATTATTTAGATTTAATTTTAGATCAAGCAACGCTGTTTAAATGGTTGTTTGTTATGTATTTTGTACCTTTGAAGTAAAATTTAAATATCATTTAATTGTAAGTTTTTACAAATTTATTTTTAATTTTTTATGGAATTTGAAATAAAGTGTATTTTGTATTATTTTTTATAAAATAATTTTTGAATTTTACCATTAGCCAGTAATGATTTTACTTAATGCTGAAGCTTTCTTTGTTTTTTTTAGATATTTACTGTGTAAGATACCTTGTCACCTCACTATTATTATTATTATTATTATTATTATTATCTTTATTTAGACCATGTTCATTTGTACCATTAGGAGAACTAAGAGATGGGTTAGTATCCCACTGCCAGAAGAACTGACTTAATCTGGGAAAAAATGTTGTACCACGTGGTAAATTATTATAGCTTTGAAAGTAACTGATGTTTGTGAGTGTAGTGATGTTATTTCCGACTTACAGTATCCAAATGGTTTCCATGTCACTGGTTAAGATCTTCAGTCATCCATTACTGATCAACAGTTATAAACAAATGAGCATATACTGTACTTAAGAGCCCAATGAATGTATCTAAAAACTAATAATGTTTGACAGAGGGTATTAAATTGATACTCAATATTTTCCTCCATCCTTGAACAATAACAAACTATCTAATCTGTTTAGTACCATGTTAACAGTTTATATAAAGCACATCAACATGCAAACAGTAATAGATCCTTGCTTAGTAGTACAGGTTTTATAATGGTATAATGTGATTAAATAGTGTAGATGGCATCTGGCTTGTCTGCTGGAGCCATATGACCCGCACCCTGTGAATGGATAATAAATTAACACATTTCAATTAGGATACATGGAGATATAGCGGAAAATGTTTATAACAATATGCAAAATATGAACAGGTCCTTTGCTAAAAAAGGCTATTGAGTTAGAAAAGAAATATGGTGGATTATAAATATTGTAGTGATTGAAGTCTCACAAATGTTTGATATGGGTAGTTTAAGATGGGCAACGATATGGAGTAATGCAGACACAAGTGTTAAGGATTTTTTAGTTAATTCAGAAATCAATAAATGGTGATGTGAGGTCTTGAAGAAAGAAAATGAAGGCTGAGTTTTGCACATTATGGAAGGAAAGATGAACAAAACGGAAGAATGCTGATATGGTTGCGGAAGTAAGCAAGACAAATATGCAAAGGGGTTTATGAGAAAAGGTAAGTTGGAATTAATGTGTGGGAATGAAAAAGGTGCCATTCATTCAGTGCCTAGAATAGAACATCTTCAAATTGTAATACAGGACAGGGGCTACACATTACTACACATTAGTGGTGGTGGCATGTTTGGTAAGAAATATTGAGAGGCACCAAAGTACTTGTGATATATGTGAGGAACATTGTAGCAAAAAGTGGGAGGAAATGTATGGTCATACTGAGTTGAAAGAAAAAGACGTTACAGTATGCACAACATTATGGAGGCTGGTTATAGAGGATGCTGGCTATGTGATTATGTATTATGTTTGGGGAACAGAGAGTAGCTGTTACTACTAACCTTAATGGTAAGGATGGTCAGGTTGGTGAATTCCCTTACATATCTACTGCATATTTTGCACCATTAAGAAGAGGCCCTCACACACATCGCCTGGCTCCATCTGAATCACTCTGTCTTCTGCAAACCACACCCGCTCACCTTTAACTGTTGCAGCTATTTAGCAGTCAAATTACTAACTTCTTTTTAACTCACCTAACTTTCCCCTTAGCAGGTTATATTATCTGACCACTAGGGGCAGATAACATATTATATACTACAGACATTCACATCCACTGACTCTCTACCAGTCCCCTACCCTCTCCCACTAAGTGTATAACCTTTTCTAACTTTACCTAAGCAAGCTTTCACTTCCTTCCTGGCCCTTGCTATTCCTTATCTGTCTTTTCTTTCCGATGTTTCTGCCTCTTCCATTCCCTTTAGATTGTAAGTAGTGATTCGCTAATTGTGTAGGGTGCTTTGGAAAAAAGCACTTTTTTACAAATATTTTATGGGAGATACCACAAAGGAACTGTAGACCAGTAAGCATCACCTTTGTAGGAAAGCTCTTAGAAGGATTACTAAGGGACAGTTTACAGTAATATATCCATGTGAACATGATAATAAGTAGGAGTCACAGATTTATAAAGGACAGGCCATGGGAAATACATTGAATTAGTTTCTACGAGGAGGTAAATAGTAATTTAAACCATTGGAGGCTACTGTACAAAGTAATGGATACTGGAATTGCAATAAACATATGCACATGTTTTGAGTACTGACTTTCTCCCTCATCAAATATAGTAAAAGGAGCACATGTGCACTATGAAAACTATTAGGCAATGCGCAGCGCCTGCAGCAGGGGAGGGGAGGAAGGAGGGGAGAAAGACACATGGGAGGGAGGTGGGAAGTTACACATAGGGTAGGGGGGAAAGAGACACATAGGGTAAGGGGGAAAGAGACACATAGTGTAGGGGGGAAAGAGACACAGGGAGGAGGGGAAGAAACACAAGGGAGGGTGGGAGAGGGGGGAAAGAGACACAGTGGAGGAAGAGAGGAGGGGAAAGAGACACAGTGGAGGAAGGAAGGAGGGGAAAGAGACACAGTGGAGGAAGGAAGGAGGGGAAAGAGACACATTGGGTAAGGGGGAAAAAGACACCTTGGGTAGGGAGACGGGGGATAGACACAGTGGAGGGAGAGAGGAGGGGATAGAGACACAGGGGAGGGAGGAGGGGGGTAAGACACATGGGAGGGAGGTGGGAAGTTACACATAGGGTAGGGGGGAAAGAGACACATAGGGTAAGGGGGAAAGAGACACATAGTGTAGGAGGGAAAGAGACATAGGGAGGAGGGGAAGAAACACAAGAGATGGTGGGAGAGGGGGGAAAGAGACACAGTGGAGGAAGAGAGGAGGGGAAAGAGACACAGTGGAGGAAGGGAGGAGGGGAAAGAGACACATAGGGTAAGGGGGAAAAAGACACCTTGGGTAGGGAGACGGGGGATAGACACAGTGGAGGGAGAGAGGAGGGGATAGAGACACAGGGGAGGGAGGAGGGGGGTAAGACACATGGGAGGGAGGTGGGAAGTTACACATAGGGTAGGGGGGAAAGAGACACATAGGGTAAGGGGGAAAGAGACACATAGTGTAGGAGGGAAAGAGACATAGGGAGGAGGGGAAGAAACACAAGAGAGGGTGGGAGAGGGGGGAAAGAGACACAGTGGAGGAAGAGAGGAGGGGAAAGAGACACAGTGGAGGAAGGGAGGAGGGGAAAGAGACACATAGGGTAAGGGGGAAAGAGACACATAGGGTAGGGAGAGGGGGGGATAGACATAGTAGAGGGAGAGAGGAGGGGATAGAGATACAGGGGAGAGGAGGGTGGTAAGACACATGGGATAGGGGAAAGAGGCACAGGGGCGGAGAGACAAAGGTGAGGAGAGGGGGGAAGAGACACAGGAAAGGGGATGGGGTAACAGGCACTGGGGTGGGACATAGGAGGGGTAGAGACACCGGGGGGGGGGGGGGGAGGGGAAGAAACACAGGGAAGAGGGGAAAGAGACACAGGGAAGGTGGGGAAGAGACTCAGGGAAGGTGGGGAAGAGACACAGGGAATGGGGAGGAAGAGACACAGGGTGGTGGTGAAGAGCGACGTGGAAGGGGAGACACAGGAAGAGACGGGGGAGGGGGGGAGAGAGACAATAAATGTTATCCCGACATTTTTAATGGGCAAGTTACTAGTTTCTCTAATAAAATATGATTCAGTAGGTCCCTACCCTAATGCTTTGTTGTTGCTGCAACTGCAGTAGCCTCGTCTCTGATACGGATACACACATTACTCTCATAATATGGTTCTTTATGTACTAACTAAATTAATTTCTTCATCCTGAATATTTTTATTGAAACACCCGCACAAATTTACCTTCTTCAGGAGCTCCAGATATTGCTTTTCCATACTTGAATCCTCACTCTCATAATTCATAATCACATTTATCACTGTGGGAACACAGAATCTGTATTATGGTATTTTACCAATTGACAAAAAGTCCTTTTTTGTTTTATCAAGCCACATAAAAAAAGTGTTTCTTACCTACATAATTCCCAGGGCAATGCTTGACTTGCAATGTGTAGGGCTGAGCGCACCTCTGGTCTATTTAAGTAGGTAGTAGCTGCTGTGCTGTTAATACACGGAATTCCCTTTGGTGTCTGTGGTATGATGGATAGCTTAATGAGAATGGTAAGAATGGTTAATGTAAAAGCCCACAATCCTCACAATTTCTTATTCCACAATAAAGTTTAAAGATGTTTTTGCACCACTAACTCTTGTTCCGCCAAGGTAAACCTAATTGCAAGTCACAGTTATTTAATTCCAACCCCTCCAATGCCACCGATAAGCCCTATTACTCCATATCAGAGTGACAAAAGTAATGACAATCAGCACAAGTTGCTTAGACAGACCTACAAACAAATACATAATGTAAATATACTAATTTATACCACTAACTTGACCAAATCAACCATTTATAGATTATGGAATATATATGTTTTCTGCACACTCACCTCTCAGAAGGTCACAATCCCCATAATGTCTTATGTCACAATAAAGTTCAAAGTTAGGATCAAAGTGGTTTTACACCACTAATTCTCATGCAGTAAAGATAAATATGAATGCAAGTCAGTTACATAATGCTAACCCCTTCCATTTCAATGATAAGTCCTACCACCCCATGTCAGGGTGAAGTATCAAATACAAAATATCGTATATTAATGACGTAATTCATGACGATGAGCACAGGTTGCTTAGACAAAGATTCAGGTAAATAAATAACGTGAATATACTAATTTATACCACTAATTTGACCAAGTTTACCATTTACTGATATATTTGTTTGTTTTCAACAAAAAATTTACACTATTATGTAAAAGAGAGATCCATTTACCCAATAGAAAAGATCTACTTAATAAATGGTCTCCCTCCAAATTAAATATGACACGTCTGATATAACACACCTGATATTCTCTGCCTTTTTCTTAGCACATGGCTTATAAATATTATATACTAGTGACTTGCCCATCAAAAAATGACGGCAGGTAATGGTGTTTGGTTGCGACAATAATTTTGTTGGTGTTCCCAGATCCTTCGGCGCTGATTGCGAGCCTTTGGCGCTCTTTGCGAGGCTGTTGGTTGTCTGTGTGGTATGAGCAGCGTTGAAAATAATCAAGAAATGAATAAATGAATATCCTTTACTTTATTTTGAAGTAATATATGCAGGAAGCCTTTTGTTGAAGAGCTGACAATCTGTTTTGATGTTGCTGCAGCATACAATGTGTGTTTTCACTGTTGTGGAGCTGCTGTGTAAGTGTGCAGTGTGTAGTGTAAATAGTGTGCGTGAGCGAGGAAAGTCCGTTAGGGTAGCTATGTACTTCCGCATTGTGTAAGTTAGTGTTGTAAAATGGCGCCTAATGTGTGTGGTACGCGTCTGTGGCTGATTTGGCGTCCTTGTTCTTGGACCTCGCATGGCTTTTTAAAAAAATCTGTATGTGTTTCGTGGTGTTTTGCGTGTTTCGGGTCCTGTAGCCTCGTTTTCGTTTTTTCAGCGGCCATTTTTTCTCTTGCTTAGGGGATTTTCGGGTGTCTAAACTTTTGAATTTCTACTTAAGTTGAGCTGTAACTTTACTTTCAGAGGTCCTGGGTGCCCCCCTTGCTGTGGGTAAGATTTTTAAGTGTTTGTTGTGTGGATTTTTTGTGTTTTTAATGTTTTCATGTGCGCGGGTTTCGGGCGATAAGGTCGTATTTTTGCGTGGTCGTAATGTTTTTTTTTTTTTAAGTCCCGCGGCTCGTATTTGTGGATGTTAAGTCCGTAAATTTTGCAGTCGAGGTGGGATCCTCCACCTCCGCAAATGCGGCCCCTCGCTTCTCAAGGGTCCGCATTTGCGGGCCCAAAGTCCGCAGTTGCTGGCAAGGATCTTGAGAGATGGTGTTTGTGTTAGGTGCAAGGATTCATATTTATGGGGTGCAAGGGCATCAGAAGCATATCCATTCAAATGTGCATGGTGCTTGTGTGTTGGGGGTTGCTATGGTTACCATGTAAGATCTGTTGAGGCCTAAATATATTTTGTGTGTTGGTATATATTGTGTGTGTAAGGCTAGCTGTGAGCACTGATGTATAATGTGTTATATAGTTTCAAGATGTTTTCGCAAAGAAAGTCCCCTCCAGATCATGTTATCCTAAATTGGTTACTAGAAGAAACTAAAACCAAAGTGTTTGCTCTGCTTTTTTAGAGAATTTGTCTACAAGAGAGTAAAAAATACCTTAAGGAGCCTTCAAGACAGGGAAAGTCCCATATATCGTGGCATTGGGTGGTCTTTCTCACTCTGTATCCAAGATCCCATGATAATAAAAGTAGTATAACATAGAGTTAAAAATAAGATCAGAGATGCTCATGCCATTTCCCACAGAGAAAAGAAGATAGTAGCTCCACTGTAATGTGCCACATACTTATAGCGTTCAAATGCCCTGAAACATAAGAATATTTTATTCTTTAGTAGAATTTCCCATTTATGCACTTTATATTGGGGGTGATAATACTTTGAATTACTATGCGCAGTTATTTGCAGTGATGCTGGTTTATGTCCACTGTCCTTTGTCATGAAAACATAAATACCTCCTGTGTGCCTCTAGCAGTAGTGATATTTGTCTCTTTGAACAGAAACACAGTTGAGAGTCTCTTTGAATATAAATATATTATTTCCTGGCAAAGGTGCATATTTATAAGGCCATAGTGAGTTTTAGAGCTTTAATTCTGATTTAATTTGCTTTTGCTTTGAATGAAAACATCCTCTACTTGTTCCTAATGGCTATTACTTTCATTTTGCTTTGTTCTTGTTTAAGTTATGACAGTTTTTAATGCCTAATCCAGTATACTAGGGTTCTGTACCCTTCTCACCTTTAGGTTTATGCTGGGATCATGTGATACCCTCACAGCCAATGTTGGGACATATATCCCTCCATATCTCTCCCCAATGATGTAGAAATAATTTTTACTGAATTCTGAGAAAAGCAAAAAAAACTCCTTAAGTGCAAGATAATCAATATCAACAACCTATACAAGAGATGAATAGATTAAGGGCCAAAATGAACAGGAAGCGAAGAAGGGCTGAGAATGAAGTGAGAGGTATGGAAAGTGACGAAGAAGTGAGAATAATATCCAAAATTATAACCCATCAGAGCAAACATGTGAAGAAGATGCAGATTCTGGTTACAAGATCACCTCTATAAAGGAGGGGTATAAGGCCTAAGAGAAGGCCCACAAAGTTCCCCTTTAAATCTCAGCACAATAACTCCAAATTATAACATCCACTGTGTATAAATGAACCATAAGGCTGGTAAGATGAGTAAAAAATAACTTTTATCGATATATAGTAAAACACTGGTTAAAAAACGGACGGTTAAGAAACAATACAAGCTTAGGGGATCTTCGGGTGTCTAAACTCTTGAATTTCTACTTAAGTTGAGGTGTAACTTTACTTTCAGAGGTCCTGGGTGCCCCCCCCCCTTGCTGTGGGAAAGCTTTTTATGTATTTGTTGTGTGTATTTATTGTGTTTTTAATGTTTTCATGTGCGCATGGTGCGTGGTCGTTATGTTATTTTTTCTAAGTCCCTCGGCTCGTATTTGTGGATGCTAAGTCCGTAAATTTTGCAGTCGAGGTGGGAGCCTCCACCTCCGCAAATGCGGCCCCTCGCTTTGCGAGGGTCTGCATTTGCGGGCCTAAAGTCCGCAGTTGCTGGCAAAGAGCGCTTCGCGAGGGCCGCAGCGTTAGCAACAACTTTTGCCAACCCGCACTGCTGACAACTATATATGTGATATTCAGATGAGTAATCTTTGATGCAGCTTCATGCAACTGAGGGAAAATCAAGAGCACCATTTAGAACACATAATACAATATTTACACAAAGAGTTGACTAACTATGATACTCACAAATTGTGGCAACTTCTCATGTTTGGTTCTGGAGAATTGGCATGTTTCATCATTATTGCAACAAGACTCCAGTTTCAACCATGGCCTAAAAAAAACAAACACAGGAAGGATGTTGACATTTATAATGAATTTAGTCAATATGAGTGAACGTGACTCTATGAGAAGTTTACCACTAATGAAGGAAGACTTCTCCAGTTCCCATAGCTACTTTTTTGGGGGGTTTTGAGAGACTTCTTCCCATTTCATAAGGCAAAGTTAAGGTAGTAGCTTACATAAAAGGGAACACTTTCATGTGCCCAAGACTAAACCTGGATTGCATTTGTATTTGTGCAGAATTATACTTGTATGTTTGGGAATGTGATATTTACGTGGCCAAGTGGAAAGAGTGGATCTTGAGAGATGGTGTTTGTATTAGGTGCAAGGATTCATATTTATGGGGTGCAAGGGCATCAGAAGCATATCCATTCAAATGTGCATGGTGCTTGTGTGTTGGGGGTTGCTATGGTTACCATGTAAGATGTGTTGAGGCCTAAATATATTTTGTGTGTTGGTATATATTGTGTGTGTAAGGCTAGCTGTGAGCACTGATGTATAATGGGTTATATAGTTTCAAGATGTTTTCGCAAAGAAAGTCTTCTCCAGATCACGTTATCCTAAATTGGTTACTAGAAGAAACTAAAACCAAAGTGTTTGCTCTGCTTTTTTGGCTAATTTGTCTACAAGAGAGTAAAAAATACCTTAAGGAGCCTTCAAGACAGGGAAAGTCCCATATATCGTGGCATTGGGTCGTCTTACTCGCTCTGTATCCAAGATGCCATGATAATAAAAGTAGTATAACAAAGAGTTAAAAATAAGATCAGAGATGCTCATGCCATTTCCCACAGAGAAAAGAAGATAGTATCACCACTGTAATGTGCCACATACTTATAGCGTTCAAATGCCCTGAAACATAAGAATATTTTATTTCCCATTTATGCACTTTATATTGGGGGTGTTAATACTTTGAATTACTATGCGCAGTTATTTGCAGTGATGCTGGTTTATGTCCACTGTCCTTTGTCATGAAAACATAAATACCTTCTATGTGCCTCTAGCAGTAGTGATATTTGTCTCTTTGAACAGAAACACAGTTGAGAGTCTCTTTGAATATAAATATATTATTTCCTGGCAAAGGTGCATATTTATAAGGCCATAGTAAGTTTTAGAGCTTTAGTTCTGATTTAATTTGCTTTTGCTTTGAATGAAAACATCCTCTACTTGTTCCTAATGGCTATTACTTTCATTTTGCTTTGTTCTTGTTTAAGTTATGACAGTTTTTAATGCCTAATCCAGTATACTAGGGTTCTGTACCCTTCTCACCTTTAGGTTTATGCTGGGATCATGTGATACCCTCACAGCCAATGTTGGGACATATTTCCCTCCATATCTCTCCCCCATAATGTAGAAATAATTTTTACTGAATTCTGAGAAAAGCGAAAAAAAACTCCTTAAGTGCCAGATAATCAATATCAACAACCTATACAAGAGATGAATAGATTAAGGGCCAATATGAACAGGAAGCGAAGAAGGGCTGAGAATGAAGTGAGAGGTATGGAAAGTGACGAAGAAGTGAGAATAATATCCAAAATTATAACCCATCAGAGCAAACATGTGAAGAAGATGCAGATTCTGGTTACAAGATCACCTCTATAAAGGAGGGGTATAATCTCAGCACAATAACTCCAAATTATCGCATCCACTGTGTATAAATGAACCATAAGGCTGGTAAGATAAGTAAAAAATAACTTTTATTAATATATAATAAAAAACTAGTTAAAAAACGGACGCTTAAGAACAAATACAAGCAATGACCGTCCCACTATGTATAGTAGTAGTAATGGTATCCCACTGGGCACAGTAAACAGTGTAACAATATTAGACAACACGAATCCCAGGCAATAGCAATGGTGACGGAAAAAATAATCACCTATGTGTAAAGGTGTTTTTAGAATAGATAGTAAGACAGGGGTGTATATATATAGATTATATACTATATTATGGAGAACTATGGAAAAAATAGAATAATTGATTTGATAGTATTGAGACTTCTATCTTAGGAATCCTACCTATGGATAACACATGTATATAGTAGCACCAATGGACTAGCAATAAACCTTACAGACTGAAGTGTCTCATATATCAGTTGTATCAGACACATGTGTTAAAGAATAAATACAGATACATTAGGATAAGTGGGTTCAGCAGGGAATGAGAGGGGTTAAAAACTGTGGCCCTCTCTATGATAGCGTAGGGGTAATTGCCGGACCCACTACTTGCCCTCTATCCCTGCCTTTTCTTAGTTCCCTGTGTATAAAGAAAAATTAAAACCGTCAACCAGGGCAGCCGATAGCTATGGGAACTGAATTGCGATGACAGTATGGGTAGTTCTGCGATGACCTTCAGATGGGGCTGCCAAGGTCATGGGGGATCCAGGCAATAAGCCTCTGAAAAGTGGTTCCATCAACTAAGAGCCTCATTCAATTGAGCAATTGTACGTTACAGTAGCCCATAATGGAGGCCGTAAGTTGTTTTGCTATTCAATTGGTGTCTTTTTGTGAGCCGCAAACACTTTACAGGTTACGGGCTTGAAACCCTTGCAGTTGTTACAACCGTAACTTGCACCCCATCTATGCTTTTGATCTTTCACGTCCACAAGAGTTATGATGGCTAAAATCGCTTGATTCTGCAAACCCGCAAATGTTTTTACACTTGTAAAAGGCAAATGTAAAAAAAAATCCTACGAGTACTAGAGAGGACCCGGAAAGGGGTTAAAGACACATCCATAGCACGGTAAAAGCAAATAAAAAATAAATTACTGCATTTTAAATGACGGGGAAAGCGATTAAATACATTCGAAGAAATTGCACAATAGTCTAAAGCTCGCAAATCCGCAATATTTTTTTATTTTATTTATGTTTAATTTCAGGGTTATATCTATTTCAGGAATCAATTACCGTATTTATCGGCATATAACACGCACCGGCGTATAACACGCACCTCATTTTAAAAAGGGAATTTCAGGAAAATTTTTTTTTTAAATAAAGAACTTTTGAAGCAAAATCCTCAACCTCAACCTCCCTCCTCATCCTCAACCCCCTCCTCAACCTCCCTCCTCATCCTCCCTCCTCAACCCCCTCCTCAAACCCCCCATCCTCAACCCCCTCCTCCACCCCCATCCTCATCCTCCTTCCTCAACCCCCTCCTCAACCTCAACCCCCCTCCTCAACCGCCCTCCTCATGCTCAACCCCCCTCCTCATCCTCAACCCCCCTCCTCATCCTCAACCCCCTCCTCAACCTCCCTCCTCATCCTCCCTCCTCAACCCCCCCATCCTCAACCTCCCTCCTCAACCTCCCCATCCTCAACCTCCCTCCTCAACCTCCCTCCTCAACCTCCCTCCTCAACCCCCCCATCCTCAACCCCCCCATCCTCAAATCCCCTCAACCCCCCAATCCTCATCCTCCTTCCTCAACCCCACTATCCTCAACCCCCCTCCTCAACCTCAACCTCCCTCCTCAACCTCCCTCCTCATCCTCAACCCCCCCTCCTCATCCTCAACTCCCCTCCTCATCCTCAACCTCCCTCCTCATCCTCAACCCCCTCCTCAACCTCCCTCCTCATCCTCCCTCCTCAACCCCCCCATCCTCAACCCCCTCCTCAACCTCCCTCCTCAACCCCCCTATCCTCAACCCCTCCTCAACCTCCCTCCTCAAACTCGCTCCTCAACCCCCATCCTCAAACCCCCTCAACCCCCCTCCTCAACCCCCCATCCTCATCCTCCCTCCTCAACCGCCATCCTCAACCTCAACCCCCCTATCCTCAACCCCCCTCCTCAACCTCAACCCCCCTCCTCAACCTCCCTCCTCACTCTAAACCCCCCTCCGCATTCTAACCCCCCTCCTCATTCTAAACCCCCCCCCCCCCCCTCTGGTTCAAGGAGCGGAGCGAAGGCCGGAGCAGAAGCAGGTAAGGGAGGGGGAGGTATTTAGGGGGGTTTAGGTTGAGGAGGAGGGGGGTTTAGGTTGAGGAGGGGGGGTTAGAATACGGAGGGGTTTAGAATGAGGAGGGAGGTTGAGGATGAGGAGGGGGGAGGGAATATCGGCGTATAACACGCAGCTATCATTTGCCCCCTATTTTCAGGGAGAAAAAGTGCGTGTTATACGCCGATAAATACGGTAGTTAATACATATCAGGTTACCCACATGGAATAGAACAGTATCAGTATTCATTTTTATTATTTTGTGGTCTGTGGTTTGCGAGTCTGATCGCTTGTCGGACCTCCAAACGCTAATTGATTGACATGTAACCTCCATCTTAGACTGATGTAATGATGACTGTCTCTATTGGCTGTTTCTAAATGGGTAGTTACGGCCTTGGTTAATTGATTATGTTCCCTCCCTGAAATGCTACTTACGAGTGCATGGTTTATGGTTTAGGCTTTCGGCCTGTAACTTGCGGGCTTGTTGAATTAAATAGCAGAATTGTAGCAGAACACGAGCCCACAGCAAGCCCGTAGACATACGGACTATATAACGCGAGATGCGGGCTTTGAATTGAATGATGCTCTAAGTGTTTAAAAGTGACTCTAAGTATATCACTATGGTCATCTCTACCACATTCTTTTTTTTTACAAAACCTACATGCTTGGCATCCAAATCAAAACTATAGACTGGAATTAGAATATTTTTGCTTCAATGCACTTCCATCTCTACTCTTTCCTTCTTCCTAAAGGAAACCATTTGGTCTATTTGACCAATGTGCCTGGACTTGATTGAGTAACCTAACTGACCCTGGCAATAGATTATCTTGCTGCAAAGTATACTAAGCTATGGCCACGGATGTCCTTATGGACCTCCATGGCACCTAAACTTACCCCCCTTCACCGTGGGATCCTCAATGACCCACATGGCACCATTCCTACCACTACAGGGATCCATATTAATCCCGCCATGGGGATCCATATTAAGGAGTATCCTGGGGTCAGCTGAACTCATAGGATTAGCAGATATTGAGGGGGATCCCATAGCTCATAGTAGGGTAGCAGTATTATCTGCTTAATTATGTCAGATTTGAGCAGTCACATTTCAAATCTTATATAATTAAGGGGTTAGCTGTTTCTGCCTTGACATGTGGATGAAAGTACCCATTGGCTTTTTAAAAAATTCAGGCACTTGAAAAGACTTCTGAGTAAACTTCAGCAAGATTGGATATAACATAACACGAGGCATGTGATAATGATTTTTAACATAGTAATGGGATGGGTACTTGGGGCTTAGGACATTAGGGACAATTCCAGCACTCAGATGGCACTTCTTAGAGGTCAGATGTATGTGTGTGATGTGTTAGCACAGTGATGATTTACGAGTGAACTTCTCTTAGTTTAGTTCTTACAGGAGCCATGGAATGGTGGACTTACTCACTAAAATCAATCAAACTGCTAATTCTTGGCTTTAAATAATAACATTAAGGAAAATGGAATTATTATTTTCGAATTTTAATCCAGAATTTTAGGCTGGTTTCAACTAATTCTGCCTTTTGAATGTTTTAATTTTCTAAGAGTGCAAACATCAATTTACTGTGGTTAATTTTGTCAGATGTATTGAATAGAATCAGAACATCCTAAAGGACCAAAGGAAAGAAAAGAACACCCTTTCCAAATCACTATCAAGTACAAACAATTATTGAAACAGCTCTTTTGTACGACATTAAAACTTGAATCAAAATATGAATGGTTAAAATAGAGCTATTATTGCCCTTTTTTCAAGTGACGTAACTGTCAGTAGACCCAGTGGAAAAGATAGAGAATGGAGCGCCTGGGGCAAAAGCACAACTGGGGCCCTCTCCCCAAATGGGGGCGGGGAGGCTGTATTTAATTTTTTGCACTGTGCCCTCACCTTAGTACCAATTCATTCAGTGCCCCAAACCAAAGTCCCCTTCCCCTAGTTCCCATCCCTAATACCCTCTCCCATAACAGCACCCCTCCCCAAGACCGTTTTCCCATAGCTGCAGCCCTCCAGACCACTTTCCATAGCTGGGCCCCCATCTGAGGAGGGTCCTGGTGCAGTGCACCACCTGCACCGCTGTTAGCTCCTTTATATGTCATATAATACATTTCCATATCTTTTATACAATGTATTTACTCGGTTTATCATCAATGTATTGCCTCTGATTTATCATAGAGTTTAGACTGATGAATTTCACAATAGCTACTGCTATTAAAATGTTGCAGCTAAGAATTTTATTTTAACTCAACCGATAAAGTATCCCTATTACTCAATAAACATTGTTTTTTTAAGCGCATGTGACAAATATTTATTATATGTTGAATTAGTAGTAGATTATAACATTATATTTCCTTATTGCAAACACTGAAGTGAAATACCCCAGTCTTTCTATTTTAGAGCCTGGTTTAACACCCCTTTAACTAAATAAATATAGTATATGTAGTAATATTACTGTTATACAGGGGCAGAGCTACCGCCATTGCAGGCGGTGCAATGCACTGGGGCCCTTCACCTTCTCACCCCAGGAAGTGGAGTACCAGGAACTGATTATAATTATATAGGTGTGTATGCATGTGTGTATATATATATATATATATATAATACAAATATATAAGTATATATGTATATATATATATACATATATATATATATATATATATATATATATATATATATATAAAATACCATTTGAATTTTAGCACCATTCTGTAGTTGACAGTAATGATTTTACTCAATGTTGAAGCTTTCTTCGTTTTTTAAATATTTACTGTGTAAGATACCTCGTGCCACCTGACCAGGTACATTTGGACCAATAGGAGAACTAAGGGATGGGTTAGTATCCCACTGCCAGAAGGACTGACTTCATCTGGAAGAAAACTTTGTACCACGTGGCTAGTTGTTATAGCTCTGAAAGTGACTGATGGTTGTGAGTGTAGTGATGTGATTTCCGACTTATAGTATCCAAATGGTTTCCATGTCACTGGTAGAGATCTTCAGTCTTCCATGACTGACCAACAGTTATAAACAAGTGAGCATATACTGTACTTAAGAGCCCAATGAATGTAACTAAAAGCTTAGAAAATTTGGATGAAGTTAATAAATTGATACTCAATATTTTCCTCCATCTTTGAACAATAACACACTTTCTAAGCTGTTTAGTACTATGGTAACAGTTTATATATAGCACATCAACATGCAAACAGCAATAAATCCTTGCTTAGTAGTAAAGGATGTATAATGGTATAATGTGACTAGATAGGTTTATTCTGGATGAATTGGCTGAACATTGTGTAGACAACATCTGGTTTGTCTGCTGGAGCCATATGACCCGCACCCTGTGAAATAATAATAAATTAACAAATTGCAATTAGGATACATGGAGATATAGCTGGAAATGTATATAAAGATATGCTGTTTTGCAAACTAGGAGCATGGCGTGGCTAAAGAAGCCATTGAGTTAGAGAAGTATAGTGGATGCAAGATTATAAATATTGTAGTGTTAGAAATCTCACACATGTTTGAGGTGGGTAGTGTAAGATGGGCAAGGATATGGAGTAATGTAGACTCTGGAGTTAAGGATTTTTGAGTTAATTCAGAAATCGATAAATGGTGATGTGAGGTCTTGAGGAAAGAAAATGAATGCTGAGTTTTGAACAGTATGGATAAAAGATGAACAAAATGGAAGAATCCTGATATGGTTGCGTATGTAAGGAAGAAAGATCTGCAAGAGGGATTGTGAGAAGAGGTCAGTTTGAATTGATGTGTGGGAATGAAAAAGAAGGTGCCATTAATCCAGTGATTGGAAGAGAACATCTAAAAATTGTAATACAGGACAGGGGCTACACATTAGTAAACATTAGTGGTGGTGGCATGTTTGGTGAGAAATATTGAGAGGCACCAAAGTACTTGTGATATATGGGATGACCATTGTAGCAATTCAAAATGGGAGAAAATGTATGGTCATACTGAGTTGGAAGAAAGAGACGTTACTGAATGTACAACATTATGGAGGCTGGTTATAGAGGATGATGGTTATGTGATTATGTTTGGGGAACAGAGAGTAGCTGTTACTACTAACCTTAATGGTAAGGATGGTCAGGTTGGTAAATTCCCTTACATAGCCTCCAATCTGTTTCTGGCCTCCCTCGTAATAAAACCAAGGGCGATGAGATTCCTGCAGCTACACATAACATAGACGTTAATTTGAATATTCTGGGTGATTTTATACTTTAAAAAAAAAAAATCATAATGCATGTTATGCCAAAGCAACACTGCAATTCATAATTCCCCCTTTCTTAGAGTCTCTGTGCACTATCACTGACACTATCACAGGGTTTATTCCCATGCCCACGCCATTGCCCACTGTAGCTACATTAATTCCATGTCACACCCACTCATATTTACTTACTTCTAGGTTCAGAGAGTCCACAAACCATTCATTGCCCATAAAGTTACAGGCCATGTCCACATCACCGTTATAGTTCAGGATACGATATTTCTAGGAAGAAGATATATGTTGCTTTATACAGTTTGTAGAATTACATTTTTTTTATATTTTATTTTAAAGCCGTAGCAGCAGGAGATAGATTTGGTATTTAGGCGTGGATGATTAATACAATTTTTGTTCAACAATTTTAAAAAGTAATTTTCAGTATTAAACTTACCTAAAACATCAGTTACAAAGCCAACAGATGAATGATACTGACTGGGAGGAAGTCCTAAATGGTCAGTCACATGTGTGTGCTCTTCAATGGCGACGTCCCAGGTGATAAGGGAACACAGGGTGTCCGCCGCCATTAATGAGCACTAACTCTTGTCCAAACACAAGCTTTGTATCTGACTATTTTGCATTGCTTTCCAGCCAGATATTGTCCTATCAATGGCAAATGTAATGATGAAGGGTTTGTACAAGCCTAGTAGATTCATATAATGAGATGCCTTTATTTGTGTATTCAGGTTTGTTAGCACACACTACTCATCTAGGGTCTGTGAGTGAGCGCAGAAGCATGCACCCCACATCATTTACATAGAAGCCTCAAAGAGTAACAGAGTGGCAAAGGAGGACATGTATTGCTTTATCAGAGCTGTGAATGAAGTCACATGAAATAACAATAAAAAAAAGTTTTAAAAATAAGTACGTTTAATTTTTTTTAAATAATATAGTTTGGGCATTGCAAAAAATGTGGCTGCACTACCTTTACCAAATAATTGTTTAACACAGGTAGAAATCCAAAAAAGGCTTAAAAGAAAAATGTTAATAAAGCCCCAGGTCCTGATGGAATACATTCAAAACCATTATCATTTTTCGAAATGTACTCTCCACAGACTTGATAGTGGAAAAAAGCTGAGGAGATACCGTTATTATTATTTATTTAAGAAAGGATCAACAGCAAATCCAGGGAACTGTAAAGCAGTAAGCCTCACCTATGTAGTTGGGAGTCAACACAGATTTATGAGGGATAGGTCATGTCAAACAAATCTATTTAGTTTCTGTGAGGAGGTTAGTAGGATCTTGGACCAAGGCAACTCAATAGATGTATTTTGTAACGATATTGTACAAAGTAATGGATATTGGAATTGCAGTAGCTATATGCACATGGATTGAGAACTAACTTTCTACCTTTATCCCCTAATTCATTATGATTCAGTAGGCCCCACCCTGATGCTTTGCTGTTGCTTCAACTGCAGTAACTCCCCCTCTATTACAGATACACACCCTACTCTCACTGTATTGCTCTTTATTGCTAACTAAATCCAATTTATTGATCCCAAAATTATTTCATTTAAACAGCCACACAAGTTTACCTTCTTCAGGAGATCCAAATATTCCTTTTCGACACTTAAAACTTCTCTGTCATAATTCATAAACACTTCCTCACTGTGGGAACACAGAAACTGCATTATGGTAACAAGGAGGGCTTCTTGTATTGTAAGTCCCCACAAAAACAACATTTTAGTGTTTCTCACTTGCAAAGTTCCCAGGGCGCTGCTTGATTTGCAATGTGAAGGGATAAGCGCACCTCTGGTCTATTTAAGTAGGTAGTAGCTGCTGTGCTGTTAATACATGGCATTCCCATCTTTAGTTTCTGTGGAGAGATGGAATGGGTAATCAGAATCAGAGTAGCATCCATTATCCTATAAAAGGCCATAACCCCCATAATGTCTTATGTAAATAAAGTTTACATTTCGGATCAAAGAGGCTTTACACCACTAATTCCCATGCCGCAAACATAAATATATCTGCAAGTCATTTACATAATGCCAACCCCACCCATTTCAATGATAAGTCCTACCACCCCATGTCAGAGAGAAGTATCAAATACAAAATACCATATATCAATGACATCCTTCATGACGATGAGTATAGGTTGCTTAGAAAATATACTAATTTATACCACTAACTTGATCAAATCTACCAGTTACTAGTATATTCGTTTTCGTCAACAAGTGTGCATACTTTCTGTACACTCACCTCTCTGAAGTGAGAATCAAATTTAGAGTAAAAGAACCCAGGGTTGTATACAGTATGGTCAGCCTCTTTCCTGCAAAGGAAGAAAAGTTGTAAGCAAGAAAATCCTTAGGAAGACAAAACAACCAAATAATGAGGCTCCATTTAACAATTGTGGATAACGATAATGGCACAGAAAATCTACAAATAAGATGCATCTTTCCTCATACACTTTTCTATCTATTAAATTGAAAGACTTTCTCACTCCACATAACATCCCATGCCATCAAATCTGAAGCAGTCAAGTCTTCCACAGCCCAAATCACCATTATATAAAGGAGAGAACCATTTACCCAACAGCAAGAGTGGTCTATCTCAACAAATAAATATGACACACCTGAGATTATCTGCCTCTTCCGCAGCACAAGGCTTATACAGATTATATATATTCAGTCCAGCTGCTTTTGATCCAGCTTCACGTACCTGAGGGCAAACGAAGAACACCATTTAGGACACAGAATACAATATTCGCAGAATGACCCTACTACTACTACTCACCAATTGTAGGCACTTCTGATCTTTGCTTTTAGAGAATTGGCATCTTTCATCATTGTTGCAACATGACTGCAGTTTCAACCATATCCTACAAAAACCCAAAGGGAGTAGGTTCAAATTTGTAATGTATTCAGCCAAAATGAGTCAATGTGGCTATGGTCACAACAATGAGAAGTATATTACCACTGAAGTAAGCCTTCTCTAGTTCCTATAGTCTATATTCAGCTTTGAGAGACTTCTTCAAACTTCACAATTCAAAGGTAAGTCAGTAGTTAGATAATAGGGGACATTTTCATGTGACCAAGGCTAAACCTGGGTTGCATTTGTATGCGGGTGGAATTATACTTACATGTTTGGGAATATAATGGGTTTCAGATGACAAAGTGCGAAGAATGGATCTTGAGAGAAAGTTTGTGTGTTAGGTGTAGGGGTAGTATTTATGGGGAACAACACAATATTAACAGCATTAGCAGATACATTTATTACAGAATGTTATGAAAGAGCATGTTGTTTATCCTCCTTTACAGCCAGGTATTTCCGATTGTATCATTTGTATGGGATCTGGAGACAGTGTTCTCCTTGTAATATTACTGGGAATTAGCTGTTTACTGAATGGCAATTTACTATAGCTGTTTAGACGGTGACTGTCATTTAATTTTTTAAGCTTTTATATTTTTGGTTTGTATCCATTCCCTGGGTATATCTCCATGGGGATCCAACCACACTCTATACCATATATTGTTACTTTTTTTGTGGGTGGGGGAGAGGGAGTGACACATATCTTTTTACTTTCCGAGATATACGGCAATTAGCCAGAAATGGGTCTTCTACATAGGAAGAGTCCTCCAGGTAGGAGGATCACAGGGTTCTACTATCCTAACCTGAGGTGTGGAGGTCATCGCTAAAAAAAAAAATGTCAAATTTAAAGCAAATAACAATAGAGCCAATTAAACTGATTAGTGAGAAGTGTTGTGAAAGAAATAGCTAGCACATTAAATTCTGATATCTCATTACTCTACACAATTTATCTACAAGAGAGTCAAAAAATAGGTTTAGGAACCTGCATGACAATGACATTATTTTGTGGCATTGGGTGGTCTTACTCACGTTGCATCCAAGATTCCATGATAATAAAAGAAGTATAGCTCAGAGTTAAACATAATGTCATAGTTGCTCATTCCATTTCCCACAGCGATCCCCTAAAGTAAGAAACGGAGATTGTAACTTTACTGTTATGTGCCATGTACTTATATTGTTCAGTGTATTTTCCTCATTATATACAACATTGCACAATATGCAACCATAATAAAAACAGCAACCACAAATGAACAGAAATGCACTGAAACATAAGAATATTTTTAGTTTTTTTATATTATTATATTTTGGGCATTGTACTTTTCATTACTATGCACACTTAATTCCAATAATGCTGGTTTATGTCCACTGTCCTTTGTCAAGAAAACAAAAATCCCTTCTCTATGCCTCTAGTAGTAGTGATATTTTGTCTCTGAACAGAAACACACCTAAGATTCTTTTTGTATAAAAAAACATATTATTTTCTGGCAAAAGTGCATAGTGTAACCTTACATATGATTTGCATAAGGCCAAAGCAAGTTTTAGTGTTTTCATTCTGATTTAATTTGGTTTTAAGGAAAATATTTTCCTCTGTCTTGTTCCTAATGGTAATAGTTTTAATTTTCCACTCTGTCACTCTTTTTTATGTGGACATGAGCTTCGTCTAAGTTATTACTGTTTTTTAATCCCTGCTCCAGTGCGCACTAAGGTTTCGTACCATTCTCACCTTTAGGTTTATGCTGGGGTCCTGTGATACCTTCACAGCCAATGTTGGGACATATATCCCTCCATAACTCTCCCCCATGATGTAGAAGTCATTTTCACTGAATTCCGAGAAAAGGGAAAAAAACTCCTTCAGTGCCAGGTAATTAATTTGAACAACCTGTGGGAGAAATGAAGAGATGAAGGGCTAACATTAACAGGAAGTGAAGAAGACGAAAGAGCTGAGAATGAAGTGAGAGGGATGAAAGTGAGGAGGAAGTGAGAATAATATTCAAAATGATAATCCACTAGAGCAGACATGTGAAGACGCTGCAGAATCTGGTTACAAGATCTTACCTCGGTGTCATTTGTTGTATAATGTTTGTCATCAGAATAAGAGAAGCCCACACCAACTGGAGACTCCAGGTAAATAACGTTTGTGATCTGAAGAAGTAAATCGAAACTGATGAGATACAGCAAGGTAACTATTGAGGAGGTACATTGAACAGATTTATTGGAAATCACCTTGTTCCAGGAGTATGGGTTATATTTCAAGGTGCTGCCATCTGATTGGACCTGGAAAAATGGTAATTAAAATCAGATAAAACCTAAGAATCCATAAATCTTAGAGACACTATTTAATCCAAGAAAAATTAAACCCCATAAGTACTTACCAGGTAAGGTCCATGCTCTGTTAGGAGACCATCAAGAGAGCTGCATCCAGGACCCCCATTCAGCCAAAGGATCACAGGACTAGAGCTGGGATCATTCTGGGACTCCACAAACCTGGGATGACATAGATTCAGAGAAGACATACAGAAGTGTGGGTACAAGAGATTATTACACACTTACCAGTAGTGGAGATGTTTGCCACCTGTCACATTCAGATATCCAGAGTAATGGCGGAAGGATGGTTGGCTAGGTAGTCCTGGCAGATGTTTAATCTCATCCTCACTGGGAGCAGCTAAACTCCCCAGAAAGAGAAAAGGGACAATGACCAAAATCATCTGGGGAGAAATGAAAATTACACAATAGATTGAGGAATACAGTCCTGGTTTTAAGTACTTCCATACTGTGCACATGTGGGTCAACAGAGGACCAACACAGCATACACTGGTGCTAGAGGCAAAGCACTGGAAGTGAGACCCTGAAACACAACATCCCACTACAGCCATTACAAGAGTCAGGATGAGACCTTGAAGTGAGAAGCTACAAAAAAAATCTGTTTTAGATGCCACTGTGTTATTATTAGGCTAATCAGAAAAGAAACTCTTCCCACATCCAACAAAACCTGCCAATCGGAAGTGTCGCTTTGTGCAGTTTCCAATAAAGTGCCATCCACAACTAGAAAACCAGTCACCTTGAAAGCTCCTGACTCTGGAATGGCTGAGCCATTGGAATTTATAAGGCACCAGCCAACGGACACTAGGAGTGACTAGCACATGATAGCTTATAATTATAATACAATCAGTATGAAAACCATAGCACAGGAAACAAATCGCACAGCATGTGCCTTATGCGGTTTTTAAACGGAGTCTTAATCTTGATTAAGATTGTCAGAGCATCAGTCCATTTCTATGAAATAGTAACTATCTTGTTTGTCATTAACTTAGGTCAGGGAATGACCAGTGAGAGGAGGTTTATCAGGTGGGATCAGAATTGATTAAATAAATATATATATATATATATATATATATATATATGTGTGAAACAATTGCTGTATTGAACTACTCTCTACAACAATCACCACACAAACCAGGCACTCACACCATACTGAGGATCGGCAGTAACCGTGAAACAGTACTGTATGTGGTTAAGTGACCTGTTTTGTGAAAAATCCATCCGTTGCTGTGCCTAAAACTGTGAAATACAGTAAGCATATGTTTTAAAGGAGCCATGTTTAAAATGGTTTGGATTGACAGAGTGATGGTCCATTATGTGGCTTCAATTGCATGTCCCGCCCAGTTTTCCCAGACTGCAGTGCATTTACTGTATTTCTGAGAAATTTGAGCAGGAAATAAGTTTTTACCAACGTGTTTTTAGACATTCAAATATAATCACTAATGTGCTATTCCTTATTTGTACTACTATATATATATATATATATATATATATATATATATATATATACAGTCATCTAATTATACAGCACTTTGCAAGTGGAAGAGTCATCAGCGATGGGAAAGCCAAAGTTAATTTGCAGTATTAGGGTACATATGATACGTTTCTATGGTACTTATTGGTATATTATTTTCTAAAGGTGCTAAAGGAATGTTTTTGAGTTGACATTTTACAATCATCCTAAATATGGTGAGGCTAGGTATTCAGCAGTAGAACATTCCAAGGGTGCATATAAATAAGAAGTCTCCCTCTCTCTCTCTCTCTCTCTCTCTCTCTCTCTCTCTCTCTGTGCTCCCTCTGTCTCTCTCTGCTTTGTCTCTCTCTGTGTGTCCTCTTTCCCTCTGTGCAGCCTCTCGCTTTGTGCACATTGTCTCTCTCTGTGCGCTCTCTTTCTTTCTCTGTGCCCTCTGTCTCTCTCCCTACCTTTCTCTCCCTCCCCTCTCCTCTTTCTCCCCTGTCCTTCTCTCTCTCCCTCTCTCTCTCTCTCTCCCTCCACCCTCTCTCTCCCTTACTTTATCTCCATCCCTCTCTCTCTCTGCCTCCACTCTCTCTCCCTCACCCCTTCTCTCTCTGTCCCTGACTTTCTCCCCCTCCTTCTCTCTCTCTCTCCCCTTCTCTATTTCCCTCCCTCTCTGATCCTGCTCTCTCTCCCCTCCCTCTCTCCCCTCCCTCCCTTATTTCTTTCTCCCCCACCTTCCCTCCCTCTTTCTTTCCCTCCCTATCTCACTCCCTCCATCTCCCCTCCCACTCTCTATTTGCCTTCTCTCTTTCCCTCCCTCTCTCTCTCTCTCTGCCTCCTCCCTCTCTATCGGCCTCCTCCCTCTCTCTACCTTCTCTCCCCCCCCCCACTGCCTCCTTTCTCCCTCCCACCCTCACAGTACTGCGGCTCTACTGCGCGTCCGCAAGCCTCTGCCGCATATAAGCACTACATTGCGATTTGCCCACAATTTACAGGTAGCGGTTGTGAGTAACTCCTGTGCAGGACGCATCTCGCAGGCGATACTCAAAACTGAAAGCTTTTATAGGTAATAGTTTGTGTCAGACAAACTGAATTAGGTTCTACGAGGAAGCAACTCATAGCAGTCTTGTGGTCTTTTGGGGTTTTGGGAAGGCTTTTAAAACACTGCAACAGGTCAAGCTATTGTACAAAGTAAGCAATACTGAAATTGCAGTAAATGTATGCGCATGAAAACTGACTAAAGGAACAAAGGGATGTTTAAAATGGAACATACTTAGATTGGACTAAGGCAAGTAAAATGAGTATGCATTAATAAGCATTAAGTAGGAATTGGGGGTGGGGGGTGGGCGGTCCAATCCTCCCCAGATTTTTCTTTGTTGGTATGTATATATATATATATATATATATATATAAATATATATATAAAAAAAAAACTAAGTCAGAGATGCTCATCAGAGAACGAACCAACCTTTATAGGTTAGGAGAAATATCCTGTAGCATATCAGTCTGACCCCACTCAAAAGAGTGACCCTGCCCCGAAATACCAGGCAATTCTACCCTGAACAGGAGAAACAGCAAACCCCAGACGCGTTTCGGCCTTTATGGGCCTCATCAGTGAGGCGCAGCTGAACTCTCCAAGGCACAGTGAGCAAGGGGTCCACGTCTGGAGTCCCCTATCACCCATAGGGAGACTAAACCCTAAGGATAATTTGCATAAACATAAAAACCAAGTGAGAGGTGCTCATCAGAGAACGAACCAACCTTAATAGGTTAGTTCTATGACCATGATAAGCCACTCTGAGAGCTACCTCTTTTAGCTCACTTGTGCCAGGGAGAAATATCCTGTAGCATATCAGTCTGACCCCACTCAAAAGAATGACCCAGGTCCGAAATACCAGGCAATTCTACCCTGAACAGGAGAAACAGCAAACTCCAGACGCGTTTCGGCCTTTATGGGACTCGTCAGTGAGGTGCAGCTGAACTCCCTAAGGCACAGTGAGCAAGAGGTTGCTCTCAGAGTGGCTTATCATGGCTATAGAACTGACCTATTAAGGTTGGTTCGTTCTCTGATGAGCACCTCTGACTTACCTTTTTTTTGTTTATGCAAATTACCCTTAGGGTTTAGTCTCCCTAAGGATAATAGGGGACTCCAGACGTGGACCCCTTGCTCACTGTGCCTTAGGGAGTACAGCTGCACCTCACTGACGAGGCCCATAAGGGCCGAAACGTGTCTGGGGTTTGCTGTTTCTCCTGTTCAGGGTAGAATTGCCTGGTATTTCGGGCCTGGGTCACTCTTTTGAGTGGGACCAGACTGATATACTACAGGATATTTCTCCCTGTGAAGGGCACAAGTGAGCTAAAAGAGATTGCTCTCAGAGTGGCTTATCATGGCTATAGAACTAAGCTATTAAGGTTGGTTCGTTCTCTGATAAGCACCTCTGACTTACCTTTTTTATATATATATATATATATATATATATATATATATATATATATATATATATATATATATATAAGCTATTTTAAGGCTCCTACACTGCTGTTAATAAGGGTATAGAAGAAGGGAAGGAAATATAATTCTGCAACTATATAATTCCCTCATATGCCCTCATTTGGAATATGGAGTACAATTTTGGGCACCACTAAAAAAGAATATTTTAGTGCTGGAAAAAGTACAGAGAAGGACAACAAAATTAATAAAGGGAATGGAGTGACTAAGCTAAGAAGAAAGAAGGACAACAAAATTAATAAAGGGAATGGAGTGACTAAGCTAAGAAGAAAGTCTAATCATTGGACCTTTTGTCCACATTGCTTAAAAGACTGGACTTTGTAAGCTAATTCATTAGAGCTCTGTGGTTGAGAGATGTTTATGAGTGTACAGTTGTGATTTCCCACTCATCTTTCCATAACGTTTTTATTGTCACTGGTGAGATCTTCAGTTTTCCATGAGTCAAATCCATGGGTTAACACATACGAATGGGCCAATGGGCCCAATGAAACAATCTAAAAACCTACATACCAGAATCTGACTGTGAGTATATCCTACCAAACTAAGCCACCCAAGGTGTCTCACAAGCCTGTTCTTAGAGGTCTTCAGAGAGGTCTTAAACCATTGTTTGAGCAAAATCCCAAAACAAGCTACCTAAAAATTGTCAAATATAATGAGTCTTTAATGAAAAAGCCCCCCCAAAAAAATAGAAACATCAGTTCTTGCATACTAAGTCAGACAAGTGAAAACCGATTTATAATATGCCACACAATTATTCAATAGAGTATGTTCTCTCTTTCAATAATAGCACACTTGATACTCTGTTTAGTACCATGGTATCAGATTATATATATTGTCATGCAATCAGTTATATATCATTGCCTATTACGAGAGGTTTTGTAATGACATAATGTGACTAGATTTGTTTATTCTGAATGAATCAGCTGAACATAGCGTAGACGGCATCTGGTTTGTCTGCTGGAGCCATATGACCATATGAGATAACGTAAAATGGAATGATGGGGTTACTGATCAAATTGGAATGGTATGTACATTGGAGACATTTTGGGGTGTAAAATATAGGAGCAGGGTTATGTTAAAGAAGTTCATTGGATAAGATAAGAAATGTAGTGGACACAATATTTTAAATATTGTAGTGTTAAAGGTCTCACAAATATTGGAGTTGGATAGTGTGAGTTGGGCGACGTTGTGGAGTAACACAAACATAGAGTTCAGGAATTTTTAGTTATTTCAGAGAATCACAAAAGATGATTAAAGTCACGATTAAAGAAAATGGATGATGAGTTTTACGCACAATGAACAAGATGGAAGAAATATTCATGGGGTGGAGGAAGTAAGAAAAAGGAAGCAGCGGAAGAAACCCGTCTGTTGAAGTTAATAAGTTAATAAGAAAAATAGAGCTCTGAAAATAGGAAGGACAATGAAATGAAGTGTAAGCAGGGGTGGGTAAGAGAAGACTAGAGGAAGAAGAATTCAGAAAGTAGAAAATGAAAGATATGCAAGGGTGATGAGAAGGTTTGAGAAGACAAATAGGAGCTGGTGAGAAAGAAAGAAGTGGATGAAATAATCCATGGTGTATTTAACAAAAGCAATTTAGTGATTGTGGGAGGGGGCATAGATACAAGGTTATGCATGATGGGAGGAGCATATTGTGAGATAACGATAGAAAGGATGGAATGAGTTTGGTGACTTATGGGAGGGGCGCTGTAGCAGTTCAAATTGGGAGAAAATGTGATCTGATACAGTAAAGAATCAAGTGCCCAGTTGGAGATTAGTCCTACAGAATGGGAACAAATAACTATTAGAAAATATTATGGAGGATTGTCATAGAGGATGGAGGATATATGATTGATTTTATTATGTTTGGGGAGTAGGGAGCGGCTGTCTTTCCACTATTTACCTTAATGGTAAGGATGGTGAGGTTGGTGAATTGTCTTACAAAGCCCCCAACCTGTTCCTGGTCTCCCTCATGATAAAACCAAGGCCGGTGAGATTCCTGCAACTACACAAAGATATTTTAACAGAAATTATAATAATTAACAATGAGTGTGAAAGACGTTGCCTAATAACACCATATTATCACGGTGCATGGAAAAATATGGATAATACTAGTTATTGTTTATCCAATAGTTTATTTTCTTGTATATTCTGCTGACCACTATTGCTCCATTCACTCAATTTCACACCCACAGACTCATATTTACAGGACTTACTTGTAGGTTCAGAGAGTCCACGAACCATTCATTGCCCATAAAGTTACACATCACCGTTACAGTTTGGGATTCGATATTTCTAGGTAGAAGAAGATACATGCTGTTTTATATATGTTACAGAACTGTCTTTCAAAGAGGCTTAAATGCTCTAACAACATGAGGTAAATGTGGCATAAATCCAAATCTTAGTGGATTACTGAAGAGATGCTTTATTTGCTGGTATTAATGTTAAGCACAATATATATTTCTATATGCACATGTTCACAATATATCACTCAAACAATCACACAAGTGTACCTTTTTAAGGAGCTCCAAGTATTGTTTGTCTACGCTTAAAACTTCACGACCATACTTTTTGAACACCTTATAACTGTGGGGACAAATAAGCTTCATTATTGTAACCTACTGATTGGCAAAAGCACTTCTTCTTGTATTGATGTCTGAGTGTGTCTCACTTGCAAAGTTCCCAGGGCGATGCATTACTTGTGATGTGAAGGGATAAGCGCACCTCTGGTGTATTTAAGTAGGTAGTAGCTGCTGTGCTGTCAATCCATGGCATTCCCATCTTTAGTTTCTGTGAAATGATGAAATGGTTAATTAGAGATGCATCCATTGTCCTGCATAAAGACTACAATCCACATAATTTCTTGTGTCAAAGCTCCCAGCAAAGCAAAAAAAAATAAAATACAAAAAAAATTAGAGGAACTTAATCAGACAACAAACTAACCTTAATATGGTAGTTCTATTGACATGATAGTCCACTGTAAGAACAGGCTCTTATAGGCCTTTACAGGGAGAAATATCCTGCAGTATATCACTCAATAGAGTGATCCAGCCATAAAACGCCATGCAATTCTATCCTGAACAGGATAAACAGCAAACCCCAGATGTATGTTTCATCCTTAGCTGGGCCTCATCAGTAGGGGGTATCTGAACTCCCATAGGCACCATGAGCAAGGAGTCCACAGCTGGAGTCCCTATCACCCTTCAAAAGACTAAACCCCAAGGGTCATTTGAATAAATAAAAAACAAATTAGAGGCACTCTACTGAGTAAGACCCAAATGATATACTACAGGTTAGATAGACGTGAGATAGACCTAACCTATTAAGTTTCTCTGATTAAGCACCTCTGACTTTTGTTTCTTCAAATGACCCTTGGGGTTTAGTCTCTTTAAGGGTGATAGGGGACTCCGGACGTGGACTCCTTGCTCACTGTGCCTTAGGGAGTTATCTGTGACACCTCCCACTCAAGGCAGAAACATAGTCAGGGGTTTGCTGTTTCTGGGGAATTGCCTGGTATTTCAGGGCAGGATTACTCTAGTGAGTGAGACCAGACTGATATACTACAGGATATTTCTCCCTGTGAAGGGCACAAGTGAGGTAAAAGAGGTTGCTCTCAGAGTGGATTATCATGGCTATAGAACTAACCTATTAAGGTTGGTTCGTTCCCTGATGAGCACCTCTGACTTTGTTGTTTTGTATATGCAAATTACCTTTAGGATTTAGTCACCCTAAGGGTAATAAGGGACTCCAGACGTGAACCCCTTGCTCACTGTGCCTTAGGGAGTTCAGCTGCACCTCACTGACGAGGCCCATAAAGGCCGAAACACGTCTGGGGTTTGCTGTTTCTCCTGTTCAGGTTAGAATTGCCTGCTATTTTGGGGCTGGGTCACTCTTTTGAGTGGGACCAGACTGATATACTACAGGATATTTCTCCCTGTGATGGGCACAAGTGAGCTAAAATAGGTTGCTCTCAGAGTGGGTTATCATGGCCATAGACTTAACCGATTTTGTTTTTTGTTTCTCCCATAATATGAGTTTTACACCACTAAATCTCATACCAGAAAGGAGAACATAACTGCAGTACATGACACAGTTATTTAATTCCAATCCCTCCTATGTCATAGATAAGTCCTACTACCCCATATCAGAGTGAAGTACCAAATATACTACTACACGGTAGTGACATATCTCAAGACTATCAGCACAGAATAGTTACACGATTACTCAGACATATAAATAATGTAAGTATAATAATGTATACCACTAACTGGAGCCAACTCCACCACTCACATGTCATTTATCTTTTGAGAATATATTAGTTTTCATCAACAAACGTTGCACATTCTCACCTCTCTGAAATGAGGGTACAAGAATCCAGGGTTATACACAGTGATATCATCATCTTTTTCGCTGCAAAGAAAGGAAATCGTTGAGGACAACCTTAGAAAAGCATTGCACCAAATAATTAGGTTTAATGCAACAACAAAGAAAGGCAATTCCTCTGCAAACGAGGCAACAATGCAATAAGGAGGTATCTAACCCAATAATTGGATCATTCCCCGACTCCAAACAAAATAACATTTTCCTAACACGTATTCCATCCTCTATACTGAAAACCTCTCTCATTCCCAATAACATCCAATGCTCTACAGAAAAGTAGCACATGACCAAAGTCAAGCCTACTCAACAGACATCACCATAATCCAAACTAAAGACCAACTTAGACAAGATGGTACACATTATTACATATTATTACATACATACATACAGATTTACCTGATATTCCTGGTTGCTTCCTTAGCACAAGGCTTGTAAATATTATATATATTTAGTCCATTTGTATGATGTTTTGCTTTAAATAGCTGAGTAAAAATGAAGAACAACATTAAGAGCACAAAATACAATATGTGCACCATGAGCTTCTCAGTACTGATACTCACCGAACACTAAGTCATTTCTTCAGGGCACTCTTGAACTAGGGTACTAATTAAAATATCAATAATTTTTATTATATTATCATTAAAATTCTTATAGAGTAATTGGCACTGAGTATTAAAAATATACAGATAAGTTGGGTAGGTTGGAAAAAACAACACTAGTGAAGGGAGACTTCTCTAAAGAGAGAGAAAGGGACGAAGAAGGATGTCTTACTCTGTATCCATGCTGCCATGATAATAAAGGAAATATAACTCAGAGTTAAAATTTGTCTTGTAGTTGCTTATTCCATTACCAACAGTGATCCCCTAAATTAAGAAAACAAAATAGTAACCATAGTGTTATGGGCAACCTACTTATTGTTTTCAGTGTAGTATACAGCCCTACATAAAATGCTCCTTATAAATAATAATAACAATAATTTTAATTCTAATAACTGCACATGAACATAAACAGAAGAATACTTTATTTTACACTTCAACTATCAATTAATCCAGTTTATATTGGAGAATTTTTACTTTTAATTAGTTTGCACAGTCCATTTGGGTAATGTTGGTTTCTGTGCTCACTGTCCTTTGTCTGGAAAGTATCTTAAATTCCTTCTGTGTGTTTCTTAATAGACACACTTAGGATTGTCTTAGAATCAATACATACTTATTATTTCTTGAAAAAGTGAACGACTTTACATATCTTACTTATTAAGACTAAAGTAAGTTTTAGCATTTTAATTCACTTATCTGTTAAGAACAAATACACAAAACACACAAATAATCTTAATTTTGGACTGTGTTACATTAATGCTGTTTAAGAGGATGTGAAGCTTCTCCTTAGTTATAACTCTTTTTATTCCCATCTCCAGTGTATACCAGAGTTTTGTACCCTTCTTACCTTTAGGTTTATGCTGGGATCCTGTGATACCGTCACAGCCAAAGTTGGGACATATATCCCTCCATAACTCTCCCCCATGATGTAGAAGTCATTTTCCCTGAATTCCGAGAAAAGACGAAAAAACTCCTTCAGTGCCAGGTAATTAACTTGAGTAACCTGGGAGAGAGGGTAAAGAAATGAAACGATGGAAGGTTAATATGGACAGAAAGTGAATAAGATAAATCATGTGAGAATGAAGAGACAGGATGGAAAATGAGGAGAAAGTGATGTGATTATCCAGGATAGAGTCTACTAGAGCGAACATTTCAAGATGGCGGCAGAATCTGGTCACAAGATCTCACCTCAGTGTCATTTATTACATAATTGTTGTCATCAGAATAGGAGAAGCCCACGCCAACTGTGGACTCCAGGTAAATAACATTTGTGATCTGAAGGACAAAATTGGAACCAATGAGATTCAGTAACTAATGAGGAGTTGCATTGGCTTTTTTGGCAATCACCTTGTTCCAGGAGTAAGGGTTGTATTTCAATGTGCTGCCATCTGATTGTACCTGAAAGATAGTTTATTAAAATCATATAAACCTCAAAGAACCCATAAAAACATTGAGAAAATCTTTAGTCTAAGAACAATCAGACCCCAACATACACACCAGGGGCCTCATTCTATTACCGGCCGTAAATCGGCCGTAAGGCTGCGATTCCTCGCGGGGGTTCAGTTAACTCGCAATTCTATTATACGGCCCCGCAAGGATCTCCTCTTACGGCCGGCCGCATATCTTGCAACCGGCCGTAATCTCAGAAATCTTGAAACGGAAAAATAAATTCAAGCCCGCACTGTACAGCTCTGTAAATGCTAGGGGTCATATTGGGGGACATGAGGATTAAAAGGAACCCACTCTCAAGCTTGCACATCGGCCCAAACCCGAGTTCAAATTAACTGTTTATTTTCCGGCTGCGGCGTGGGCGTGTCTGAGGTGCTCCAAGCCCTATGGACTTTTTACATGGATATTTTACGTATATTAAAAATAAAATATTTTACGGATTTAAGTATAGGGTAATTATGTGCTATTTTTGCTAACACCGAATATCACTTTATACACTCCACAAAGTGCAGGATGGCTTTATTTGAGCTATTTTATGTGCTTAATTGGTGCTAGCGGGACCTGTTTGCTGCAAGTAAGCTGCGGCTCGTTTTTAGCCTTGCAGACAGGGTTCCCGGAGCAATAGAATCGCAACCAGGCTTTTCTTACGGCCGATTTCCTTGCGGCCGTTTTAGATCAAAGGCTTTCCTCCGGCGCTTGCGGCCGCAAGAGATAGCAAGGCACCGGCCGCAAGCCTGCCGGAGTCCCCGGCCGGAGGGGAATAGAATAGCCGTAAAGCTTGTGGCCGGTCCTTGCGGCCCCGCAGCGGCTGCGGCCGGTAATAGAATGAGGCCCCAGGTAAGGTCCATGCTCTGTTAGGAGTCCATCAAGAGAGCTGCATCCAGGACCTCCATTCAGCCAAAGGATCACAGGACTAAAGCGGGGATCCTTCTGGGACTCCACAAACCTGGGATGACATAGATTCAGAGGAGACATATAGCAGTGTGGGTACAAGGGATTATTACACACTTACCAGTAGTGGAGATGTTTGCCACCTGCCACGTGCAGATATCCAGAGTAATGGCAGAAGGATGGTTGGCTAGGTAGTCCTGGCAGATGTTTAATGTCATCCTCACTGGGAGCAGCTTCCACAGCAAAACTCCCCAGGAAAAGAGAATGGGAAGGAATAGATATAATAAGACAGATCATTTTAAAATCTTTGACAGGAACAAGCAACGCCAGTCCTGGAGTGCAGAAAATAGTCCTAAATGTCATTATTTCAGTCATTAGCTCAGACTTTCTGACTGTATGAACTGTGCAGGGCAGGGGGAATATTGAAATCCAGGAATATTTTAAAGCCCCTCTGATTATATTAGATTAAATAGAGGAGAAACACGCTCCATATCCAATATAACCTGAAATTCTAAAGTGTGGCATTGTGCACTTTCCAGTAAAGTGCCAGCCACAAATACAATAATCTCCAACCCTGTGTTAATATCAATCCTAGGTGGTCTCCCATCCCAGTACTTACTAGGAACAACCCTGGAATCAAACCCAGGAATCAAAACCCAGATCAACAACGGGGAAAGCACCGAGTTCTAACCACTGGACCACCAGGGAAGCCAAAACCTGCGTGAGATCAAATGGGTTACCCATCTCATACTCAACTTCATTTTTTATTTTTTTTAAATCCTCAATCCTGCAGGCTGGGTTAGCATAAATTGAAGTTGTCCCAATGGAGGAATGTGAGTTCAATTTAATTGCAAGCCCGCAACTCTATCATTGTAGGCCGTATGTCTGCAGGTGTGTTGAGGGCTCCTGTTCGTCTGATTACGATGCTATTCAATTGAGCAAAAGCGAGTTACGGGCTGAAGCCTCAAGGTCATAAATCCCTCCCGCGGTTGAAAACTGTTAGAGGCTGGCCGAGATGCCATGGGCCATTACAATCCAATCCCAGTATAACGTAGTGCCACACAGTCCTATAGAAAGCGGTCTAGCCACAGATGATAACTACAGTCCAAGAACCAGCCATGGATACAGGTGCGAACACAGAGATTAACCTTGGGACTGTGTCAGTCCAAGGGGGCCAGCCATACCCAAATGGCTGGGGCACAATTGCTAATCACAAGGCAGTTGAGAAGACAGAGAATGTCTGTCAAACTAATGCCCAAGGGGAAGCCTGGATGAGAGCTGTGAGGTCCTGCCAGGGAACACAGTGACCAAGGATCCCAAGGGAGGTGAGTGCTGTGCCCAGGTGGTGGTTCCAGAGAGAGGGGGATGTGACATGCTGATCCAGATACAATATAGAGATTTGGAGTTTTTAGACCAGACCACAACATTGGGTGCCGGCTTCCAGATCCGTCCAGTACATTCCCGCTTGGAATTACTATTTTTCTGGTGACCCAGGGGAGTGTTTTACCCATGCAGTGGGGTAGAAGAGTGCATGGGACCTGGTTTTTGGGGGGTGGGATGGCAATGGCACCCTTGGACTGTATTGATTACCCTGGCACAGAGGACTGGCAACTTGGGGATGTATCATGGGATAGACATCTCCCAGGTGGTGAGAGTGTAACAAGCTATTGCCCACAAGAGGAGGGGTTAGGCATGTGGGGGGAGTGAGATCTTTTTTTTTTATATATATCTCTGTAACAATAAAGAAGTGGCAGTCTGATTTTGGACACACTAAACAAAGGTGCTGTCGGAGTCTGCTTGTACTAATCAAAGGTACATGGTGTGTGATTCTTAGATCCTAAGAAAAGGGGTCTGTTGGTGCCTGTCTCTTCAGAAATTATGCTGTCATCTGAAGTGTCTGCTGGTGTCGAAATCTGAACAAAAATTTGCGACCCATAGAGAGAGAGAGAATTGGGGTTAGCGTAGTCCCCCAAATCAGACGGGCGTAACAAAAACTTAAAAAAAATTGTTTATTGCAGATTTGCGAGCTTGAGACTGTTGTGCAATTAATTCTAATGCCTTTCATTGCTTTCCCAGAATTTTTAAGGGCAGTAGTTTGTGTTTATTTGCTTTTGCATTAATACGAACAAGTGTTTAATCCACTTGCGAGTCCTATCTAGTACTCATATAATTTTTTTATACATTTGCCATTTACGGGTTTGAAGGCAATTGTGGGCTTATCGAATTGTTGTAATTAAATATGGATTTTGCGTCTTTTGCACTGGTAACATTTACGGGCTTGAAAAATCAAAAGAGGAGATTAGGACAGAGCTACGTTTTTGACAACCACAGGGATTTTGAGCCTGTATCTCGCAATTGGAAATCGAGTTGCAAAAAGCCAATTAAATATCAGTAACATTAACAGGCTCCATTATGGGCTCAAGTGATTGCGATTTCGACAATTAAATAGGGACCTATAACTGCTATATGGAGTAGTTGACAATATTGTACATCCTTATTTACCTTCTTCTTTTTCCAGTTCTAGATGTCCATGCTGATAGTCAACCAGCCCTAGACATGAAAACAGGTTCCCCTGTTTTCCCTGTGTGCCCCCCCCCCCCCCCTCGTAGAAAATGAACCCTGAGATTCTTGTTACCCCAGTGGAGTGTCCTCTTTGTACCAACGCCTATAGGGACATGAATAACCAAAATAAAATCCAATCTAAAGTTGCTTTTTACCCATATTTGAACTATTATACAGCATTGTGTGGTGTTGAATGAATGTAGGGGATAACAATGGTACACTCACTTAATGTACTTTTCTGGGTTAAGATTTTAAGTTAATTATGTAAAGTTACTGCCCATTTTGACAGGACAGTAATCTCACAAAAATCCCCTGACACTTATCACAATATGTAGTTAATCCAAGTCTTATATGTCCCATGCCAAAGAGACTGGTGCCAACTTGCCCTAGCATGGAATGCTAGCTTCCCACCTGGGAATCCCATTGTTAGCCAAAAAAGTTTGGCGGAGTTCCAGATCAATTCAATTAGAAAAGCCCACAATTACATAGCTGGAATCCAAATCTGTAAACCATGCTCATGCATGTAGCATTTTCGGGTTTTCCTACGCCCCTGCTAGGAACACTACCATGGAGTCATCATTCCATGCAATTTTTGCAGAGTATTAATATTAAAAACGTTTTCTTCTGAGAAAAGGTCAGGTTATGCTAGGGTCTATGCTCCATAGCCACAATGCATTTTGTGACTTTTACTCTCACTGCCTTAACTTCTGCATCCTCTAAATCCCTCTCTCTATTTGAAATCCTCTCTTCCTCTGCTGGCTTAGAAATAAACTAAAACAATCTTGTAACTTTGGAAAAGCTACTCACTTCTGACCCTTACTTATATATCAAGTTTCATATCTCGCTATACCCAGTGCCACATCTACCTTTTTGGAGCCCCTAGGTAGTGAAGTGGAGGAGCCCCTCAGGCAAAATATGCTATTTGATGACGATCAATATCAGGATGAATGAAATACTTGTTAAGACTCAATCTTTATTAATATAGCTTAAAATAACAAACAACTGTACAAATCAATATCCATATATAAAATACATCGACACAGCACCCATCTCATATGTCTCCTCTCATTTGGCATTACCTAAGTTATGACATATAATAGTTGTGAGCAAGCGGGTTGTTGCTAACGCTGCAGGTTCACGTAGCGAGCCTGCAGCCCTCGCAAAGCGAGGGCCTCAGTTGCTGGCATGGAGCACCAAAGGCGCTCCATGCCAGCAACTGCGGACCTCGCAACATTACGGACTTACGACAAACAAATACGAGACGCGGGACTTAGAAAAAAAAACATTACGACCTTGCAAAAATACGACCTTACCTCCTGAAACCTGCGCACATGAAAACATTAAAAACACAATAAATACCTAAGCAATAAGTTATGGGAAACATTTAGTTGTCACAACAATGGCTTTGTGAGGCAGCAGTAAATATTACAGTGCTAGAGTAATATAAGGTATTAGAGGATATGCAATATCAATATATTTGCCATGTAATCCATCTGGTATACAACAGAATTTGACCGGTGCTGACTGCCATCACTGAGAGGGACAACCCATAGGTGAATGACATTTAGATATAGTTGGAATTCTTGTACTCAGTATATATTCTTTGTGCCTAGGAATGCCGTCTCAATGCCAGAGTGTCTCTGAAGAAGAAGAGCTTGCAAGTTCATCTGGATCTCAGGAGGTAATGTGACCAATGTTCCTATCTCCTAGTGGGTGCACCGCAGATTGTGTCATATGTGTAGTGCTTACTTAAGTGTTTCATGGCTCTTGTTATGTCACAACTTTATCCCACCCACACCACAATTTCTTCATTCTCCCAATTCCTGACTATTGAGTCTTATTCTCTTTCAGGTTTCGAATATACTCAAATAAGTCAGCACTTGAGTCCCTGGCGGTGAGTACGAATTTAATAGAAAATCAAAATTGCTTTGCAAACATTCTCAAATTTCTATAACAGATTTATGTTCTTCTTTCGGCATAGCTTATACCCCTTCAGGGCCCACTGAAGACCCTTTTACAATTGGCAGTGATGCCTATCCTTAACGGTAATAACCATTTGAATTTTCTATGAGTTTTACTATTTAAGATTTGTTGTGGATATCTAATGCAGAACTTCTGAACCATAGAGAGAACTAAGCGAGGAGTTAGTATCCCACTGCCTGAAGGACTGGACTTCACCCGGGAGACAACGTCACACCACATGGTAAGTCAGTATAGCACATACGTTGATGTTGAGTGTGGCTTGATAAGTGAGTCCAGTGATGTAATGTGCCACCCTTCTTTCCTCAGGGTTTCATTCTCATTGGTGGAGATCTTAACTTTTCCATGAGTCTGCGAGAAGTCATAGACAAATATCGACCATCTCCGACTGTATCAGCAAGTACTCCAGGACCCAATGAATCCATCTAAAACCCTACAAACCAGAGTTTGAATGAGGGTATTTCATACCCAACTAATCCCTCCAACGGAGTCTCACAAACCTTTTTGCGAGACATCACTAAAGAGCACTTCTGAGAGTTTTTCAACCTATTGACTCAACAGCATCCTGAAAGAATCTACTGAAAAATCCCTAAATGATTGACCAAAATGACCTAATGCAAGAGTTCTCAGTACTACAATGACACACTGCGTTTGTATTATTTTTAAGTAACATCCAGACACAAATTGTATATATCAAATGAGACAACTTAATTATGTTTATTATGCTTTAGATACTATATTCCCTCAGAATCATTCTTTAAAAGAAAAAAACACTCAAAGGATCACTCCGTCGCTCAACAATAACCCATTCTCTAATCTGTTTATTACCATTGTAACAATTTTTATATTAACATGCAGAAAATAATAGATTTTGGCTTTGTGTTAGAGATTGTGTTGTTGCATAATGTGACTAGAGAGATTCATTCTGAATGAAGAAACATAGTGAAGACCACATTGTTTTCATCTGCTGGAGCTATATAACCTGCACCTTGTGAACCGGCAAGTATAAGTGAACAACGGGTTGGTGGGAGGACATGGAACTGAAAGATGGGGATTGCTGAAGAGATAGATAAAGTATATTTGGAAAGGTAATGTTGGGGGTGTGCAAAATAAGAACAGTGACTACTCAAATGATACTATTGGGTAAGAGATTCAATAATCTAAATATTGTAGTGTTAGAGATGTCACTAATACTTGAGATGGGCGATGTGGTAAAAAAAAGTATGGAGTAATGCACACTTGGGATTTTTTAACTGAAAGGCTGAAATAGGTGATATGATGTAAGGAAATGGATGCTGAGTATTGTAACAAATGGAAGTAAACAGGAACAAAATGGAAGAAATATTGACTGGCACTAATACTTGAGATGGGTTATGTGGGAAAAAAAGTATGGAGTAATGGACACTTGGGATTTTTTAACTGAAATAGGTGATATGATGTAAGGAAATGGATGCGGAGTATTGTAACAAATGGAAGTAAACAGGAACAAAATGGAAGAAATATTGTCTGGGTAGAGGAAATTAGAAAATGGGTATGGAAGAAACAATGCTTTTGTTGAGAATAATATTTTTGACACTGAAAATGTGACAGATAACAAACTGGAGTTTTTGTGTTTTACCATTTTAAGCTGCTGAATTAAAATTAGAGACAAATTAATATTGGTAAGGCAAGAATAGAAAAAGAGAAAGAACTTGTGAAGGAATAACATTGAGGGAATGATAAGCAGGAAAGAGAATAAGGGGATTAAATTAGGATAAGTTGACAAGCAATTAATTAAGTTAGTGAAATTACATATTTTGTTTAGTGTGCAAGCATGTGGTATAGGACAACCAACCAAATGCACAAGTCCAAAAACTCTTACCCAAATTTGTGAAAGAAGAGGTGCGCATGGTGTGCTACTAAAAGGGGTACATAACATATGGAACAATTCAAATGGAAGAACCAGTGAGTTTGTTGCAGCTATACATACCAGACCCGGTATCACACACTGCTGGCCATTACTTTTACCAGCCCATGACCAAGATAACTATATATATATATATATATATATATATATATGTCTTTTTTTTCCTATTGTGGCTTTTTATTTGTATATTAACTCATGCATGTTGTGGTATGTGTTTCACAATGATTAATAAAATTGTTAATTGTAAAAATATAATAATGGTAAATATTAAACTTAGCCAAACCATTCAAACATCAGCTCTGAAGACCGCATTTCTTCTCCACTGCTTATGAGGAACGACTCCTACAGTTCAAGTATGTGTCTACATAGTGCTATTTTAGCACAAGTTTACAGCCAACTAAAATCACCAGCAAGAAGGAGGGAAATAATATATATATACTGTATATATATATATATATATATATATATATATATACACACACACACAGGGAAGGAAACTTATGCTGCTGCCTTCTTGGCCCCTAAAATAGGTCAATGGAGTATATTATTGCAATGGAACTTTATATGAACAGCATTTTATAATCTAAATATTTCAGAATTAAGAAAAATAGTTATATCACATGTTCGCATAATATGCTACTAGGTCAATAATTTATACCTATTAGTGAGCATATCAGTAAATAAATGGTTTAAATAATTGCATTTATCAGTGATCAACAACATGCATATATAATCCTCACATGGCAGACACCAGTAACATATTAGTAATGACTAGGAAATTGCCCGTCAAAAATGACGGGAATAAAATTGTAAGCCTGTAATGCTTTTTGCCACACAATGCAAGGCTATGGCCCCTCTTAGCACCTTAGGTGCTTCGCCGCTTATTAACGTTTTTAGCAAACCGCAACTGTCCTGCTTTGCATTGATCACCTTCGGCGCTCACTGCGAGGCCCACGATGAGCACCTTAGGCGCGTATTACATGCATCTCCACTGTGTACTTTATAGGCCTCATGCTTGAGCACCTTTGGTGCTCATTACAAGCCTCTCCCCCTCCGTTTAGTTTAGGGGCCTCGCGATGAGTGTTACTGCCTTATGTTAAGTGTTGCTGGCTTGCATTAAGAGTTACTGGTTTCGGGCTCTTTTTTACTGCCTCCTGTTATGTTTTTTCGGGCCGCCATTTTTTTTTCTCGCTTAGGTGATATCCGAGCTTGAAAAAATGCCAAATATGCCTCAAATTAACTTGGAACCTCACTCCCAGGCTCCCTGGTTCTCCCCCTGTGCTGTGTGTGTGTGTAAGTTAATTTGAGGCATATTTGGGTGGTCTTTCCAGTTCCGTGGTTTGGCCTTTAAATTCATAATGTAGTGCAGTCCCTCAACTGTGGGGTTCGGTTTGCGAGGCCCGCAGTTGCATCTACGGGCTTCGTTCCTAAGTCCTACGGGGCTGACCTCGCAATGAGCACCTGCGGAGCTCATCGCAAGCCCCGCAGTGAGCGCCTTTGCCACTCATTGCAGCCTAACTCCCACGAGCCTCGCTATGCGCCCCTGCGGCGCTCATCGGGAGGCCTTGCAGCCCAGCAACTGTGTGACCAACGACTCATAGATCCACCATAAAATATGATGTATGTAGGCACATCAGATATCAATTGCTAAATAAACATATAAACCCTAAATAATCATCATTGCACAGCATGAATGATATCTCCCATGCGGAACACCAATACATATGTCCAATATATGTTCAGTACTTAATTACAGTATTTTACCTACAACCAAGCCATATGAATAACCATTATGTTCTCAATATCGGGACATATTCACACGTGTCTACTATAATAAAAGATTTGACCAGACTATGATTTATGCCCACTGCGTACACAGCAGCTAATGTAGATTTCTTACAAACTTCACAAACATCGAAAGTTTTTCTCAATCCAGTTATTCTTTAAATTAGCCATCTGAAATGAAAAAAAAACATGTATCACTATTATAATTCTTACAAATGTGTAGCAATAGCGGATGAGAAATATTTTTTCTATACAACTCAAATGCTCTCAAGTTGCCTCCTATAAATTCTTTAGGACATTTGCTGTAACAATACATGACTCCCCTTGGTTTACATGAACAAACATATCTAATCCTATCGTTTCTTATACTGCCCAAAGAACTGGATTTATGAATACATTTACATTTGCACCAAATGGTAATGGGAATATTACATTTTTTCGCTATATGCTACTTGAAAATAGAGTAGGCGAAGAGATCTTAGACAAGGTTCTTGCCCTCCTGGATGCACATTTTCGACCAGCTTCATTAATAAATTCGGGACGAAATTCCCTGGTACCTCATTTTGGTACACATTCGTTTTAATAGTCATATAATTATTAATCAACCTCTAGATTAATATCCAACAACATATTCAATGCTCATCAGTGGGGAAAGTGAAACTAATATCATTAGAGTTACAGTAGTGGACAGTTCTTTAACACTCTGATCATCAACCCCTCCACATGAGCAGAAGGTCATCTACACACCTATTGAAATCTATATGCCCCTTGAGAGTGCCTTCTCTTACAGATACACACCTCCACCCATACATAGGTTGGTGTAGATGGGGGCAAATCTAGCCTTATCATAGTGCCTCTGGAAGTAATAGTCTTGGTGGGAGAATTGTAACCCTGTATATTAAACACTGGTATTTTTGGCTGGTTTCAAATAATTCTGCAAGATACAAATTAGTTGAAAGGGATACCACAAATATTCCACATATGTTGCAAGTTTTAAGTAATAACAAATACTTTATATTTACATTCTTATTAAGAAATGTCCTTTCTAAAAGTAAGCATACATTGACCTTTGTAGCATTTACCTGTCATCACCCATATTCATTCACTACCAAAATTGTACCATTAATATACATTGCATTGCCCATAATTAGTAGTTACCTCCTAGGGGGTCTACCTGCATTGTTTTTAGGCTCAAGCGACACCTTGAAGAGACACAGGGGGGGAGGGTGGGCAAGAAGAGACACAGGGGAGGGAATGGAAAGAGACACAGGGGAGGGAGGGGAAAGAGACACAGGGGAGGGAGGGGAAAGAGACACAGGGGAGGGAGGGGAAAGAGACACAGGGGAGGGAGGGGAAAGAGACACAGGGGAGGGAGAGAGGGGAAAGAGACACAGGGGAGGGAGAGAGGGGAAAGAGACACAGGGGAGGGAGAGAGGGGAAAGACACAGGGGAGGGAGGGAGGGGAAGAGACACAGGGGAGGGGGGGAAGAGACACAAGGGAGGGGGGGAAGAGACACAGGGGAGGGGGGGGGAGATACAGGGAAGGGAGGGAGGGGAAGAGACACAGGGGAGGGAATGGAGGGGAAGAGACACAAGGGAGGGAGGGTGGGCAAGAAGAGACACAGGGGGGGAGGGGGGGCAAGAAGAGACACAGGGGGGAGGGGGGCAAGAAGAGACACAGGGAGGGAGGGTGGGCTAGAAGAGACACAGGGAGGGAGGGTGGGCAAGAAGAGACACAGGGAGGGAGGGAGGGGAAAGAGAGACAGGGGAGGGAGAGAGGGGAAAGAGAGACAGGGGAGGGAGAGAGGGGAAAGAGAGACAGGGGAGGGGGGGAAGAGACACAGGGGAGGGGGGGAAGAGACACAGGGGAGGGGGGGGGGGAGAGATACAGGGAAGGGAGGGAGGGGAAGAGACACAGGGGAGGGAATGGAGGGGAAGAGACACAGGGGGGGAGGGTGGGCAAGAAGAGACACAGGGGGGAGGGGGGCAAGAAGAGACACAGGGAGGGAGGGTGGGCTAGAAGAGACACAGGGAGGGAGGGTGGGCAAGAAGAGACACAGGGAGGGAGGGAGGGGAAAGAGAGACAGGGGAGGGAGAGAGGGGAAAGAGAGACAGGGGAGGGAGAGAGGGGAAAGAGAGACAGGGGAGGGAGAGAGGGGAAAGAGAGACAGGGGAGGGAGAGAGGGGAAAGAGAGACAGGGGAGGGAGGGAGGGGAAAGAGAGACAGGGAGGGGAAAGAGACACAGGGGAGGGAGGGAGGGGAAAGAGACACAGGGGAGGGAGGGAGGGGAAAGAGACACAGGGGAGGGAGGGAGGGGAAAGAGACAGGGGAGGGAGGGGAAAGAGACACAGGGGAAAGAGGGGAAAGAGACACAGGGGAGGGAGGGGAAGGAGACACAGGGGAGGGAGGGGAAAGAGACACAGGGGAGGGAGGGGAAAGAGACACAGGGGAGGGAGGGGAAAGAGACACCTATCACATAACTTTGGATGCACTTTTATATTCAAAAATAATACCAGCCACTTTTCAAAGTTATCTATTAAACCTGATGTCACAACTTGCTTTGGTAGTGAGTTCCACAATCAGAATGCTGATACTGTGAATAACACATTTCATTCTATAACGTAAAAAGTTTTTTTCATTTTGTAAAACCCTTTTTTGGCCATATTGTGGAATACCTTAGAATTTGTCAACATTGTTCTAGTGACATTACAAGAAGAAGCAGATTTAATCTTCAAGAGATAATTAACAAATATTGTTGTTGTTAAGTCATTCAGTTGTGCCCGACTCTATCTGACCCTATGGACTTCAGCATGCCAGGCACATCCATCAGCCACTGCCCTGAGCTCCATCAAGTTCATGTTCATTGCTTCACTGACCTCAACTATCTGTTCCAACCTCTGCTGTCCCCTACTTCTTGTGCCTTCAATCTATCCCTCCATCAGAGGCTTCTATAGGGAATCATGTCTTCTCATGATATGGCCAAAATATTTGAGCCTCAGCCTCATGATCAAACCTTCCAGTGACCAGTTTGGCTTTATTTCCCCTAGTATTGATTGACTGCATCTTCTTCCAGTCCAAGGAACACCATAATTCAAAGTCGTCAATTCTACATCTTTATGGTCCAGCTCTCACATCCGTATGTTACTACTGGGAATACCATAGGTCTAACTATGTTGACTTTTGTTGATAATGTAATATATTTAATCTTTAATAAATATTAGCATGTGTTAATTACAAATGATGTATCAAATAATTTGTTACCCAAACTAAAAACAATTTGGCTTTTGCAGAGTCAAACCTTTGGAAAACACTTTGAAGAAAACAATTGGAATAACACTGTATACAGTATATGGGGTTGTATACCATATGGGTCTGTACATCGTGCACTCACACACAGAAGATAAAAAGCATAAATGCTAGATTTGGTGACATATATTTTGTGAATGACTATGTTAGTTGTAAAACAAGCAATGTTATATTTTGCTTATCTCCTCCATGTACAATTATGAATGTGGGAATGACTACGAGACCCATAAGAATTAGGATGGAAGAACAAAAGAGAAATATTAGCTATGCTGAGATAGACTACGACAGTCAATATGTGCTTAAATAGTGGCTATTTAACATTCATGCATCAGTAAATATTATTAGAAATTGATCATTTTTAGGGGTTACCTTTTTTAATTAGAAAAATCAACAAATCCTTTCATATATCAACAGGAAAATATTGAATTAGAATAATGTCAGTGGAATTACCATATGCACAGAGTAATCACATACACATAAGCGATCAGGTATACATGTAGTAAACCTGTTTAGGAATTTACTTTAGATATCATATTGCAGGAATAAAGGAGAATATTTGTATCACATATATGAAGCTAACCACTAGCAGGAATATTACTGGTCATAGTAGCATTAGGGAATTCAAACCAAACCCTTTTATTTCTATAAATAAACCATTGGCACATTTTTAACATATTCCTTTTTATTGGTTTTGGCATTTTTTCTCAACATGGCTATGCAATATGTTTTTCTTGTCCCTTTGGGTGTCTTTTAGTGTGTCTTCTACAGTAGTGAAGATTTATTTATCAGGTCCTACGTGACATGTGGATTACAAGTGTATGTAGAAACCAGTATATAGGAAGAACAAAACTTAAACTAAACCAACATTTTCTGATTGTTCTTCATTTATAGTTTATCCAAATATGTTTTTGCAAGTTAATTATTCTAGGGTAGAAAGTCTAAAAGTAGAATTTTTACAATTCATATCTTATATTGATTTGATTTGATTTTGTTATCGATTATTTAGATTTAATTTTAGATCAAGCAACGCTGTTTAAATGGTTGTTTGTTATGTATTTTGTACCTTTGAAGTAAAATTTAAATATCATTTAATTGTAAGTTTTTACAAATTTATTTTTAATGTTTTATGGAATTTGAAACAAAGCGTATTTTGTATTATTTTTTATAAAATAATTTTTGAATTTTACCATTAGCCAGTAATGATTTTACTTAATGTTGAAGCTTTCTTTGTTTTTTTTAGATATTTACTGTGTAAGAATGTCACCTCACCGTTATTATTATTATTATTATTATCTTTATTTAGACCATGTTCATTTATGCCATTAGGAAAACTAAGCGATGGGTTAGTATCCCACTGCCAGAAGAACTGACTTAATCTGGGAAAAAACGTTGTACCACGTGGTACATTATTATAGCTTTGAAAGTAACTGATGTTTGTGAGTGTAGTGATGTTATTTCCGACTTACAGTATCCAAATGGTTTCCATGTCACTGGTTAACATCTTCAGTCATCCATTACTGATCAACAGTTATAAACAAATGAGCATATACTGTACTTAAGAGCCCAATGAATGTATCTAAAAACTAATAATGTTTGACAGAGGGTATTAAATTGATCCTCAATATTTTCCTCTGTCTTTGAACAATAACAAACTGTCTAATCTGTTTAGAACCATGGTACAGTTTATATAAAGCACATCAACATGCAAACAGTAATAGATCCTTGCTTAGTAGTACAGGTTTTATAATGGTATAATGTGATTAAATAGGTTTATTCTGGATGAAGTGGCTGAACATAGTGTAGACGGCATCTGGTTTGTCTGCTGGAGCCATATGACCCGCACCCTGTGAATGAATAATAAATTAACACATTTCAATTAGGATACATGGAGATATAGCTGAAAATGTATATAACAATATGCAAAATATGAACAGGTCCTTTGCTAAAAAAGGCTATTGAGTTAAAAAAGAAATATGGTGGATTATAAATATTGTAATGATTGAAGTCTCACAAATGTTGGAGGTGGGTAGTGTAAGATGGGCAACGATATGGAGTACTGCAGACTCGGGAGTTAAGGATTTTTGAGTTAATTCAGAAATCAATGAATGGTGATGTGAGGTCTTGAGGAAAGAAAATGAATACTGAGTTTTGAACAGTATGGGAGGAAAGATGAAGAAAACAGAAGAATGCTGATATGGTTGCGGAAGGGTTTATGAGAAAAGTTAAGTTGGAATTTATGTGTGGGAATGAAAAAGAAGGTGCCATTCATTCAGTGCCTAGAATAGAACATCTTCAAATTGTAATACAGGACAGGGGCTACACATTAGTACACATTAGTGGTGGTGGCATGTTTGGTGAGAAATATTGAGAGGCACCACAGTACTTGTGATATATGTGAGGACCATTGTAGCAAAAAGTGGGAGAAAATGTATGGTCATACTGAGTTGGGAGAAAAAGACGTTACAGTATGCACAACATTATGGAGGCTGGTTATAGAGGATGCTGGCTATGTGATTATGTATTATGTTTGGGGAACAGAGAGTAGCTGTTACTACTAACCTTAATGGTAAGGATGGTCAGGTTGGTGAATTCCCTTACATATCTACTGCATATTTTGCACCATTAAGAAGAGGCCCTCACACACATCGCCTGGCTCCATCTGAATCACTCTGTCTTCTGCAAACCACACCCGCTCACCTTTAACTGTTGCAGCTATTTAGCAGTCAAATTACTTACTTCTTTTTAACTCACCTAACTTTCCCCTTAGCAGGTTATATTATCTGACCACTAGGGGCAGATAACATATTATATACTACAGACATTCACATCCACTGACTCTCTACCAGTCCCCTACCCTCTCCCACTAAGTGTATAACCTTTTCGAACTTTACCTAAGCAAGCTTTCACTTCCTTCCTGGCCCTTGCTATTCCTTATCTGTCTTTTCTTTCCGATGTTTCTGCCTCTTCCATTCCCTTTAGATTGTAAGTAGTGATTCGCTAATTGTGTAGGGTGCTTTGGAAAAAAGCACTTTTTTACAAATATTTTATGGGAGATACCACAAAGGAACTGTAGACCAGTAAGCATCACCTTTGTAGGAAAGCTCTTAGAAGGATTACTAAGGGACAGTTTACAGTAATATATCCATGTGAACATGATAATAAGTAGGAGTCACAGATTTATAAAGGACAGGCCATGGGAAATACATTGAATTAGTTTCTACGAGGAGGTAAATAGTAATTTAAACCATTGGAGGCTACTGTACAAAGTAATGGATACTGGAATTGCAATAAACATATGCACATGTTTTGAGTACTGACTTTCTCCCTCATCAAATATAGTAAAAGGAGCACATGTGCACTATGAAAACTATTAGGCAATGCGCAGCGCCTGCAGCAGGGGAGGGGAGGAAGGAGGGGAGAAAGACACATGGGAGGGAGGTGGGAAGTTACACATAGGGTAGGGGGGAAAGAGACACATAGGGTAAGGGGAAAAGAGACACATAGTGTAGGGGGGAAAGAGACACAGGGAGGAGGGGAAGAAACACAAGGGAGGGTGGGAGAGGGGGGAAAGAGACACAGTGGAGGAAGAGAGGAGGGGAAAGAGACACAGTGGAGGAAGGGAGGAGGGGAAAGAGACACATAGGGTAAGGGGGAAAGAGACACATAGGGTTGGGAGAGGGGGAATAGACATAGTGGAGGGAGAGAGGAGGGGATAGAGATACAGGGGAGAGGAGGGAGGTAAGACACATGGGATGGGGGAAAGAGGCACAGGGGCGGAGAGACAAAGGGGAGAAGAGGGGGGAAGAGACACAGGAAAGGGATGGGGGAAGAGACACTGGGGTGGGACACAGGAGGGGTAGAGACACCGGAGGGGAGGGGAAGAAACACTAGGAAGAGGGGAAAGAGACACAGCGAAGGGGGGAAGAGACTCAGGGAAGGTGGGGAAGAGACACAGGGAAGGGGAGGAAGAGACACAGGGTGGTGGTGAAGAGCCACATGGAAGGGGAGACACAGGAAGAGACGGGGGGGGGGAGAGAGACAATAAATATTATCCCGACATTTTTGATGGGGAAGTTACTAGTTTCTCTAATAAAATATGATTCAGTAGGTCTCTACCCTAATGCTTTGTTGTTGCTGCAACTGCAGTAGCCCCATCTCTGATACTGATACACACACTACTCTCATAATATGGTTCTTTATGTACTAACTAAATTAATTTCTTCATCCTGAATATTTTTATTCAAACACCCGCACAAATTTACCTTCTTCAGGAGCTCCAGATATTGCTTTTCCATACTTGAATCCTCACCATCATAATTCATAATCACGTTTATCACTGTGGGAACACAGAATCTGTATTATGGTATTTTACCAATTGACAAAAAGTCCTTTTTTGTTTTATCAAGCCACATAAAAAAAAGTGTTTCTTACCTACATAATTCCCAGGGCAATGCTTGACTTGCAATGTGTAGGGCTGAGCGCACCTCTGGTCTATTTAAGTAGGTAGTAGCTGCTGTGCTGTTAATACATGGAATTCCCTTTAGTGTCTGTGGTATGATGGATAGGTTAATGAGAATGGTAAGAATGGTTAATCAGAGCAGTGTCCATTATCCTGTAAAAAATCCTCACAATTTCTTATTCCACAATAAAGTTTAAAGATGTTTTTGCACCACTAACTCTTGTTCCGCCAAGGTAAACCTAATTGCAAGTCACAGTTATTTAATTCCAACCCCTCCAATGCCACCAATAAGCCCTACTACTCCATATCAGAGTGACAAAAGTAATGACAATCAGCACAAGTTGCTTAGACAGACCTACAAACAAATACATAATGTAAATATTCTAATTTATACCACTAACTTGACCAAATCAACCATTTATAGATTATGGATGTTTTGGGAATATACTTGTTTTCTGCACACTCACATCTCAGAAGGTCACAATCCCCATAATGTCTTAGGTCACAATAAAGTTCAAAGTTAGGATCAAAGGGGTTTTACACCACTAATTCTCATGCAAGTCAGTTACATAAGGCCAACCTCTTCCATTTCAATGATAAGTCGTACCACCCCATGTCAGGGTGAAGTATCAAATACAAAATATCGTATATTAATGACGTAATTCATGACAATGAGCACAGGTTGCTTAGACAAAGATTCAGGTAAATAAATAACGTGAATATACTAATTTATACCACTAATTTGACCAAGTTTACCATTTACTGATATATTTGTTTGTTTTCAACAAAAAATTTACACTATTATGTAAAAGAGAGATCTATTTCCCCAATAGAAAAGATCTACTTAATAAATGGTCTCCCTCCAAATTAAATATGACACGTCTGATATAACACACCTGATATTCTCTGCCTTTTTCTTATATACTAGTGACTGGCCCATCAAAAAATGACGGCAATAAGATTGTAAGGCAGGTAATGGTGTTTGGTTGCGACATTAATTTTGTTGGTGTTCCGAGATCCTTCGGCGCTGATTGTGAGCCTTTGGCGCTCTTTGCGAGGCTGTTGGTTGTCTGTGTGGTATGAGCAGCATTGGAAATAATCAAGAAATGAATAAATGAATATCCTTTACTTTATTTTGAAGTAATATATGCAGGAAGCCTTTTGTTGAAGAGCTGACAATCTGTTTTGATGTTGCTGCAGCATACAATGTGTGTTTTCACTGTTGTGGAGCTGCTTTGTAAGCGTCATGAATGTGTGCAGTGTAAATAGTGTGCGTGAGCGAGGAAAGTCCGTTAGGGTAGCTATGTACTTCCGCATTGTGTAAGTTAGTGTTGTAAAATGGCGCCTAATGTGTGTGGTACGCGTCTGTGGCTGATTTGGCGTCCTTGTTCTTGGACCTCGTACGGCTTTTAAAAAAAATCTGTATGTGTTTCGTGGTGTTTTGCGTGTTTCGGGTCCTGTAGCCTCGTTTTCGTTTTTTCAGCGGCCATTTTTTCTCTTGCTTAGGGGATTTTCGGGTGTCTAAACTTTTGAATTTCTACTTAAGTTGAGCTGTAACTTTACTTTCAGAGGTCCTGGGTGCCCCCCTTGATGGGGGTAAGATTTTTAAGTGTTTGTTGTGTGGATTTTTTGCGTTTTTAATGTTTTCATGTGCGCGGGTTTCGGGCGATAAGGTCGTATTTTTGCGTGGTCGTAATGTTTTTTTTTTTTAAGTCCCGCGGCTCGTATTTGTGGATGTTAAGTCCGTAAATTTTGCGGACTTCTCAAGGGTCCGCATTTGCGGGCCCAAAGTCCGCAGTTGCTGGCAAGGATCTTGAGAGATGGTGTTTGTGTTAGGTGCAAGGATTCATATTTATGGGGTGCAAGGGCATCAGAAGCATATCCATTCAAATGTGCATGGTGCTTGTGTGTTGGGGGTTGCTATGGTTACCATGTAAGATGTGTTGAGGCCTAAATATATTTTGTGTGTTGGTATATATTGTGTGTGTAAGGCTAGCTGTGAGCACTGATGTATAATGTGTTATATAGTTTCAGGATGTTTTCGCAAAGAAAGTCCCCTCCAGATCACGTTATCCTAAATTGGTTACTAGAAGAAACTAAAACCAAAGTGTTTGCTCTGCTTTTTTGGATAATTTGTCTACAAGAGAGTAAAAAATACCTTAAGGAGCCTTCAAGACAGGGAAAGTCCCATATATTGTGGCATTGGGTGGTCTTTCTCACTCTGTATCCAAGATGCCATGATAATAAAAGTAGTATAACATAGAGTTAAAAATAAGATCAGAGATGCTCATGCCATTTCCCACAGAGAAAAGAAGATAGTAGCTCCACTGTAATGTGCCACATACTTATAGCGTTCAAATGCCCTGAAATATAAGAATATTTTATTCTGTAGTAGAATTTCCCATTTATGCACTTTATATTGGGGGTGATAATACTTTGAATTACTATTATTATTATTATTATTATCTTTTATTTGTATCGCGCCAACATATTCCGTAGCGCTGTACAGGGGATAAGAACAGGGGAAATACAAGTTTAACAAATTCAAAAGTTGAAGGGTCCTGTTTTGAGCTTGGAATCTTAGCAGAAAGTGCTTTATCCCAAACCACCCTACAAGACTGGAAACTCGCTACTTACAATCTAAAGGGAATTAAAGGGCAGAGAACTGAGGAAGAGTAACAAATAAGGAATAGCAAGGGTCAGGAAGCAGGTGAAAGATAGAAAGAGTTTTATTTTAGAGGAAGAGGGGAGGGATCTGAGGTGAAAGACTAGTATGTTAGCTGACCCCTAGTGTTGAGATGATATATCTGCAAGTAGGAAGTCAGGTGTTTTCCATGGCTCTATAAATTTAATCTGAGTTGGGGTGGGTGGGGGAGGGAGGGCAATATTCTGAGAAACTCACAGATGTAGTAGGCCTTAAACCAGAGTGAATTTGCACTGAAAGAAAGAGAGAGAATGGATTGGGGTCAGACAGTACAGGAAGATAGGGGAGTAAGAAAGAAATGGGAGAGAGACCTTAGAATGAAGGTATGTGAGGAGGGGGGAGGAGATTTGAGGTAATTATGCCAGCCATAAATGGGGGAAGGTTGGGGGAAGGTGGGGACGGCAAAGCAAAGTATAGGAAACAGTTAAAAATTGAAAACAAAATGTCAGAAATATTTCTATCTGCCAAGATATAATAACATGCATACAGTAGTGATATTAATAAACATATTGGCTCCAGGGATGGCACAGTTTCCATAGTCTCCTCCATACCTGCTGAGGTGTTGTGAATGCAGCTCTGAGAATCTCACAGATGTAGTAGGCCTTAAACCAGAGTGAATTTGCACTGAAAGAAAGAGAGAGAATGGATTGGGGTCAGACAGTACAGGAAGATAGGGGAGTTAGAAAGGATGCACAGTTATTTGCAGTAATGCTGGTTTATGTCCACTGTCCTTTGTCATGAAAACATAAATACCTTCTGTGTGCCTCTAGCAGTAGTGATATTTGTCTCTTTGAACAGAAACACAGTTGAGAGTCTCTTTGAATAGAAATATATTATTTCCTGGCAAAAGTGCATATTTCTAAGGCCATAGTAAGTTTTAGAGCTTTAATTCTGATTTAATTTGCCTTTGCTTTGAATGAAAACATCCTCTACTTGTTCCTAATGGCTATTACTTTAATTGTGCTTTGTTCTTGTTTAAGTTATGACCGTTTTTAATGCCTAATCCAGTATACTAGAGTTCTGTACCCTTCTCACCCTTAGGTTTATGCTGGGATGATGTTATACCCTCACAGCCAATGTTGGGACATATATCCCTCCATATCTCTCCCCCATAATGTAGAAATAATTTTTACTGAATTCTGAGAAAAGCGAAAAAAAACTCCTTAACTGCCAGATAATCAATATCAACAACCTATACAAGAGATGAATAGATTAAGGGCCAATATGAACAGGAAGCGAAGAAGAGGAAAGGGCTGAGAATGAAGTGAGAGGTATGGAAAGTGACGAAGAAGTGAGAATAATATCCAAAATTATAACCCACCAGAGCAAACATGTGAAGAAGATGCAGATTCTGGTTACAAGATCACCTCTATAAAGGAGGGGTATAATCTCAGCACAATAACTCCAAGTTATCGCATCCACTGTGTATAAATGAACCATAAGGCTGGTAAGATAAGTAAAAAATAACTTTTATTGATATATAATAAAACACTGGTTAAAGAACGGACGGTTAAGAACAAATACAAGCAAAGACCGTCCCACTATGTATAGTAGTAGTAATGGTATCCCACTGGGCACAGTAAACAGTGTAACAATATTAGATGACACCAATCCCAGGCAATAGCACTGGTGACACAGTGACGGAAAAAATAATGACCTATGTGTAAAGGTGTTTTTAGAATGGATAGTAAGACAAGGGTGTATGTATATATATATATATATATATATATATATATATATATAGATTATATACTATAGTATGGAGAACTATGGAAAAAATAGAATAATTGATTTTATAGTATTGAGACTTCTATCTTAGGAATCCTACCTATGGATAACACATGTATATAGTAGCACCAATGGACTAGCAATAAACCTTACAGATTGAAGTGTCTCATATATCAGTTATATCAGACACGTGTTGAAGAATAAATACAGATATATTAGGATAAGTGGGTTCAGCTGGGAATTGGAGGGGTTAAAAACTGTGTCCCTCTCTATGGTAGCGTAGGGGTAATTGCCGGACCCACTACTTGCCTTCTATCCCTGCCTTTTCTTAGTTCCCTGTGTATAAAGAAAAATTAAAACCGTCAACCAGGGCAGCCGATAGCTATGGGAACGGAATTGCGATGACAGTATGGGTAGTTCTGCGATGACCTTCAGATGGGGCTGCCAAGGTCATGGGGGATCCAGGCAATAAGCCTCTGAAAAGTGGTTCCATCAACTAAGAGCCTCATTCAATTGAGCAATTGTACGTTACAGTAGCACATAATGGAGGCCGTAAGTTGTTTTGCTGTTCAATTGGTGTCTTTTTGCGAGCCGCAAACACTCTATAGGTTACGGGCTTGAAACCCTTGCAGTTGTTACAACCGCAACTTGCACCCCATCTATGCTTTTGATCTTTCACGTCCACAAGAGTTACGATGGCTAAAATCGCTTGATTCCGCAAGCCCGCAAATGTTTTCAGACTTGTAAATGGCAAATGTAGAAAAAAATCCTACGAGTACTAGAGAGGACCCGGAAAGGGTTTAAAGACGCATCCATAGCACGGTAAAAGCAAATAAAAAAATCAATTACTGCATTTTAAATGACGGGGAAAGCGATGAAATACATTAGAAGTAATTGCACAATAGTCTCAAGCTCGCAAATCTGCAATCATTTTATTTTATTTTATGTTTAATTTCAGGGTTATATCTATTTCAGGAATCAATGAGTTAATACATTTCAGGTTACCCACATGGACTAGAACAGTATCAGTATTCATTTTTATTATTTTGTGGTTTGTGATCGCATATCGGACCTCCAAACGCTAATTGATTGACATGTAACCTCCATCTTAGACTGATGTAATGATGACTGTCTCATTTTCTATTGGCTGTTTCTAAATGGGTAGTTACGGCCTTGCTTAATTGATTATGTTCCCTCCCTGAAATGCTACTTACGAGTGCATGGTTTATGGTTTAGGCTTTCGGCCTGTAACTTGCGGGCTTGTTGAATTAAATAGCAGAATTGTAGCAGAACACTATGGTCATCTCTACCACATTCTTTTTTTTTACAAAACCTACATGCTTGGCATCCAAATCAAAACTATAGACTGGAATTAGAATATTTTCGCTTCAATGCACTTCCATCTCTACTCTTTCCTTCTTCCTAAAGGAAACCATTTGGACTCTTTGACCAATGTGCCTGGACTTGATTGAGTAACCTAACTGACCCTGGCAATAGATTATCTTGCTGCAAAGTATACTAGGCTATGCCACGGATGTCCTTATGGACCTACATGGCACCTAAACTTAAGGGGTTAGCTGTTTCTGCCTTTACATGGGGATGAAAGTACCCATAGGCTTTTTAAAAGTTTCAGGCACTTGAAAAGACTTCCAAGTAAACTTCAGCAAGATTGGATATAACATAACACGAGGCATGTGATAATGATGTTTAACATAGTCATGGGATGGGTACTTGGTGCGTAGGATATTACGAACAATTCCAGCACTCAGATGGCACTTCTTAGAGGTCAGATGTATGTGTGTGATGTGTTAGCACAGTGATGATTTACGTGTGAACTTCTCTTAGTTTAGTTCTTACGGGAGCCATGGAATGGTGTCCTTACTCACTAAAATCAATCAAACTGCTAATTCTTGGGTTTAAATAATAACATTAAGGAAATTGAAATTATTATTTTAGAATTTTAATCCTGAATTTTAGGCTGGTTTCAAATAATACTGCCTTTTAAAAATGTTAATTTTCTAAGAGTGCAAATTGCTGTGGTTAATTTTGTCAGATGTATTGAATAGAATCAGAACATCCTGAAGGACCAAAGGAAAGACAAGAATACCCTTTCCAAATCACTTTCCAAGTGACGTCACTGTCAGTAGACCCAGTGGAAAAGATAGAGAATGGAGGGCCTGGTGCAAAACACAACTGGGGCCCTCTCCCCAAAAGGGGGTGTATTTTATTTTTTGTATTGTGCCCTCACCTTAGTACCAACTCATTCAGTGCCCCATCCCAAAGTCCCCTTCCTCTAGTTCCCATCCCTAATACCCTCTCCCATAACAGCACCCCTCCCCAAGACCATTTCCCATAGCTGCAGCCCCCAATACCCCTTTCCATAGCTGGGCCCCCATCTGAGGAGGGTCCTGGTGCAGTGCACCACCTGCGCCGCTGTTAGCTCCTTTATATGTCATATAATACATTTCCGTATCTTTTATACAATGTATTTACTCGGTTTATTATCAATGTATTGCCTCTGATTTATCATAGAGTTTAGACTGATGAATTTCACAATAGCTACTGCTATTAAAATGTTGCAGCTAAGAATTTTTTTAAACTCAACTGATAAAGTATCCCTATTACTCAATAAACATTGGCTTTTTAAGCGCATGTGACAAATATTTATTATGTGTTGAATTAGTAGTAGATTATAACATTACATTTCCTTATTGCAAACACTGAAGTGGAATATTCAAGTCTTTCTATTTTAGAGCCTGGTTTAACACCCCTTTAACTAAAAAAAATATAGTATACAGTATGTAATAATATTACTGTTATACAGAGGCAGAGCTACCGCCATTGCAGGCGGTGCAATGCACTGGGGGCCTTTACCTTCTCACCCCAGGAAGTGGAGTACCAGGGACTGATTATAATGATATAGGTGTGTATATATATTTATATATATATATATATATATATATATATATATATATTTATATATATATATAATACAAATATATAAAGATATATATATATATTGTGTAAGTGTGGATGTTTAGACAGTCGTTTTAAAATAGATTTCTCTATTTTGGTGCCACCTATTCGAATTTCTATTAGAGCAATGCCTTTATGTTTTTATTAGCTCTCTTTACCTTTTTTTGAGCTAATTTATGTTTCAGTATGTCTCTGGGAAATTCATTTAATTTATTTTGTTCACAAATACAGTTGCTTGATCTCACACTGTATGATTTTTGTTTGTTTTACTTTTTATTTTTAATGTTTTATGGAATTTGAAATATTTATTTATTTTTTATTTTTAGAAAATACCATTTGAATTTTAGCACCATTCTGTAGTTGACAGTAATGATTTTACTTAATGTTGAAGCTTTCTTCATTTTTTTAGATATTTACTGTGTAAGATACCTTGTGCCACCTGACCAGGTACATTTGGACCAATAGGAGACCTAAGCAATGGGTTAATATCCCACAGCCAGAAGGACTGACTTCATCTGGAAGAAAACTTTGTACCACGTGGCAAGTTGTTATAGCTCTGAAAGTGACTGATGGTTGTGAGTGTAGTGATGTGATTTCCGACTTATAGTATCCAAATGTTTTCCATGTCACTGGTAGAGATCTTCAGTCTTCCATGACTGACCAACAGTTATAAACAAGTGAGCATATACTGTACTTAAGAGCCCAATGAATGTAACTAAAAGCTTAGAAAGTTTGACTGAGATTATTAAAATTGATACTCAATATTTTCCTCTATCTTTGAACAATAACACACTTTCTAAGCTGTTTAGTACTATGGTAACAGTTTATATATAGCACATCAACATGCAAACAGCAATAAATCCTTGCTTAGTAGTAAAGGATGTATAATGGTATAATGTGACTAGATAGGTTTATTCTGGATGAATTGGCTGAACATTGTGTAGACAACATCTGGTTTGTCTGCTGGAGCCATATGACCCGCACCCTGTGAAATAATAATAAATTAACAAATTGCAATTAGGATACATGGAGATATAGCTGGAAATGTATATAAAGATATGCTGTTGTGCAAACTAGGAGCAAGGCGTGGCTAAAGAAGCCATTGAGTTAGAGAAGTATAGTGGATGCAAGATTATAAATATTGTAGTGTTAGAAATCTCACACATGTTTGAGGTGGGTAGTGTAAGATGGGCAAGGATATGGGGTAAAGCAGACTGGGGAGTTAAGGATTTTTGAGTTAATTCAGAAATCGATAAATGGTAATGTGAGGTCTTGAGGAAAGAAAACGAATGCTGAGTTTTGAACAATATGGATAAAAAATGAACAAAATGGAAGAATCCTGATATGGTTGCGTATGTAAGGAAGAAAGATCTGCAAGAGGGATTATGAGAAGAGGTCAGTTTGAATTGATGTGTGGGAATGAAAAAGAAGGTGCCATTAATCCAGTGATTGGAAGAGAACATCTAAAAATTGTAATACAGGACAGGGGCTACACATTAGTAAACATTAGTGGTGGTGGCATGTTTGGTGATAAATATTGAGAGGCACCAAAGTACTTGTGATATATGGGATGACCATTGTAGCAATTCAAAATGGGAGAAAATGTATGGTCATACTGAGTTGGAAGAAAGAGACGTTACAGAATGCACAACATTATGGAGGCTGGTTATAGAGGATGATGGCTATGTGATTATGTTTGGGGAACAGAGAGTAGCTGTTACTACTAACCTTAATGGTAAGGATGGTCAGGTTGGTAAATTCCCTTACATAGCCTCCAATCTGTTTCTGGCCTCCCTCGTAATAAAACCAAGGGCGATGAGATTCCTGCAGCTACACATAACATAGACATTAATATGAATATTCTGGGTGATTTTATACTTTTTTTTAAAATAAATCATAACGCATGTTATGCCAAAGCAACACTGCAATTCATAATGCCCCCTTTCTTAGAGTCTCTGTGCACTATCACTGAAAAATACTGTCTATCGTTCTATGATTGGCTGTGGTTCATCACAGGGTTTATTCCCATGCCCACGCCATTGCCCACTGTAGTTGCATTAATTCCATGTCACACCCACTAATATTTACTTACATCTAGGTTCAGAGAGTCCACAAACCATTCATTGCCCATAAAGTTACAGGCCATGTCCACATCACCATTATAGTTCAGGATACGATATTTCTAGGAAAAAGATATATGTTGCTTTATACAGTTTGTAGAATTTATTTTTTTATTTTTTTATTTTAATGCCGTGGCAACAGGAGATAGATTTTGTATTTAGGCGTGGATGATTAATACAATTTTTGTTCAACAATTTTAAAAAGCAATTTTCAGTATTAAACTTACCTAAAACATCAGTTACAAAGCCAACAGATGAATGATACTGACTGGGAGGAAGTCCTAAATGGTCAGTGACACTTGTGTGCTCTTCAATGGCGACGTCCCAGGTGATAAGGGAATCCACTTTAACACAGGGTGTCCGCCGCCATTAATGAGCACCAATTCCTGTCCAAACACAAGCTTTGTATCTGACTATTTTGCATTGCTTTCCAGCCAGATATTGTCCTATCAATGGCAAATTTAATGATGAAGGGTTTGTACAAGCCTAGAAGATTCATATAATGAGATGCCTTTATTTGTGTATTCAGGTTTGTTAGTGCACACTACTCATCTAGGGTCTGTGAGTGAGCGCAGAAGCATGCACCCCACATCATTTACATAGAAGCCTCAAAGAGTGACAGAGTAGCAAAGGAGGACATGTATTGCTTTATCAGAGCTGTGAATTAAGTCACATGAAATAACAATAAAAAAAAGTTTTAAAAATAAGTACGTTTTATTTTTTTTAAATAATATAGTTTGGGCATTGCAAAAAATGTGGCTGCACTACCTTTACCAAATAATTGTTTAACACAGGTAGAAATCCAAAAAAGGCTTAAAAGAAAAATGTTAATAAAGCCCCAGGTCCTGATGGATTACATTCAAAACCATTATCATTTTTCGAAATGTACTCTCCACAGACTTGATAGTGGAAAAAAGCTGAGGAGATACCGTTATTATTATTTATTTAAGAAAGGATCAACAGCAAATCCAGGGAACTGTAAAGCAGTAAGCCTCACCTATGTAGTTGGGAGTCAACACAGATTTATGAGGGATAGGTCATGTCAAACAAATCTATTTAGTTTCTGTGAGGAGGTTAGTAGGATCTTGGACCAAGGCAATTCAATAGATGTATTTTGTAACGATATTGTACAAAATAATGCATATTGGAATTGCAGTAGATATATGCACATGGATTGAGAACTAACTTTCTACCTTTATCCCCTAATCCATTAAGGATTCAGTAGGCTCCTGCCCTGATGCTTTGCTGTTGCTTCAACTGCAGTAACTCCCCCTCTATTACAGATACACAGCCTACTCTCACTGTATTGCTCTTTATTGCTAACTAAATCCAATTTATTGATCCCAAAATTATTTCATTTAAACAGCCACACAAGTTTACCTTCTTCAGGAGCTCCAAATATTCCTTTTCGACACTTAAAACTTCTCTGTCATAATTCATAAACACTTCCTCACTGTGGGAACACAGAGACTGCATTATGGTAACAAGGAGGGCTTCTTGTATTGTCAGTCACCACAAAAACAACATTTTAGTGTTTCTCACTTGCACAGTTCCCAGGGCGATGCTTGATTTGCAATGTGAAGGGATAAGCGCACCTCTGGTCTATTTAAGTAGGTAGTAGCTGCTGTGCTGTTAATACATGGCATTCCCATCTTTAGTTGCTGTCGAGCGATGGAATGGGTAATCAGAATGGGGGTAAAAATGGTTAATCATAGTAGCATCCATTATCACGTAAAAGGCCACAACCCCCATAATGTCTTGTGTCAATAAAGTTTACATTTCGGATCAAAGAGGCTTTACACCACTAATTCCCATGCCGCAAACATAAATATATCTGCAAGTCATTTACATAATGCCAACCCCACCCATTTCAATGATAAGTCCTACCACCCCATGTCAGAGAGAAGTATCAAATACAAAATACCATATATCAATGACATCCTTCATGACGATGAGTATAGGTTGCTTAGAAAATATACAAATTTATACCACTAACTTGATCAAATCTACCAGTTACTAGTATATTCGTTTTCGTCAACAAGTGTGCATACTTTCTGTACACTCACCTCTCTGAAGTGAGAATCAAATTTAGAGTAAAAGAACCCAGGGTTGTATACAGTATGGTCAGCCTCTTTCCTGCAAAGGAAGAAAAGTTGTAAGCAAGAAAATCCTTAGGAAGACAAAACAACTAAATAATGAGGCTCCATTTAACAATTGTGGATAACGATAATGGCACAGAAAATCTACAAATAAGATGCATCTTTCCTCATACACTTTTCTATCTATTAAATTGAAAGACTTTCTCACTCCACATAACATCCCATGCCATCAAATCTGAAGCAGTCAAGTCTTCCACAGCCCAAATCACCATTATATAAAGGAGAGAACCATTTACCCAACAGCAAGAGTGGTCTATCTCAACAAATAAATATGACACACCTGAGATTATCTGCCTCTTCCGCAGCACAAGGCTTATACAGATTATATATATTCAGTCCAGCTGCTTTTGATCCAGCTTCACGTACCTGAGGGCAAACGAAGAACACCATTTAGGACACAGAATACAATATTCGCAGAATGACCCTACTACTACTACTCACCAATTGTAGGCACTTCTGATCTTTGCTTTTAGAGAATTGGCATCTTTCATCATTGTTGCAACATGACTGCAGTTTCAACCATATCCTACAAAAACCCAAAGGGAGTAGGTTCAAATTTGTAATGTATTCAGCCAAAATGAGTCAATGTGGCTATGGTCACAACAATGAGAAGTATATTACCACTGAAGTAAGCCTTCTCTAGTTCCTATAGTCTATATTCAGCTTTGAGAGACTTCTTCAAACTTCACAATTCAAAGGTAAGTCAGTAGTTAGATAATAGGGGACATTTTCATGTGACCAAGGCTAAACCTGGGTTGCATTTGTATGCGGGTGGAATTATACTTACATGTTTGGGAATATAATGGGTTTCAGATGACAAAGTGCGAAGAATGGATCTTGAGAGAAAGTTTGTGTGTTAGGTGTAGGGGTAGTATTTATGGGGAACAACACAATATTAACAGCATTAGCAGATACATTTATTACAGAATGTTATGAAAGAGCATGTTGTTTATCCTCCTTTACAGCCAGGTATTTCCGATTGTATCATTTGTATGGGATCTGGAGACAGTGTTCTCCTTGTAATATTACTGGGAATTAGCTGTTTACTGAATGGCAATTTACTATAGCTGTTTAGACGGTGACTGTCATTTAATTTTTTAAGCTTTTATATTTTTGGTTTGTATCCATTCCCTGGGTATATCTCCATGGGGATCCAACCACACTCTATACCATATATTGTTACTTTTTTGTGGGTGGGGGAGAGGGAGTGACACATATCTTTTTACTTTCCGAGATATACGGCAATTAGCCAGAAATGGGTCTTCTACATAGGAAGAGTCCTCCAGGTAGGAGGATCACAGGGTTCTACTATCCTAAAAAATGTCAAATTTAAAGCAAATAACAATAGAGCCAATTAAACTGATTAGTGAGAAGTGTTGTGAAAGAAATAGCTAGCACATTAAATTCTGATATCTCATTACTCTACACAATTTATCTACAAGAGAGTCAAAAAATAGGTTTAGGAACCTGCATGACAATGACATTATTTTGTGGCATTGGGTGGTCTTACTCACGTTGCATCCAAGATTCCATGATAATAAAAGAAGTATAGCTCAGAGTTAAACATAATGTCATAGTTGCTCATTCCATTTCCCACAGCGATCCCCTAAAGTAAGAAACGGAGATTGTAACTTTACTGTTATGTGCCATGTACTTATATTGTTCAGTGTATTTTCCTCATTATATACAACATTGCACAATATGCAACCATAATAAAAACAGCAACCACAAATGAACAGAAATGCACTGAAACATAAGAATATTTTTAGTTTTTTTATATTATTATATTTTGGGCATTGTACTTTTCATTACTATGCACACTTAATTCCAATAATGCTGGTTTATGTCCACTGTCCTTTGTCAAGAAAACAAAAATCCCTTCTCTATGCCTCTAGTAGTAGTGATATTTTGTCTCTGAACAGAAACACACCTAAGATTCTTTTTGTATAAAAAAACATATTATTTTCTGGCAAAAGTGCATAGTGTAACCTTACATATGATTTGCATAAGGCCAAAGCAAGTTTTAGTGTTTTCATTCTGATTTAATTTGGTTTTAAGGAAAATATTTTCCTCTGTCTTGTTCCTAATGGTAATAGTTTTAATTTTCCACTCTGTCACTCTTTTTTATGTGGACATGAGCTTCGTCTAAGTTATTACTGTTTTTTAATCCCTGCTCCAGTGCGCACTAAGGTTTCGTACCATTCTCACCTTTAGGTTTATGCTGGGGTCCTGTGATACCTTCACAGCCAATGTTGGGACATATATCCCTCCATAACTCTCCCCCATGATGTAGAAGTCATTTTCACTGAATTCCGAGAAAAGGGAAAAAAACTCCTTCAGTGCCAGGTAATTAATTTGAACAACCTGTGGGAGAAATGAAGAGATGAAGGGCTAACATTAACAGGAAGTGAAGAAGACGAAAGAGCTGAGAATGAAGTGAGAGGGATGAAAGTGAGGAGGAAGTGAGAATAATATTCAAAATGATAATCCACTAGAGCAGACATGTGAAGACGCTGCAGAATCTGGTTACAAGATCTTACCTCGGTGTCATTTGTTGTATAATGTTTGTCATCAGAATAAGAGAAGCCCACACCAACTGGAGACTCCAGGTAAATAACGTTTGTGATCTGAAGAAGTAAATCGAAACTGATGAGATACAGCAAGGTAACTATTGAGGAGGTACATTGAACAGATTTATTGGAAATCACCTTGTTCCAGGAGTATGGGTTATATTTCAAGGTGCTGCCATCTGATTGGACCTGGAAAAATGGTAATTAAAATCAGATAAAACCTAAGAATCCATAAATCTTAGAGACACTATTTAATCCAAGAAAAATTAAACCCCATAAGTACTTACCAGGTAAGGTCCATGCTCTGTTAGGAGACCATCAAGAGAGCTGCATCCAGGACCCCCATTCAGCCAAAGGATCACAGGACTAGAGCTGGGATCATTCTGGGACTCCACAAACCTGGGATGACATAGATTCAGAGAAGACATACAGAAGTGTGGGTACAAGAGATTATTACACACTTACCAGTAGTGGAGATGTTTGCCACCTGTCACATTCAGATATCCAGAGTAATGGCGGAAGGATGGTTGGCTAGGTAGTCCTGGCAGATGTTTAATCTCATCCTCACTGGGAGCAGCTAAACTCCCCAGAAAGAGAAAAGGGACAATGACCAAAATCATCTGGGGAGAAATGAAAATTACACAATAGATTGAGGAATACAGTCCTGGTTTTAAGTACTTCCATACTGTGCACATGTGGGTCAACAGAGGACCAACACAGCATACACTGGTGCTAGAGGCAAAGCACTGGAAGTGAGACCCTGAAACACAACATCCCACTACAGCCATTACAAGAGTCAGGATGAGACCTTGAAGTGAGAAGCTACAAAAAAAATCTGTTTTAGATGCCACTGTGTTATTATTAGGCTAATCAGAAAAGAAACTCTTCCCACATCCAACAAAACCTGCCAATCGGAAGTGTCGCTTTGTGCAGTTTCCAATAAAGTGCCATCCACAACTAGAAAACCAGTCACCTTGAAAGCTCCTGACTCTGGAATGGCTGAGCCATTGGAATTTATAAGGCACCAGCCAACGGACACTAGGAGTGACTAGCACATGATAGCTTATAATTATAATACAATCAGTATGAAAACCATAGCACAGGAAACAAATCGCACAGCATGTGCCTTATGCGGTTTTTAAACGGAGTCTTAATCTTGATTAAGATTGTCAGAGCATCAGTCCATTTCTATGAAATAGTAACTATCTTGTTTGTCATTAACTTAGGTCAGGGAATGACCAGTGAGAGGAGGTTTATCAGGTGGGATCAGAATTGATTAAATAAATATATATATATATATATATATATATATATATATATATATATATATATATGTGAAACAATTGCTGTATTGAACTACTCTCTACAACAATCACCACACAAACCAGGCACTCACACCATACTGAGGATCGGCAGTAACCGTGAAACAGTACTGTATGTGGTTAAGTGACCTGTTTTGTGAAAAATCCATCCGTTGCTGTGCCTAAAACTGTGAAATACAGTAAGCATATGTTTTAAAGGAGCCATGTTTAAAATGGTTTGGATTGACAGAGTGATGGTCCATTATGTGGCTTCAATTGCATGTCCCGCCCAGTTTTCCCAGACTGCAGTGCATTTACTGTATTTCTGAGAAATTTGAGCAGGAAATAAGTTTTTACCAACGTGTTTTTAGACATTCAAATATAATCACTAATGTGCTATTCCTTATTTGTACTACTATATATATATATATATATATATATATATATATATATATATATATACAGTCATCTAATTATACAGCACTTTGCAAGTGGAAGAGTCATCAGCGATGGGAAAGCCAAAGTTAATTTGCAGTATTAGGGTACATATGATACGTTTCTATGGTACTTATTGGTATATTATTTTCTAAAGGTGCTAAAGGAATGTTTTTGAGTTGACATTTTACAATCATCCTAAATATGGTGAGGCTAGGTATTCAGCAGTAGAACATTCCAAGGGTGCATATAAATAAGAAGTCTCCCTCTCTCTCTCTCTCTCTCTCTCTCTCTCTCTCTCTCTGTGCTCCCTCTGTCTCTCTCTGCTTTGTCTCTCTCTGTGTGTCCTCTTTCCCTCTGTGCAGCCTCTCGCTTTGTGCACATTGTCTCTCTCTGTGCGCTCTCTTTCTTTCTCTGTGCCCTCTGTCTCTCTCCCTACCTTTCTCTCCCTCCCCTCTCCTCTTTCTCCCCTGTCCTTCTCTCTCTCCCTCTCTCTCTCTCTCTCCCTCCACCCTCTCTCTCCCTTACTTTATCTCCATCCCTCTCTCTCTCTGCCTCCACTCTCTCTCCCTCACCCCTTCTCTCTCTGTCCCTGACTTTCTCCCCCTCCTTCTCTCTCTCTCTCCCCTTCTCTATTTCCCTCCCTCTCTGATCCTGCTCTCTCTCCCCTCCCTCTCTCCCCTCCCTCCCTTATTTCTTTCTCCCCCACCTTCCCTCCCTCTTTCTTTCCCTCCCTATCTCACTCCCTCCATCTCCCCTCCCACTCTCTATTTGCCTTCTCTCTTTCCCTCCCTCTCTCTCTCTCTCTGCCTCCTCCCTCTCTATCAGCCTCCTCCCTCTCTCTACCTTCTCTCCCCCCCCCCCACTGCCTCCTTTCTCCCTCCCACCCTCACAGTACTGCGGCTCTACTGCGCGTCCGCAAGCCTCTGCCGCATATAAGCACTACATTGCGATTTGCCCACAATTTACAGGTAGCGGTTGTGAGTAACTCCTGTGCAGGACGCATCTCGCAGGCGATACTCAAAACTGAAAGCTTTTATAGGTAATAGTTTGTGTCAGACAAACTGAATTAGGTTCTACGAGGAAGCAACTCATAGCAGTCTTGTGGTCTTTTGGGGTTTTGGGAAGGCTTTTAAAACACTGCAACAGGTCAAGCTATTGTACAAAGTAAGCAATACTGAAATTGCAGTAAATGTATGCGCATGAAAACTGACTAAAGGAACAAAGGGATGTTTAAAATGGAACATACTTAGATTGGACTAAGGCAAGTAAAATGAGTATGCATTAATAAGCATTAAGTAGGAATTGGGGGTGGGGGGTGGGCGGTCCAATCCTCCCCAGATTTTTCTTTGTTGGTATGTATATATATATATATATATATATATAAATATATATATAAAAAAAAAACTAAGTCAGAGATGCTCATCAGAGAACGAACCAACCTTTATAGGTTAGGAGAAATATCCTGTAGCATATCAGTCTGACCCCACTCAAAAGAGTGACCCTGCCCCGAAATACCAGGCAATTCTACCCTGAACAGGAGAAACAGCAAACCCCAGACGCGTTTCGGCCTTTATGGGCCTCATCAGTGAGGCGCAGCTGAACTCTCCAAGGCACAGTGAGCAAGGGGTCCACGTCTGGAGTCCCCTATCACCCATAGGGAGACTAAACCCTAAGGATAATTTGCATAAACATAAAAACCAAGTGAGAGGTGCTCATCAGAGAACGAACCAACCTTAATAGGTTAGTTCTATGACCATGATAAGCCACTCTGAGAGCTACCTCTTTTAGCTCACTTGTGCCAGGGAGAAATATCCTGTAGCATATCAGTCTGACCCCACTCAAAAGAATGACCCAGGTCCGAAATACCAGGCAATTCTACCCTGAACAGGAGAAACAGCAAACCCCAGACGCGTTTCGGCCTTTATGGGCCTCGTCAGTGAGGTGCAGCTGAACTCCCTAAGGCACAGTGAGCAAGAGGTTGCTCTCAGAGTGGCTTATCATGGCCATAGAACTAACCTATTAAGGTTGGTTCGTTCTCTGATGAGCACCTCTGACTTACCTTTTTTTTGTTTATGCAAATTACCCTTAGGGTTTAGTCTCCCTAAGGATAATAGGGGACTCCAGACGTGGACCCCTTGCTCACTGTGCCTTAGGGAGTACAGCTGCACCTCACTGACGAGGCCCATAAGGGCCGAAACGTGTCTGGGGTTTGCTGTTTCTCCTGTTCAGGGTAGAATTGCCTGGCATTTCGGGCCTGGGTCACTCTTTTGAGTGGGACCAGACTGATATACTACAGGATATTTCTCCCTGTGAAGGGCACAAGTGAGCTAAAAGAGATTGCTCTCAGAGTGGCTTATCATGGCTATAGAACTAAGCTATTAAGGTTGGTTCGTTCTCTGATAAGCACCTCTGACTTACCTTTTTTATATATATATATATATATATATATATATATATATATATATATATATATATATATATATATATATATATATATATAAGCTATTTTAAGGCTCCTACACTGCTGTTAATAAGGGTATAGAAGAAGGGAAGGAAATATAATTCTGCAACTATATAATTCCCTCATATGCCCTCATTTGGAATATGGAGTACAATTTTGGGCACCACTAAAAAAGAATATTTTAGTGCTGGAAAAAGTACAGAGAAGGACAACAAAATTAATAAAGGGAATGGAGTGACTAAGCTAAGAAGAAAGAAGGACAACAAAATTAATAAAGGGAATGGAGTGACTAAGCTAAGAAGAAAGTCTAATCATTGGACCTTTTGTCCACATTGCTTAAAAGACTGGACTTTGTAAGCTAATTCATTAGAGCTCTGTGGTTGAGAGATGTTTATGAGTGTACAGTTGTGATTTCCCACTCATCTTTCCATAACGTTTTTATTGTCACTGGTGAGATCTTCAGTTTTCCATGAGTCAAATCCATGGGTTAACACATACGAATGGGCCAATGGGCCCAATGAAACAATCTAAAAACCTACATACCAGAATCTGACTGTGAGTATATCCTACCAAACTAAGCCACCCAAGGTGTCTCACAAGCCTGTTCTTAGAGGTCTTCAGAGAGGTCTTAAACCATTGTTTGAGCAAAATCCCAAAACAAGCTACCTAAAAATTGTCAAATATAATGAGTCTTTAATGAAAAAGCCCCCCCAAAAAAATAGAAACATCAGTTCTTGCATACTAAGTCAGACAAGTGAAAACCGATTTATAATATGCCACACAATTATTCAATAGAGTATGTTCTCTCTTTCAATAATAGCACACTTGATACTCTGTTTAGTACCATGGTATCAGATTATATATATTGTCATGCAATCAGTTATATATCATTGCCTATTACGAGAGGTTTTGTAATGACATAATGTGACTAGATTTGTTTATTCTGAATGAATCAGCTGAACATAGCGTAGACGGCATCTGGTTTGTCTGCTGGAGCCATATGACCATATGAGATAACGTAAAATGGAATGATGGGGTTACTGATCAAATTGGAATGGTATGTACATTGGAGACATTTTGGGGTGTAAAATATAGGAGCAGGGTTATGTTAAAGAAGTTCATTGGATAAGATAAGAAATGTAGTGGACACAATATTTTAAATATTGTAGTGTTAAAGGTCTCACAAATATTGGAGTTGGATAGTGTGAGTTGGGCGACGTTGTGGAGTAACACAAACATAGAGTTCAGGAATTTTTAGTTATTTCAGAGAATCACAAAAGATGATTAAAGTCACGATTAAAGAAAATGGATGATGAGTTTTACGCACAATGAACAAGATGGAAGAAATATTCATGGGGTGGAGGAAGTAAGAAAAAGGAAGCAGCGGAAGAAACCCGTCTGTTGAAGTTAATAAGTTAATAAGAAAAATAGAGCTCTGAAAATAGGAAGGACAATGAAATGAAGTGTAAGCAGGGGTGGGTAAGAGAAGACTAGAGGAAGAAGAATTCAGAAAGTAGAAAATGAAAGATATGCAAGGGTGATGAGAAGGTTTGAGAAGACAAATAGGAGCTGGTGAGAAAGAAAGAAGTGGATGAAATAATCCATGGTGTATTTAACAAAAGCAATTTAGTGATTGTGGGAGGGGGCATAGATACAAGGTTATGCATGATGGGAGGAGCATATTGTGAGATAACGATAGAAAGGATGGAATGAGTTTGGTGACTTATGGGAGGGGCGCTGTAGCAGTTCAAATTGGGAGAAAATGTGATCTGATACAGTAAAGAATCAAGTGCCCAGTTGGAGATTAGTCCTACAGAATGGGAACAAATAACTATTAGAAAATATTATGGAGGATTGTCATAGAGGATGGAGGATATATGATTGATTTTATTATGTTTGGGGAGTAGGGAGCGGCTGTCTTTCCACTATTTACCTTAATGGTAAGGATGGTGAGGTTGGTGAATTGTCTTACAAAGCCCCCAACCTGTTCCTGGTCTCCCTCATGATAAAACCAAGGCCGGTGAGATTCCTGCAACTACACAAAGATATTTTAACAGAAATTATAATAATTAACAATGAGTGTGAAAGACGTTGCCTAATAACACCATATTATCACGGTGCATGGAAAAATATGGATAATACTAGTTATTGTTTATCCAATAGTTTATTTTCTTGTATATTCTGCTGACCACTATTGCTCCATTCACTCAATTTCACACCCACAGACTCATATTTACAGGACTTACTTGTAGGTTCAGAGAGTCCACGAACCATTCATTGCCCATAAAGTTACACATCACCGTTACAGTTTGGGATTCGATATTTCTAGGTAGAAGAAGATACATGCTGTTTTATATATGTTACAGAACTGTCTTTCAAAGAGGCTTAAATGCTCTAACAACATGAGGTAAATGTGGCATAAATCCAAATCTTAGTGGATTACTGAAGAGATGCTTTATTTGCTGGTATTAATGTTAAGCACAATATATATTTCTATATGCACATGTTCACAATATATCACTCAAACAATCACACAAGTGTACCTTTTTAAGGAGCTCCAAGTATTGTTTGTCTACGCTTAAAACTTCACGACCATACTTTTTGAACACCTTATAACTGTGGGGACAAATAAGCTTCATTATTGTAACCTACTGATTGGCAAAAGCACTTCTTCTTGTATTGATGTCTGAGTGTGTCTCACTTGCAAAGTTCCCAGGGCGATGCATTACTTGTGATGTGAAGGGATAAGCGCACCTCTGGTGTATTTAAGTAGGTAGTAGCTGCTGTGCTGTCAATCCATGGCATTCCCATCTTTAGTTTCTGTGAAATGATGAAATGGTTAATTAGAGATGCATCCATTGTCCTGCATAAAGACTACAATCCACATAATTTCTTGTGTCAAAGCTCCCAGCAAAGCAAAAAAAAATAAAATACAAAAAAAATTAGAGGAACTTAATCAGACAACAAACTAACCTTAATATGGTAGTTCTATTGACATGATAGTCCACTGTAAGAACAGGCTCTTATAGGCCTTTACAGGGAGAAATATCCTGCAGTATATCACTCAATAGAGTGATCCAGCCATAAAACGCCATGCAATTCTATCCTGAACAGGATAAACAGCAAACCCCAGATGTATGTTTCATCCTTAGCTGGGCCTCATCAGTAGGGGGTATCTGAACTCCCATAGGCACCATGAGCAAGGAGTCCACAGCTGGAGTCCCTATCACCCTTCAAAAGACTAAACCCCAAGGGTCATTTGAATAAATAAAAAACAAATTAGAGGCACTCTACTGAGTAAGACCCAAATGATATACTACAGGTTAGATAGACGTGAGATAGACCTAACCTATTAAGTTTCTCTGATTAAGCACCTCTGACTTTTGTTTCTTCAAATGACCCTTGGGGTTTAGTCTCTTTAAGGGTGATAGGGGACTCCGGACGTGGACTCCTTGCTCACTGTGCCTTAGGGAGTTATCTGTGACACCTCCCACTCAAGGCAGAAACATAGTCAGGGGTTTGCTGTTTCTGGGGAATTGCCTGGTATTTCAGGGCAGGATTACTCTAGTGAGTGAGACCAGACTGATATACTACAGGATATTTCTCCCTGTGAAGGGCACAAGTGAGGTAAAAGAGGTTGCTCTCAGAGTGGATTATCATGGCTATAGAACTAACCTATTAAGGTTGGTTCGTTCCCTGATGAGCACCTCTGACTTTGTTGTTTTGTATATGCAAATTACCTTTAGGATTTAGTCACCCTAAGGGTAATAAGGGACTCCAGACGTGAACCCCTTGCTCACTGTGCCTTAGGGAGTTCAGCTGCACCTCACTGACGAGGCCCATAAAGGCCGAAACACGTCTGGGGTTTGCTGTTTCTCCTGTTCAGGTTAGAATTGCCTGCTATTTTGGGGCTGGGTCACTCTTTTGAGTGGGACCAGACTGATATACTACAGGATATTTCTCCCTGTGATGGGCACAAGTGAGCTAAAATAGGTTGCTCTCAGAGTGGGTTATCATGGCCATAGACTTAACCGATTTTGTTTTTTGTTTCTCCCATAATATGAGTTTTACACCACTAAATCTCATACCAGAAAGGAGAACATAACTGCAGTACATGACACAGTTATTTAATTCCAATCCCTCCTATGTCATAGATAAGTCCTACTACCCCATATCAGAGTGAAGTACCAAATATACTACTACACGGTAGTGACATATCTCAAGACTATCAGCACAGAATAGTTACACGATTACTCAGACATATAAATAATGTAAGTATAATAATGTATACCACTAACTGGAGCCAACTCCACCACTCACATGTCATTTATCTTTTGAGAATATATTAGTTTTCATCAACAAACGTTGCACATTCTCACCTCTCTGAAATGAGGGTACAAGAATCCAGGGTTATACACAGTGATATCATCATCTTTTTCGCTGCAAAGAAAGGAAATCGTTGAGGACAACCTTAGAAAAGCATTGCACCAAATAATTAGGTTTAATGCAACAACAAAGAAAGGCAATTCCTCTGCAAACGAGGCAACAATGCAATAAGGAGGTATCTAACCCAATAATTGGATCATTCCCCGACTCCAAACAAAATAACATTTTCCTAACACGTATTCCATCCTCTATACTGAAAACCTCTCTCATTCCCAATAACATCCAATGCTCTACAGAAAAGTAGCACATGACCAAAGTCAAGCCTACTCAACAGACATCACCATAATCCAAACTAAAGACCAACTTAGACAAGATGGTACACATTATTACATATTATTACATACATACATACAGATTTACCTGATATTCCTGGTTGCTTCCTTAGCACAAGGCTTGTAAATATTATATATATTTAGTCCATTTGTATGATGTTTTGCTTTAAATAGCTGAGTAAAAATGAAGAACAACATTAAGAGCACAAAATACAATATGTGCACCATGAGCTTCTCAGTACTGATACTCACCGAACACTAAGTCATTTCTTCAGGGCACTCTTGAACTAGGGTACTAATTAAAATATCAATAATTTTTATTATATTATCATTAAAATTCTTATAGAGTAATTGGCACTGAGTATTAAAAATATACAGATAAGTTGGGTAGGTTGGAAAAAACAACACTAGTGAAGGGAGACTTCTCTAAAGAGAGAGATAGAGGAACGAAGAAGGATGTCTTACTCTGTATCCATGCTGCCATGATAATAAAGGAAATATAACTCAGAGTTAAAATTTGTCTTGTAGTTGCTTATTCCATTCCCAACAGCGATCCCCTAAATTGAGAAAACAAAATAGTAACTATAGTTAACTACCTACTTATTGTTTTCAGTGTAGTATACAGCCCTACATAAAATGCTCCTTATAAATAATAATAACAATAATTATAATTCTAATAACTGCACATGAACTAAACAGAAGAATACTTTATTTTACACTTCAACTGTCAATTATTCCAGTTTATATTGGAGAATTTTTACTTTTAATTAGTTTGCACAGTCCATTTGGGTAATGTTGGTTTCTGTGCTCACTGTCCTTTGTCTGGAAAGTATCTTAAATTCCTTCTGTGTGTTTCTTAATAGACACACTTAGGATTGTCTTAGAATCAATACATACTTATTATTTCTTGAAAAAGTGAACGACTTTACATATCTTACTTATTAAGACTAAAGTAAGTTTTAGCATTTTAATTCACTTATCTGTTAAGAACAAATACACAAAACACACAAATAATCTTAATTTTGGACTGTGTTACATTAATGCTGTTTAAGAGGATGTGAAGCTTCTCCTTAGTTATAACTCTTTTTATTCCCATCTCCAGTGTCTACCACAGTTTTGTACCCTTCTTACCTTTAGGTTTATGCTGGGATCCTGTGATACCGTCACAGCCAATGTTGGAACATATATCCCTCCATAACTCTCCCCCATGATGTAGAAGTCATTTTCCCTGAATTCAGAGAAAAGACGAAAAAACTCCTTCAGTGCCAGGTAATTAACTTGAGTAACCTGGGAGAGAGGGTAAAGAAATGAAAAGATGGGAGGTTAATATGGACAGAAAGTGAATAAGATAAATCATGTGAGAATGAAGAGACAGGATGGAAAATGAGGAGAAAGTGATGTGATTATCCAGGATAGAGTGTACTAGAGCAAACATTTCAAGATGGCGGCAGAATCTGGTCACAAGATCTCACCTCAGTGTCATTTGTTACATAATTGTTTTAATCAGAATAGGGGAAGCCCACGTCAACTGGGGACTCCAGGTAAATAACATTTGTGATTTGAAGGACAAAATTGGAACCAATGAGATTCAGGAAGGTAACTAATGAGGAGTTACATTGACCCGATTTATTGGAAATCACCCTATTCCAGGAGCAAGGGTTGTATTTCAATGTGCTGCCATCTGATTGATCCTGAAAGAAAGGTTATTAAATTCATATGAAACTCAAAGGATCCATAAAAACATTGAGAAAAGCTTTAGTCTAAGAACAATCAGACCCCAACATACACACCAGGTAAGGTCCATGCTCTGTTAGGGGTCCATCAAGAGAGCTGCATCCAGGACCTCCATTCAGCCAAAGGTTTACAGGACTAGAGCGGGGATCCTTCTGGGACTCCACAAACCTGGGATGACATAGATTCAGAGTAGACATATAGCAGTGTGGGTACAAGGGATTATTACACACTTACCAGTAGTGGAGATGTTTGCCATCTGCCATGTGCAGATATCCAGAGTAATGGCGGAAGGATGGTTGATTAGGTAGTCCTGGCAGATGTTTAATCTCATCCTCACTGGGAGCAGCTTCCACAGCAAAACTCCCCAGGAAAAGCGAATGGGAAGGAATAGATTTAATAAAACAGATCATTTTAAAATCTTTGACATGAACAAGCAACGCCAATCCTGGAGTGCAGAAAATAGTCCTAAATGTCATTATTTCAGTCATTAGATCAGACTTTCTGACTGTATGAACTGCGCAGGGCAGGGGGAATATTGAAATCCAGGAATATTTTAAAGCCCCTCTGATATTATTAGATTAAATAAAGGAGAAACACGTTCCATATCCAATATAACCTGAAATTCTAGTGCACTTTTGTAAAGTGCCAGCCACAAATACAATAATCTCTAACCCTGTGTTAATATCAATCCTAGGTGGTCTCCCATCCCAGTACTTACTAGGACCAACCCTGGAATCAAACCCAGGAATCAAAACCCAGATCAACAACGGGGAAAGCACAGAGTTCTAACCACTGGACCACCAGGGAAGCCAAAACCTGCGTGAGATCAAATGGGTTACCCATCTCATACTCAACTTCATTTTTTATTTTTTTTTAAATCATCAATCCTGCAGGCTGGGTTAGCATAAATTGAAGTTGTCCCAATGGAAGAATGTGAGTTCAATTTAATTGCAAGCCCGCAACTCTATCATTGTAGGCCGTATGTCTGCAGGTGTGTTGAGGGCTCCTGTTCGTCTGATTACGATGCTATTCAATTGAGCAAAAGCGAGTTACGGGCTGAAGCCTCAAGGTCATAAATCCCTCCCGCGGCTGAAAACTGTTAGAGGCTGGCCGAGATGCCATGGGCCATTACAATCCAATCCCAGTATAACGTAGTGCCACACAGTCCTATAGAAAGCGGTCTAGCCACAGATGATAACTACAGTCCAAGAACCAGCCATGGATACAGGTGCGAACACAGAGATTAACCTTGGGACTGTGTCAGTCCAAGGGGGCCAGCCATACCCAAATGGCTGCGGCACAATTGCTAATCACAAGGCAGTTGAGAAGACAGAGAATGTCTGTCAAACTAATGCTCAAGGGGAAGCCTGGATGAGAGCTGTGAGGTCCTGCCAGGGAACACAGTGACCAAGGATCCCAAGGGAGGTGAGTGCTGTGCCCAGGTGGTGGTTCCAGAGAGAGGGGGATGTGACATGCTGATCCAGATACAACATAGAGATTTGGAGTTTTTAGACCAGACCACAACATTGGGTGCCGGCTTCCAGATCCGTCCAGTACATTCCCGCTTGGAATTACTATTTTTCTGGTGACCCAGGGGAGTGTTTTACCCATGCAGTGGAGTAGAAGAGTGCATGGGACCTGGTTTTTGGGGGGTGGGATGGCAATGGCACCCTTGGACTGTATTGATTACCCTGGCACAGAGGACTGGCAACTTGGGGATGTATCATGGGATAGACATCTCCCAGGTGGTGAGAGTGTAACAAGCTATTGCCCACAAGAGGAGGGGTTAGGCATGTGGGGGGAGTGAGATCTTTTTTTTTTATATATCTCTGTAACAATAAAGAAGTGGCAGTCTGATTTTGGACACACTAAATAAAGGCGCTGTCGGAGTCTGCTTGTACTAATCAAAGGTACATGGTGTGTGATTCTTAGATCCTAAGAAAAGGGGTCTGTTGGTGCCTGTCTCTTCAGAAATGATGCTGTCATCTGAAGTGTCTGCTGGTGTCAAAATCTGAACAAAAATTTGCGACCCATAGAGAGAGAGAGAATTGGGGTGAGCGTAGTCCCCCAAATCAGACGGGCGTAACAAAAACTTTAAAAAAAATAGTTTATTGCAGATTTGCGAGCTTGAGACTGTTGTGCAATTAATTCTAATGCCTTTCATTGCTTTCCCAGTATTTTTAAGGGCAGTAGTGTGTGTTTATTTGCTTTTGCATTGATACGAACAAGTGTTTAACCCACTTGCGAGTCCTATCTAGTACTCATATAATTTTTTTATACATTTGCCATTTACGGGTTTGAAGGCAGTTGTGGGCTTATCGGATTGTTGTAATTAAATATGGATTTTGCGTCTTTTGCACTGGTAACATTCACGGGCTTGAAAAATCAAAAGAGGAGATTAGGACAGAGCTACGTTTTTGACAACCACAGGGATTTTGAGCCTGTATCTCACAATTGGAAATCGAGTTGCAAAAAGCCAATTAAATATCAGTAACATTAACAGGCTCCATTATGGGCTCAAGTGATTGCGATTTCGACAATTAAATAGGGACCTATGACTGCTATATGGAGTAGTTGGCAATATTATACATCCTTATTTACCTTCTTATTTTTCCAGTTCTAGATGTCCATGCTGATAGTCAACCAGCCCTAGACATGAAAACAGGTTCCCCTGTTTTCCCTGTGTGAACCCCCCCCCCCCCTCATAGAAAATGAACCCTGAGATTCGTGTTACCCCAGTGGAGTGTCCTGTTTGTACCAACGCCTATAGGGACATGAACAACCAAAATAAAATCCAATCTAAAGTTGCTTTTTACCCATATTTGAACTATTATACAGCATTGTGTGGTGTTGAATGAATGTAGGGGATAACAATGGTACACTCACTTAATGTACTTTTCTGGGTTATTATTTTAAGTTAATTATGTAAAGTTACTGGCCATTTTGACAGTACTGTAATCTCACAAAAATGAACAGGACAATCTGGCCATCCCCTGACACTTATCACAATATGTAGTTAATCCAAGTCTTATATGTCCCATGACAAAGAGACTGGTGCCAACTTGCCCTAGCATGGAATGCTAGCTTCCCACCTGGGAATCCCATTGTTAGCCAAAATGGGCATCCCAGACAGACCTTGATTTTCCCTTCTGGCTGTCTTGGTTCTGCTTTGTATCTTGAGAAATGTACAAATAGAGACAGCGATCCTAATAACATGTGCATTTATGCAAGATGTAGGTTGCAGTCTATATTCCTCTTATATTCACAACTACTTACAAAGGGCCCTATTAAATTTCATCCCATAAACAAAGTTGAGCTTGAAATTTGGCGGAGTTCCAGATCAATTAAATTAGAAAAGCCCACAATTACATAGCTGGAATCCAAATCTGTAAACCATGGTCATGCATGTAGCATTTTCGGGTTTTCCTACGCCCCTGCTAGGAACACTACCATGGAGTCATCATTCCATGCAATTTATGCAGAGTATTAATATTAAAAACGTTTTCTTCTGAGAAAAGGTCGGGTTATGCTAGGGTCTATGCTCCATAGCCATAATGCATTTTGTGACTTTTACTCTCACTGCCTTAACTTCTGCATCCTCTAAATCCCTCTCTCTATTTGAAATCCTCTCTTCCTCTGCTGGCTTAGAAATAAACTAAAAAAATCTTGTAACTTTGGAAAAGCTACTCACTTCTGACCCTTACTTATATATCAAGTTTCATATCTCGCTATACCCAGTGCCGCATCTACCTTTTTGGAGCCCCTAGGCAGTGAAGTGGAGGAGCCCCTGTAAGTGAGTATGCAAGATATTCACAGACACATTTTTGCCTTTTCTGTGCGTGTAAGTTCCCTTTCCTGTTTTAACTGTCTTATTCTAGGTGGTTACCCCCTAGTAGCCAGTTTATAAACTACAACATTTAGTTTTCTTAAGCCAGGAACCATTTTTTTAAATAGTGGCTCCCCTCACAGGGAAGCGCCCCTAGGCAGCTGCCTAGATGGCATAATGGGTAATGTGGCCATGGCTATACCCCAGTTTATACAATATGCTATTTGATGACGATCAATATCAGGATGAATTAAATACTTGTTAAGACTCAATCTTTATTAATATAGCTTAAAATAACAAACAGCTGTACAAATCAATATCCATATATAAAATACATCGACACAGCACCCATCTCATATGTCTCCTCTCATTTGGCATTACCTAAGTTATCACATCTAATAGTTGTGAGCAAGCGGGTTGTTGCTAAGGCGCTCCATGACAGCAACTGCGGACCTCGCAACATTTACGAACTTACGACAAACAAATAGGAGACGCAGGACATAGAAAAAAAACATTACGACCTTGCAAAAATACAACTCTACCACCTGAAACCTGCGCACATGAAAACGTTAGAAACACAATAAATACACAAAGAAATACCTAAAAAGCTTACCCACAGCAAGGGTGGCACCCAGGACCTCGGAAACTGAAGTTACTCCTCAATTTAAGTCGAAATACAAGAGTTTAGACATTCGAAAATCACCTAAGCGAGAGAAAAAATGGCCGCCGAAAAAAACGAAAACGAGGCTACAGCACTCTAAAGACGCACACCACCAAACACATATGGATTTTCCTAAAAAGACGGACTCGATCCATGAACAAGGATGCAAAATCAGCCACAGCCGCGTACCACACATTAGGCGCCATTTTACAACACTAACTTACACAATGCGGAAGTACACAGCTACCCTAACAGATTTTCCTCGCGCACGCACACTATTACACTACACACTACACACATTCATGACGCTTACACAGCAGCTCCTTAGCACTGATGCTGCAGCAACATCAAAACAGATTGTCAGCTCTTCAACACAATGCTTCCTGCATATATTACTTCACAATAGGTAAAGTATATTCATTTATTAATGTATTATTTATTTCATTACCATACACCAAACAGCATTAGCTCACTTACAATTTCATTGCCGTCATCTTTTGACGGGCAATATTCCAGTGACACATAAAGCTGGGGGTTGTGATACCACGAATGGTGCATGCGATGTGCTTGTTTCCTGTTCTGTGGTTTTTATACAGATTGATTATAATCATAAGTAATCATGTGCCTATAACTCCCAGTGACCGTTGGGTGCTGGCCTATAAATTCCAACGACAAAACCAAACCAGAGTCGAAAGCTTTCAAGGTGACTGATATTAACACAGGGTTGGAGATTATTGTATTAGTGGCTGGCACTTTACAATGCCACACTTTTGAATTTTAGGTATTATTGGATATGAAATGTGTTTTTTCTTCCATTTAATTTAATAATACCAGGGAGAAAGTGTTTTTCCTAACCTCATGGAATCTCTCTCTATCTCTCTTGTGTGGCTAGTAAACAGATTTAAATGTTATTGCTTGAGGAGAGGAAATTATTTGGAAGGCTCAACCTGGCTCTTGCATTGGCTGTAGGAGGACACTTATCTCCAGGGCTTCATCACTTCCATTGCTATTGGTACAAAGGTAGGAACTACCAGTCCTGGAGCACATTCCTGGATTTCAATCTTCCCCCTGCTCTTCACAGTTAGGACAGTCAGAAAATTTGAACTGATGATTGATAATCTATGTACGGAAATACAGAAATACAGGACTGTGTTCTGCACTCCAGGACTGGGGTTGATTGCCCTTGCCGTGGATTTTCAAATGATCTGTTTTATTATATCTATTCATTCCCAGATGTTTCTACTCATTGTCTGCTCTCTTTTCCTGGGGAGTTTTGCTGTGGAAGCTGCTCCCAGTGAGGATGAGATTCAACACCTGCCAGGACTACATAATCAACCATCCTTCCGCCATTACTCTGGATATCTGCACGTGGAAGGTGGCAAACATCTCCACTACTGGTAAGTTTGTAATAATCCCTTGTACCGACACTGCTATATGTCTCCCCTGAATCTATGTCATCCCAGGTTTGTGGAGTCCCAGAAGGATCCCCGCTCTAGTCCGGTGATCCTTTGGCTGAATGGAGGTCCTGGATGCAGCTCTCTTGATGGACTCCTAACAGAGCATGGACCTTACCTGGTGTGTATGTTGGGGTCTAAAGCTTTTCTCTATGTTTTTATTGGTTCTTTTAGTTTTAGATGATTTTACTAACCTTTCTTTCAGGTTCAATCAGATGGCAGCACATTGGAATACAACCCATACTCCTGGAACAAGGTGATTGCCAATAAAGCCAATGCAACTCCTCATTGGTTACCTTCCGGAATCTCATTGTTTCCAATTTTGTCGTACAGATCACAAATGTTATTTACCTGGAGTCCCCAGTTGGCGTTGGCTTCTCCTATTCCGATGACAACAATTATGTAACAAATGACACTGAGGTGAGATCTTGTGACCAGATTCTGCCGCCATCTTGAAATGTTTGCTCTAGTAGACTCTATCCTGGATAATCACATCACTTGCTCATCATTCTCCATCCTGTCTCTTCATTCTCACATGATTTATTGTATTCACTTACTGTCCATATTAACCTCCCATCTTTTCATTTATTCACTCTCTCTCCCAGGTTACTCAAGTTAATTACCTGGCACTGAAGGAGTTTTTTTCCCTTTTCTCGGAATTCAGGGAAAATGACTTCTACATCATGGGGGAGAGTTATGGAGGGATATATGTCCCAACATTGGCTGTGAAGGTATCACAGGATCCCAGCATAAACCTAAAGGTAAGAAGGGTACAAAACTCTGGTATACACTGGAGGTGGGAATAAAAAGTCATAAAGAAGCTCCACATCCACTTAAATAGTAGTAAACGGACACACTCCAAAAAATGTAGTCTTATAAATAAGATATGTAAGGTTGTTCAATGCAACTTTTCCAAGAAATAATTCTAAGAATGTGTTGATTCAAAGAGAATCCAAAGTGTGTGTTTATTCCAAGAGACAAGATATGGCTAATGCAAGAGGCACACAGAAGGAATTTAAGAAACTTTCCAGACAAATGACAGTGGGCACAGAAACCAACATTACCCAAGTGGACTGTCCATACTAATTCAAAGAATGAAATTCCCCCAATATAAACTGGATGAATAGGGAATAGAACTTCAAACCAAAATATTCTTCTGTTTATGTTCATGTACAATTGTTCATATTATAATTATTGTTGTCATCGTCTGTTATTTAGAAAGAGACCTTTGTACAGTTGTGCATACTAGAGGAAAATACACTGAAAACAAGTATGTAGCCCTTAAAACTATAGTTACGTTTTCCTTTTCTCAATCTAGGGTATCGCTGTGGGGAATGGAATTAGCAGCTATGATATGGATTTTAACTCAGAGTTATATTTCCTTTATTATCATGGCATCATGGATACAGAGTAAGACATCTTCCATCATTCCTCTCTATCTCCTTGGAGAAGTCTCACTTCACTAATGAGAAAACCTCTAACTATCATGCATATGGATTTCTGTTGATATAGATTAACTCAAATTGTTTAAGCATTACCCCTCATCCTTGGGTCTTTGTAGGCTCTTTTTGAAACTACAGTCATGTTGCCTCAAGGACAGAAACTGCGATTTGGATAAATACACAAGCCTGACATGTTGGTTTTCAGTGAGTATCAGTTGAGAAGCTCATTGCCAACATATTTTATTCTGTGCTCTAAATGTTTTTCTTCATTTTCCCTCAGCTATTGAAAGCAAAACGTAGTTCTCGTGGACTAAATATGTATAATATTTACAAGTCTTGTGCTCAGGAAACAACGGAGAATATCAGGTAAATGTATATGTATCTATAGCTTGGTCTTTCTTTTGGATAAGGGTGATATCCGTTGAGTAGGCTTGACTTTGGTGACGTGCTGATTTTCTGTTGAGCATGGGATTCTGGGGGGATTGAGAGAGGTTTTCATTTTATAAGTTGGAAAATGTGTGAGGAAAGTGGTTCCTTATTTGGAGAAGGGAAATGATCCCATTATTGGGTTTGAGATCTCCTTACTGTATTGGTGCCACATCTGTTATTGTGATGCACAGTTGTTGCATGAACCCTAATTATTTTGTTCAAGGTTGTCCTCAATATTTCCCTTCCTTTGCAGAGAAAAAGATGATCATATTACTATGTACAAATCTGGATTTTTGTACCGTGATTTCGATTCTCATTTCAGAGAGGTGAGCATGTGCAAAATGTTCACACATGTTGATGAAAACAAATATATTCTCAATAGATCAATATATCATTAACTAATTATAATATGTGAGTGGTGGATTTGTCTCCAGTTAGTGATATACATTATTATATTTACGTTATTTATATCTCTGAGTATTTGTGTAACTATTCTGTGCTGATATTCTTGAGATATGTTACCAATGTGTAGTAGTATATTTGGAACATAAATTTGACATAGGGTGGTAGGACTTATGTGTGACATGGGAGGGGTTGGAATTATTTAACTGTTAAATGTACTGCAGTTATGTTCTCCTTTTGTGAGATTTTGATGAGATTTGAGGTTTGAAGTTGACTGTGACTCAATAAACGAGGAGCATTGCGGCTTTTGTGCCGGGTTATGGATGCAACTCTGATTACCCATTCCATCATTTCACAGAAACTAAAGGGGGGAATGCCATGTATTGACAGCACAGCAGCTACTACCTACTTAAATACACCAAAGGTGCGCTTGTCCCTTCACATCACAAGTAAAGCATCGCCCTGGGAACTTTGCAAGTGAGAAACACTCAGCCATCTTTTGTAGGAATTAATACAAGAAGAAGTGCTTTTGTCAATCAGTAGGTTATCATAATGGAGCTTCTGTGTCCCCACAGTGATAACGTGTTTAGGAAGTATGGCCGTGAAGTTTCAAGTGTAGAAAAACAGTATTTGGAGCTCCTTAAAAAGGTACAGTTTATGTTTGTTTGAGTGATATATATCGCTGTAAAAATACTGGGTTCAGTAGTCTATACTCTATATATACTGTTGATGTATTGATATCACAGTATATATATATATATATATATATATATATATATATATATATATATATATATATTTATTTATTTATTTATTTATATTTATATTACTGTACTCAAGCTAATGACATTAAGCTAATAAGACTTTTGTGCCTAAATAAAAAAGCTACTTCTTGTTGTTTGAGTATTAAATGTTCTTTTAAAGACCATTCTATAAAATATATAAAGCGGCGTGTATCTTCTTCTTAGAAATTTCGAATCCTAAACTATAGTGGTGATGTGGACATGGCCTGTAATTTTATGGGCAACGATTGGTTTGTGGACTCTCTGAACCTAGAAGTAAGTACTGTAAATATGCGTCTGTGGGTGTAAATGGAGCAATGTTGGGTAGCATAATATACTGGATAATAAACTATTGAATAAACCACAGCCAATCATAGAACTATAGAGATCTACAGAAAGTATTTTCAGTATTTGTCCATACACAGTGACTCAGTGATATTATAGTGTTATCAGGCGTCTTTCATATGTAAAATCATAAATAATGTTTGTGACATGTGTAGTTGCAGGACTCTCACCGGCCTTGGTTTTATCATGAGGGAGACCAGGAACAGATTGGGGGCTTTGTAAGACAATTCACCAACCTCACCATCCTTACCATTAAGGTAAATAGTGGAGAGACAGCCGCTCTCTACTCCCGAACCATGGGGGAAAAAAATACAATCCACATTCACATATCCACAATCCTGCATAATATTTTCTATTGTTTCCTTTTCTCCACCGTTCACTTGAGTCGTATTACATCAGATAACATTCGCTCCCATTTTGAACTGCTACAGCTCTCTTCCCATAAGACACCAAAGTAATTCCATCCTTTCTATAGGTATCTCACAACATGCCCCTCCCATCATGCATAGCCAGAGAACTTGCCTCCTCCTACGCTCACTGGATTGGTCTAGTTAAATGCACCATGGATTATTTCATCCCCGTCTCTATTCTTCTCTTACCAATCCCTGGTTGCATTTCAATCACTCCCTTCATATTTTCAGAGCTTCAGTTTACTCATTAAATTATTAAAGGATTTCTTCCTCCTTATCCATTTTACTTCCTACACCCCATGAACATTTCTTCCATTTGTTCATGTTTCCTTCCATCTTGCATAAAACATCCATTAATTATGACCTTACATCGCCTTTAATTAATTTCTGAATTAACTTAAAATTCATCAACTCTAAAGCTCCCATTTAATTCCAAGCCTGTAATTACCTTCACAATGCCCTTATGTCTGCGGGTTAGAAATTTGCTATAGTTACAGATGTATTTAATTGCTTAAGCCCGTAAGTAGAGGGCTCACAGGCACCACAAGCAAACCATGACCCTGTAAGTAGCATTTCCGGGCATGATCATGATCAATTAAGCAAGCCCATAAGTTACAATTTAGACAGAACCAATAGTAAATGAGACCGTCATCAGGATGTCAGTAAAACATTGAGTTTAGATTACAATTAATTCGTGTTTAGAAGTCTGATTTGCAATCGGACTCACAATCCAGAAATGTAGAAATCAGTAAAAATAAATAAATCATCTGTTCTAGTCCAATCGGGTGGCCTAATATGTATTAACTTCTTGATTCCTGGGATCAATATAACATGGAAATAAAATGTAAAAAAAATTAATTCTAATGCTTTTCATTGCTTTCCCAATATTCTAAAGTACAGTAGTGTGTGTTTATTTGCTTTTGCAGTGTTAGAAACAGATATTTAACCCACTTGCAGGTCCTATCTTCAAGCTTCTTTAGCACTTGTAACATTTGCAGCCTTGAAACATCAAAGGAGGAGATAGGACGGAGCTACGTTACGTGCTCCAGTAATTGCGATTTTAGGGGCCTAAGTCTGTGTTACTCCATATCAATGTCCAACTCACACTACCAAACTCCAATATTTGTGAGACCTCTAACACTACAATATTTAGAATCTTGTGTCCACTACTTTCTTATCTTATCCAATAGACTTATTTTACAAACCTCTGCTCCTATATTGTATTATCTTCTCCCATTGTTCACTAAAGTTGTTTATTTATTCTTATTTTTTCACAGGGTGCAGGTCATATGGCTCCAGCAGACAAACCAGATGCCGTCTACGCTATGTTCAGCCGCTTCATCCAGAATAAACCGATCTAGTCACATTATGCCATTACAAAACCTCTCGTAATAAACTATCATCTGTAACTGTTATATATATATTGATGAAAGATATATATATATATATATATATATATATATATATATATATATATATATATATATATTGTTGAATATATGTTATTGTTGAAAGAGGGAGAAATCTACATATTAATTTTTCTGACCACCAGAACATACTTTATGATTTAATTAGCCATTGATCATTACTAAAATTAATTTAAAAAATAAAATAATATGCAATATTAAACTTACCCTCAAAAACCATACTCAGGTCATTGAGGGTAGAAGGCTTTGTCTAGATGGAAGTTCTTCATTTTCAGGCACAAGTTATATCATATCTCAAGTGAAGGTGATTCTCAAATCTTGGAAACATAATTTAATATTGAATATTGTTATTATAAATCACGTAACATGATTTTTTTGAATGAATAATTAAATCAACTAGCTATTCTTATTCACATTACTATCGACCTTTACGTTTGCAGACCATTTTTTTTCTGCTCCATTTTTTTCTTCTTTCGTTCCATTGGTAGTAATAAAAGATGTTAATATTTGTCATTCTGAAAATGCTTTTTTTTTTTTCTTAGCTATTCAAGTTACACATGAAAAAATACAGCATTGCACATAAGGGAAGTTCTGGACTCATCAGAAGAGTGAATTAAACATTGATATCAGTCTTCCATTTTTTAGCCTTAATTGTTTTAAAAAGTTTAAAGTGACCAAGAAACACAATAATGAGGGGGAAGAGAGCTCACAATCTCTAGTGCAGGTTACTAAGGACAGTAATACATACAGACGACATAAATGTGTGAGTAGAGTCTCACCTTTAAATACTTCAAATATTGAGGTAATAATAGCGCATTCATCAGATCCTCTTCCAATCTGGTGCGGGTAATCCAGAATCAACGCTGGTTGGTCCCACTGGATTGTCTTCCCCCAGGTTGGCAATTCTGGAGGTACTATCTAGTATACCCATTTATAATAATGATGGGCCCAATATAAAGGATCTGGTAATAAATTATCCGGACAAAAATAATAAAAAATGTAATATGGGTCTAACTTTTTATTAAAATATATGTCAAAACCGAATCAGTAAAAGTAATAGTACAATAAATTGAAATATATTTTGTAAATCAAATGCATTTCTCTGCTGGCTTCTTCAGTGATATACACCTACAACACATGAACATATATACCAAAAATAAACCTTCTCATAGATTGGTATCCACAGTCATAACTGTCTGTCTCTCCCCTCCTCCCCTGTGTGCCTTTTCCCTCCTCCCCTGTCTGTCTCTCCCCTCTTCCCCTGACTGTCTCTCCCCTCCTCCCCTTGTGTGCCTTTCCCCTCCTCCTCTGTGTATCTCTCACCTCCTCTGTGTGCCTCTGCTCCCTTGCCGTGCGCATGCGCAGCTAATGCCGCAAAATGGGCATGGGCGTGCCCAGAGCAGTGCACATGCACATCTCACGCCGAGCATGCGCGGGGCTTTCTGCGATCGGTCGTGGTTGTCAAACTGCGATTTGTCGCAAGCGTGATGACGAATCGCAGTTTGACAACTATTTTATGTGATATATATATATATATATATATATATATATATATTCATATATTCATATATTCATATATACAGGAGGTCCCCAGGTTAAAGACAAGGTATGTTCCTGAGAACGTCTTTAAACCGAGTTTGTATATAACTCGGGTCCCTGATAATTATTAATAATAATAATAATAATAATAATAATAATACCAATCGTATAATGGCTCATATATGGTAGTAATAACAATATAGTGCAATACTGTAATAATAATAATATTACCCCTGTACTGTAATAATAAGTTACAGACAGCTCTCTTTTTCAAACTGACAGAACATCAACACAAACTCATATAAAAAACCTTGGGAGACCATTCTTAAGTATGGGTCGTGTGTAAGTCGGGTCGTCTGTTACCAGGGAACCTCCTGTATATATTTCAAACAAAAGGGTTACAAACCCCGTATTATTACCAAAAAAATATCAACTGCCATCAAAATACCCCGAGAACAACTATTAAACTACAAAACAAAAGAAACTACTTCACGTATACCTCTAGTGACCACATACCATCCAATTTTAGAGAAAATTCGGAAAATAATTAAAGATTTACAACCATTACTAATTGAAGATACTGAATTAAAAAATATATTCCCAAAACCTCCCATCCTTGCATTTAAACAACCACCAAACCTGAAACAAAAACTTGTCAGCAGAAAATTGGCCAATGAACAACTGAATACAAAAAATGGAACTAAACCTTGTAACAAACGTGCCTGTAAATTATGCCAACACATTTGTAATGATGATACAGCCACACATAACAACAAAACCTATAACATCAAACGATCATATTCATGTACATCGTCAAATGTGGTTTATATGATACAATGCACTTTATGTGACACAGGCTGTTACATTGGAGAAACTGGCCAAAACATGCATTTAAGGATGAATTTACACAGGCATTCAATAAGAAAACATAATGAAGACAGTTATTGTAGCCCAGTAGGACACCATTTTAGCCAGAATGATCACTCCATCCAAAACTTAAAAGTCAAAATACTCAGAGGAAAATTTAAAAGCATCCAAGAGAGAAAATCATTTGAAATAAAGATGATCACATTCTTCAACACTAAAAACACAGGACTTAATATAGACTTGGGCTTTCTAACACATAATCAGAATTTCATGTGATTTTTTTTTTCTTCTTCTACAATAACAGACTTAGCACTCTTAGTGAGGTGTTTGTCCAACAGGAAAGATATCACTGTGGACTACAGTGCTCTGCTTTTTCATGTATATATTGATGTATATATGTATATATGTTTCCTTTGCTATGTTGTGTTTATTCCCCATATTTGAATTTACCTGATGATGTCAGATGCTGTCCCAACTCTCTCTGCATCTGCTGTTATTATTCAAACTGAGGCTTCCATCTCATGTTAGTATTGCTTGAGACTTGATAAAGGGAGGCTTAGCCTCTCGAAAGCTCGTCATTATAAATAAGACGTTTGTCCAATACAAAAGGTATCAAATTATATTGCAATACTCATTATTAATCTATATTTATATGGATTAATAATTACTAAATTACTAGATTACTGGACATTCACGGCTGCTTCACTCTTCAATATATATATATATATATATATATATATATATATATATATATATATATATATATATATAAATCCATTTTCTGTTTATGACAACCTCAGAGCTGGATGATGGGGAGTATGTTTGTAGTTATCATTGGAGGGATGGGCAATAGAAACAGGCAGAAGTCCAGCACCTTTGTTTGATAACTGGATAAGATTGAAATGGGCACCATTCACGTACCCTCACTGGCCCAAGAAGCATGACGCTGCACCCAAGGATGCTTCCATAGCTGTTTACTTACAAGTTTGCCTGCTTCAAGAGCTCCAAATATAGCTTCTCCACACTTGCAACCACTCGACTACAATGCCAATATAATTAATCTCTAGAAAAACAGAAATAGCATTATTGCAGACTCCAATTTTCTTCGAAAGTGCTCTCGGTGTGAATCTGAAGTGCCTCTTGTATCTGCATCAAATCATATAAAGACTTCTGTGCATGTACTGGTTATATATTTAGCTTTTTAAGCAGGGATGTCCTGTCTGTTTAAATAGAGACAAAATAGTATGTGGACAGAGGAGTTAAAATAAATGTGAATGTTTTAAAATACCTTAATTTTACTTGTTTTAAAACAGTGCAATCAAAGATTGTGATTTCTGTCACTCCATTATTCCAGCTTAATTACATGATTCTTCCCATTCTCTTCTCTCAGGACAAGTTGCAGATTTTTTTCGTAAAATGAGAATAATAAAAAGTCTTACCTCTAAGTGAAACACACCACCTCTATGTGCCCCATAAAGAGCATAATCTTTATTTTCTGGTCTCTCTTTTTATACAGTTTTGTAACACAATAAAACAATAGCATATTTTCTTAGGTAAACATGATAGGGACATCTTTTTGGGATTTCTAATTCCCCCTAACTTGGATGGGCAAATCAGGGTCTGTTCTACGTAGGTGCTGACCTGATTGGTCGGCTTGTCCAGCTCTGCATCAATCAGCTGCCATTTTGAGAATGCTGATTGGTGGAAATCACAAGTATATGGAAGGAGCTATAAAGTTTCCTGACAGGCGTGGGACGCAAGGATTTCTGCATCCTTGGCCAGGTGCTAGCTTATTGCCCCATCAAATGGTGTAGCTTATCACATCATATCTGGACTCCTCAGGGGATCTGAGGGCTGTCACCTTCAATGTTGGCTCTCTGTGTACTGGGAGGCTGGGGAAAGGGGTGGCCAAGAATAAGGCTTCCTTACCCGGCTTATGGGAGCCTGTGGTGCCGGATACTGAGAGGCAGAGTCTCTGCTTGGTTTCCCATGTTGGTTGCGGGGTAGGGTTAGAGCAACCTAACTGGGTTGGACTATCTGGGGGGTACATTGGATGAACGGTTACACTCAGTGGCACATAAACCACCTCCCAAATGCCTTTCATTGGGCTGATACGTCTATTGAGTCAGAGGGAAGTTGGATAATTGGAATGGGGGAACATGATGTGCTTTTAGCTGTCCAGGCCTTCCATGAAAATATCTACCAAGTAGGCTTTACATAGAGGGGCCTAGGATAATTGACAGATTCAAGGAGATAATAGTTGTGGTTAACCCCAAGACAATGGATCAAAGGGATATCACTTTCAAAGTACTTGAAATCTCTTGACCTTTGCCTATTGAAACAAAGTGTATAAATTGTTGTTTCAAAGGGGAAAACAGGGAATTGGGCTAAGGTGGACTAGGCACTTACTATAACGTTCTTGAGAGTCCTTTGGAGATATTTTGACAACCGTAGGTCAGGGGTTTTAGGCAAGTTCATGTTTTGAAACAGCAATTTCACGGCAACCAGAACAGTGATTATAGCTTTTTAATAGTCACTTGGATGAGAGAAATCCAACTGGAATGAAAAGACAGTCTTGGGATCTTCTGCTGAATGTGGCCCCATAAACATAAGGCCCTGAGAATTCCTGACTTGTTTCATATGTGCATAACTCATTTCAATATATGTGACTAATCTATTTCAACAGGTGTATATTGAGATAGGTTACACTCACATATTGAGATTTTTTATGGCTTGACTAAATTTGCAAGCAAACACTTGGAAAAATAATGTATGTTGCCTATAGTGGGCTTTGTTTTATTGTGAACAGTGTGTACCTTTACATTTGTGTGTGCATCTGTTGGGGAAATAATACAAATATCCTTACATTTTTTGTGTGTATATATGTGTGTGTGTGTATATATATATATATATATATATATATATATATATATATATATATATATATATATATATAAAATTAGCACTTCTTTCAGTGAGTGTGATATTTAGTTGGGATGTGGGCTGTGAACCAGTATTTTCCATTTTTTAAGATATGGATTATGAAATGGTTAAGTCTACATGACCAATGACTTAACATTTTCAGTTAGATACCGTACAAAAGCTCTTAGTCATAACAAAATATGTATTTTCATTCATCCCCAAGGTCTAATAAGCATTATTTACTTCGCACAAGTGTATCATATAAAGTAGATATATTCGCACAGATCTTACCAAAGTATGTGTTATATTCTTATTGGATACCAGATATAAATTAACTGCAATTGGTTGTTAGTGGGTAGTACCAAGTTGCTAGATGGGGAGGTTGGATTATATCATTGTCTCATGTAAACGAGTATAAAAGCTATGTTGTTTACTTTTTCTGCCCGGTGAGTCAGTGGCAGCCATTTTGCATGCTTTTGCTACTGATCCTCATATACTAACTATTAAAAATAAATAAATAAATAAGTAAATTACTACTACCGTGCATAAAATGGGTGAAAATAAATATATATATATATGGGGATAGTGCCCAGACTCCATACCCCAATCTAATGACCTGATCGGCAAGCCAGGGGCACCTAGGAGCTAAAGGTCTGAATCACTCTAATTTTTTCCAAGAAGGCTGCTAGGTCAATATCGCAGTTCAAGTCGTTTAATTCCAGAGTGTTACGTTTATGAATCCGCAATGTCTCTCTGTGTCTCAACTCTAGAATATGATTCCCTTTTTTGTTTGTGATGGGTATATAGCTATTGCAATATAGTCTATTGCTTGGATGGTAATTCCTTCCGTGATTTTGCTTGGTGGGTAGGCAAGAGGTTTTCCTGACCTAAATAGTTAGCCTTATATACCAGTGACATTTTATTACACCCAGGGTAGAGTGTTTCTCTATATATATTGGACTTTTTCCATCGGAGAGAGATCTACCTGTGGACAATCTGCTGGAGTTGGATTTATATACATCCACTGTTTTAAGAAGTCAAGTGTAACCTGTTTTATCTATACCTGTCTATACCTCTTATCTCAGAGGTGGAAACACGTGTGTGTGCATTTTTATGGTTTTATTCTATAATAAAATATACTACACTAGGAAGAGGTGTGCGCTCTCTCTTCTTGTTTGTTTTGTATTTTTTAGTATCAAGAACTCTGCTAGGTTCATAAGAAGAGCTGCACCACCTGACTTTTGTGGACAAAGAGATTTCTCTTATTTGACTGTGAAATACTTTGGCTACCAGTGTATGGAAGGAGAAGAATTTGGACACTGACCAGCTGGATATTTTTTTCGGGACTTAACTTAAATTTGATTTGCAAATATATCTTCATCATCATTATTTTTATCATACACTTAAAAAACTTGGAGTATTAGTAAACCTATGGTTTCTGGATTTATCTTGTATGAGGTATTTGTATATGTGTAAATAAATAAGTTGGATAATTGTTTTGGAACAGCATCACATAATTATTTACCATACAGCTTTATATCAATACCTCATTTAGATAGCATTTCACTGTAAAGAAGGGGTATTGCGGGGAATACTTGGAGGATTGTCCATTCCTCTTCCCCATATATAGGGGTTCTATACTATATTACTTATTGATTAGATCTAAACTTCTTTTGATTCCCTATTAAGAGTTTGGGACTCCGGTTAGATCTAGCTCTTGTTTCAGCAAGAATTAGATCAATTACTGTGATTATTCTATTGTTTACCAGTAAAATAACATTATTTCAGTTCATATTACATCATATAGTAGCCCCAACATTCATTATTGTGGCCCACACTACACTACGCTACACACAAAAACAACATGTCACAGTCCTTACAACAAGTATCATGTCCATTTTAATATTCTTAGATATTAGCAACCCAGTGTACAAAATCCCAAATACCAGGGTTGCTTCTGGGGTTGCTTGTTGTTTTTAGATTATATCTACCTATATAATTGGCATGCAAAAATGAACTGCAAAACACCAATGAAAGTGTACTGTAAGAAAATTACATTTTTAAATAACATTTCAGTCATTGCCTATAGTTTGAAACCTCGACTGTGTCCGTTTTAGACAGTTCCTCAGGCCATATGAACCCTCAGATAGTGGCCAACGCTATCTAACACCATCACATCATATTCACTCGGAGAAAGCACCAGTTGCCAACCGTTAGCCCACAGACTTGATAAGATAATTAATTAGGACATTATCAAGGAAATAACATTTAAAAAGCAGTTTCTTGCTTAAAAATCAGAATTACATCAAAGCAACACAATGTGAAACAGACTGAGTGTCACTGTGTGCAGTAAGATGTACAGAAGGGAGGGACATTGGGATCTTAACCTAGGTATAACAGGTCCAAATGCATCAGGCCCTTGCTGGCATCATTAGCTTTGACTAGTGGTTATTTTAAAACAATGCTCTTTAAATATACAAGATGTTGGGGGCTAACACAAACCTATGAAATCCCTTACTGCATAAATAGCACTCATCATCAGTCTTTCATTAACTCATAAACTCTAAATGTCCTCACTACTGTTGTATAGGCAGTAGAAGCATCCAATGGTTCAGTGAGGAAATATAAAAAAAAACATTCTAAGTATATCGCCTACAGGCAAGGACACGTGTCTTCCCAGGGCACCATTTAAGGCTACTGTGGGATGCTCTCAGACAATGCTAGAGCTAGAGAATGGGAGGCCCTGTTGCAAAAAAAAATGTGGGCCCCCAAGTGGGGAGGGGGGGGGGTATACCAGTTCACTCAGCGCCCCTCCCCACAGCTCTAGGACACATACAGGATCAAGATGAGGGAGCCCGATTCCACAATGCATTGCAGAAATATATATATATAGTACATAAATAGTACATCTGTGTTCACATTTGAATGTCTAAAACAAGTTAAAAAACCTGCTTCCAGCTCAGAATTCTGAGAAAAACAGTTATTACACTGCATTCTGGGAAGCTGAGCTGGGACATGCAAATGTGCCCACAAATGCCTCGCTCTTCAATCCATAGCTATTATCAAACATGGCTTCCTTTAAGCTTATGCATGCTGTGTTACACAGCTTTAATGCAAAGTCACTGTTGGATTTTACACAAGCCGAGAATCCTATCCATGTACAGCTGTTTGAAGCTTACTGGCTATCATCAACATGGAGCGGGATCTCAGCTTGTGTTGTGGAAATTATGAGTAGGTAGTTCACCACAACAATCATTTAATATATGGTGGGCAAAAGAGCGATAGAAGCCTCCACCGTACAGTAGTACAGTAAATAAATAGTACATCTGTGGTCACATTTGAATGTCTAAAACAAGTTAAAAAACCAACTTCCGGCTCAGAATTTCCAAGAAAAACAGTTATTACACTGCATTCTGGGAAGCTGAGCTCAGATAAAGATATACACACTATCTCTAAATAGCACCCAGTCACCTCTCACCATCCACCCCAACACAGCACCCACCCCTCTTAACATGCATCCCTATACTATAGAAAACAAAATTAAATAAAAAAAAAATTACACAGCACTGGGCCCCTCCCAGAGAAGGGCCCTGCACCACGGTAGCTCCGCCCTGCTCTCAGACAGCCTTCACAATGTATGCTTATGTCCGGCCATGGAGTGCGGGTTGTAGGGGCATGTTCTAGCTTTACATCCTAGCCTCAGTTTAGCCTCTAAAGGTTAATGGCTAATGGTCTAATGGCGCTTGGGGTGGATAATAAATTGTTGTAACCTTCTCAAACACGTTTTTTTTTAATTGTGAATACCTTGGCACTTGATCCGGTTTGAAGGTATATTCTAAATGTGATCAAGGATTTACATTATATAATGTTTATGCCCCACAAGTGTTTTTTTTTAACATTCTAGGTATACTCCTGGTAGTTGATGATCATATTCTAGCCCCTCACTTGGATCATAGTAGGTGACAAGTGGCACATGGTCCTAAGACTCTGAATACCCTTGAATGTTATGGATGTCTTAAAAATGACTAACCCAACCGCATGACAATATTCTGCAGTCCATGATACTTTTACTAGAAGAGATGGTGTTTGGATATCTACTCAACATGTGCACAGGAGTTATGGAGCAGGATTTTACAACATAATGATTTCAGACCCGCCATGACCGACTTTTAGGGCCAGCATGGGACAAGCAAGTGCTGTGGATGGACCAAAAACTGTATGGACACAGCCCCATGAACTCATGGAGTCTATTATTTGGGTCCCTCAATGAACATGAGATGTGTTTTAAGGACTGCGACAATTTGTCTTTCATTTATGTGGTAAGCCATGCTGGTTACTAGGATGATTCCGTCCCTCGGGTAGTAGAAAGTAAGAGAATGAGTGAACTTTTAACTCCAATGGCACCAGAAAGAGCTATGTATTACCCTGCTCTAAGAAGGGCACATATAAACAAGAAGTATTGTAGAACAAGACCATGGATACGTTATTGCTCCGCCTGAAGTTGTAAAGGGTAAACCATGATGAACAGACAAGAAACAGAAATAAGAAAAATGTGGCATAGGCAAAAAGGTTTTAAGATTTAATCTGTGTCTTTATCAATCCTGTTAAATCATATTGTATGATATTCACTGACTTCTGCTCATATAGGGTAAATATGGATTATACATTATGTTCATTATGATGACCTAATGGCAATAACCCCCATCCCTCCCTTGTTCCTATGTGGAATCAAAACAAGGTAACTTTCCACACTCCTAGGCATCTGGAAACCGCGGAAACATGACAGCCATAAACAAGCCGTGCTTGCCCAGGAGGATTGGGCTATTTTTGAATGGGTTATTGTATGGTTTAAAAAAATATCTGTGCAAGAGAGTATAAAGTGATTCTCATTCTGTACACTAACCAATGGTGTATGTTTTCTTCTTGAATTGTTCTCTGTTCTAAGTACAAGTGGATAGGGAGGAGAAGATATGATTTTATTATCTTAGTAAGCAAGTAAGCCAAGGATAAGCCTGTAACCTTTTTATCCTGAAACTCTGGAGTTTAGGCTGCTCCTGTGATCTTGATATTCTGATTTCCTAAGTTTCTCTGAGAGATGTTCCTGAGTCTGAGCTGGGCACTGAGATAACCCAAATTATCACAATCCACGGGTGTTCCGGTAGCAGAAGTCAGGACAGGGTGAATGGGGTCCCCTAACTCCTGGAAACCTCCCATGGAAACCCATATCTACGTCTCTTAACTGGTGGCTTCCTCAATTCATAGTAAACAATCAAGAATTTCAAAAGAGTTTGACAATGGCCTGACATGAGCACCTAGATAATAATTTGACCCATATTGATAATACAGTTTTGCTCTGGAACATGGAGAAAGGAGTGCCCAGGGGCAATGTGATTTCATTTATGACACATAGATATAAATTTGCTAAATTTAAACTATTTTTGCTCAGTAGGCTTTCTACAGTGCATTAAAGTTTTCAGATTGGTCACACCAGCATCTCACTCCGAATTCCAGTCAAGTTGGAATCAGAACTTCAAAAAGCTGTCTTGCTTGTTGTGATGCCCAGGGGTGTGTGGCACAAGGGGCCACTTTGAGGGCAAGCATTGTAACTTTAATGGATATGTAGACTGCTATCTGGACTGTTATTTCCCTGTGAGCAGGGTGGTCTTAATCGTGGTACCCTCTAGATGTATGGGTTGCCCTGCTGGCGTGTGTGGGTTTATAATAATTATTGATACATTGATGGCATGTGTAATTATAGTTGTGTGATATGGTTGTTACCAGGGGAAGTCGGAATGTATGGTCAGTGGCCCTAGTGTGTTTGGTATACATGCATTTAGTTCTCCCAGAGGAATACAATGAAGCCTATGGCCCACATCATCAGGAACAGGGGTCAGAGATCTGGGGTACCAGGGTACAGGGCTTAGAAAAGCTAGGGGTCTAAAGGACAGCTGAAAGACTTCTAGGAGACCAGGAAATTTAGTTACGGAAAGGGAGATCTAATAACCGTTGTTGTTCCCATGTGACATATGATTGTTGCCACTTTGGGAGCTAGCCACATAGGCTTGCATTCTCTGACCACACATGTACTTTCATCTTAGTGGGGGCCAGGATACATAGTCACGTAGGCCACTAGACAAACTCCTTCCTTAATTAGCCAGCTAGCTCCCCTGCCCAAACAGAACAAAGGAGTAAATTGGTAATTACTGTCCCATGGTCCATGGGACCTGGGGATCGTTGGGGAGGCTGTCAGACCTTGATTGACAGGTGGGCCACATTGCTAGGAGGAAGGGGATTTAGGATTGGCTAAAGGTAATGTTTGCCAAGGGGATGTGACTTGATGGTGATGGATGTGGATAAATATGCTGAATTTGTGACTAATAAACAGTGTGCAGTGTAATCATACATAATCACGTGTGTGTTCATTATTGAGGGAAGGGTTAATCCTTATCATGGGGGTTAAGAATTGTACATCTGCCTAAAGAAGTGTTACAGCCGGTAGCCCTGCTACTCTGACTGGTAGTTCCCATGTTCCTGTGGTCGTCCTAATGGTCCAATAACAGTCCGCTTATGTTCCTAACAGACATAGTAACAACAACCATAACGTATTGCTGGGTAGGCCAGAACTAGGTTCTGGGCAAGCCCAACAGAAGTAGTGTACGTAACACTTTATCTAAGATTTTCTTCTAGTTGTTACTTTAGAGTTGTGAACAAACCTGGTAATTTTTTGTCTAGATCTGTAAGACTACAAATTTCAGATATCACACACATCGAAGCGTTTTTTTTTCTTATAATGGCTCTCCGATAATAGAAAATATTTTAATTAGTGATTTATTTAGTGTTTTTTATAAATCTTTATATGGGCCAACCGTGACTAATCTTACGAAATCCTGTAAATGTCTTGCTCCCTACTCTATCATTAGAACATAAACTCGACCTCGATAAACCCATTACAGATGAGGCACCTTTAAGAACTTACCACTACCGGACGGCTTCCCAAGGAGAGTAATTTAAAAGCATGGGAAGATATTAGAAATAATTAGATAACAGTCTCAAACACACAAATATGCAATAAAAAAAAAATATTTTTAAATGTTGATTAAAGCAGCTGCAAACAGGGGCCTGATGTGTGATTGGGTGGGGATCTCCTTACTTTACCTTGCATGTCCTTTTGTTTTAATAGAAAACTAAAAAATGCAGAGGCTTCATATTTTCATGATATTCACTAGACTATGGCACTATCTCTATGTCCACCCAGTTCTAGAATTGAGATTTAATATGACTAGGAAACATTTTTGTCCTAAATGTAATGCTCTTGAATAGAAGTTCACTAACGAAAAACTTAGGAAGAAACCATATATATGCTCTGTGCTTATAGAGTCCTGCTCAATTGGCTGAATCGCCATTTAACAAGGTTGTAAGTGTTAATTGATCCAGGAGGAAGGCAAACAGAAAAAAAAAAGTGAAACTTTGCCATTTGTCTCAAAAAGGGAAAAAATATAAAATTCCTTCCTGACCCCAGATACTGGCGATCGGATTCATCCCTGGATCAACATTCCCTCTCTAGTTATCCAGAATAACCCTGAATGCCCTTTTTATTCAAAAATATATCCAATTCCTTTCTAAATTTATCAAATCCACTGTCACCACCTCCTTTGGTGAAGAATTCCACAAATGAACCACCCTTACTGTGAAGAACCCTTTTCTTTGTTTAAGATGAAATCTTTTTACTTCTAATCTCAAAGGATGTCCCCTTGTCAGCTGAAAACCTCTTGGCGCAAAAAGTTCACTTGACAAAGCCTTGTATTGAGCCTGGATGTATTTATATAAGGTAATCATATCTCCTCTTAGACGCCATAACTTAGCCCCTCCATTCCCCTTATTAGTTTTGTTGTCCTTCTCTGTACTTTTTCCAGCTCTAAAATGTTCTTTTTATGAAGTGGTGCCCAAAATTGTACTCCATATTCTAAATGAGGGCGTACTAGAGATTTGTATAGTGGCAGAATTAGATTTGCTTCCCTGGCTTCTATACACTTCTTAATACATGCTATTTTATTTGCCTTTGCAGCTGCTGCTTGGCATTGAGCACTGTTACCTAGGAAGTTGTCCACAAGTACTCACAAATCACTTTCAATATCTGATACCCCTAGATTTGCTCCATTAAGATTATAAATTGCATGGCTGTTTTTCCTTCCCAGATGCATAACTTTACATTTATTTGTATTAAATCTCATCTGCCATTTAGATGCCCATTCCTCTAATTTATGCAAATCCCTTTGGAGGGAAAGCACATCATTATCTGATTTAAGTACCCTGCAACTTTATGTCATCAGCAAAAATGGAGATGGCACACTCCAATCCCACTTCCAAGTCCTTAATAAATATGTTAAAAAGGAGGGGACCTAATACTGAACCCTGAGGAACCCAACTTCGGTTTCACATACTTCCTCTTATAGGTGGAAGACCAGGAGCAGTATTCTAGAACAGGGGAAGGCAAGTTTGGTCTTGGAGGGTCACATACAGGCCTAGGAGTTGTGGATTTCCTTTCTGTGCACATGTGAGTGAATCAGGATGGCAGAAGAAACTATTGACTCACCTGTATGCAACCAGTTTAACCGTTCTTTGTGCAGTTACTACCCTCCCCCCCCATTTTCCTTTTCGTTAAAAAAAAAAACAAACAAAAAAAAAAAACCAAATTTCAGGGTAGACTAGGAAGTTGAATGGAGGAGAGGGTTGACCTCTAGTGTGGTAAAATATGTGTTTTGCTAATATGTTTTTCATTGATCTGTAAAAAAAACAAACAAAAAAAACAAAAAAACACAAAACACGCATATAGTTTATTTTTTTTATTTAAATTGACCCATAATTAATTAGGAGATTTTGAAAATCAACAATTTGATATCCATTTTCAATAGGTTATGCAGTGGCAGATTCTAAACAAGCACACGCTACTGTAGTAATTAACATTGTTAATTGTAGTTGCAATATTCTGAGACCGTATTTTAATATTTACTTCTGAAAAATAATTTTCTTGTTTGTCACACAAAACAAACTAGTTCTTCCAGTATAATTATTGACACTTTTGGAAGAAGAAAAAAAAAAAAAAAAACACAAAACAAAAACAAACAAACAAACAAACAGTAAGGAATGTGAGTGGGATTCAAATGAAAATCAATAGGCTGAGAATATTACACTTACAGGGACGCTTTAGACAATTTGTTTTATGTAAATGTTTTATCTAATTTAATAACATTTTATTACAGTCACCTTAATTGTCATATACAAACATACTCTTAATTTACTTATAAGAAGCCCCAGAGTAAAAGGCGATTAACATTTGTAACCTCCCCCTTTCTTCATGTTCACTCTCATGAAGGCTTCCTCACTTTCAAACTATGGTCATGCTCCGAGAGGAGGATATTCACACTAAGTATCTCATTCTGCAACAATCAGACACACACAGCATGAGATACTGTGCAGCCCCCTCTCCCTTTAGGTCAGATACTTAAGATGGTGGCTTGCATAAGAGTGAACAGGAAGAATAGGGGGAAGGTAAAAAGTGTAAATTCTAGGGCAGTTAAATATAAAATTACTTTAAAAACCTAGTTAAAACACTTGTATAAAACAAAATGTTTATGCCTAAACCAGTCCCTTTAACACTAACAGCAACAGTACCACATACCCAACGGATATTATAGCTGTAGAAGTCAGCAGCTTACATGAATCTCCAGACATAGGCCTCCTCAAACGAAATCACACTGTACCGAACCACCTCTTATCAGTTGCCCCACATACACGATACAATTTCCCTTTACAGTAAAACAAACAAACACACTATAAACTAAAACCAATTCCTGAATAATGTAATGATACCCGTATTCCACCCCCACACTACATCTTAGGTTCGTCTATACAATAGTAAGACACAAGAAATGCAGAGTGAGGGAACTTCATCTACTACCCAGTGAGTCAAGTGTGGGTTTCACCAAGGGGTTGTGGGGTTAATAAAAAGGCGAATGAGCCGTCAGATTGGGCACAGGAGATCTGGAAAGGAAATCACATGCATGCTAGAGATGGGATAATTAATATTACCCACAATATGCAAAAAGCTGGAATAAATTATCTCCTAAAGCTTCATTTCCTTTGTCACGGGGGGTTGTGGAAAAGTCCTCGTACACCAGGGATTTTTCATTGATAGAACTAGAATGGCTCGTTATTTATGAATCTGCTGAACATGGTGAAGGCGGCATTGGGTTTGTCTGTAGGGACCATGTGTCCTGCACCCTGTGAACCAAGACCGGAAAATACATTACTACGTATAAACGGAGAACATGGAAAACAGATTTTGAGTGTTGGTTGAGGTTTAGTAAGTTTAATTACACACATTTCTTACATTGGGTAGAACAAGATGGCAAATACATCACAGAAACAAAAATCTTTTTTCCCCCCATACAGAACTACTCCGTATTCAATGCAGCTAATGATGGAGTAGTTTTGATAGGTTTTATATATTTTTTAATCACCTTGCCAATCAGCATGAACTAATGTTAAGTATCCTTTTTGATTGATCGACTACACACAACATCCAGAAACTGATCTCATACCGATGAGTCCCATAAAGGACAAAACAGCTTTCTGTGATGCACTATGTAACATTTTCATATAGCAGCAGAAGTACAGCATGTAAACTGGTCTTTTGGAATGGCTTTTATTATATACTAGCGAATTGCCCGTCAAAAAATGACGGCAATGAAATTGTAAGGTAGCTAATGCTGTTTGGTGTCTAATAATGAAATATGTAATGCTGTTTGGTGTGTAATAATGAAATAACTAATACATTAATAAATGAATATACTTTAACTATTTTGAAGCATTGTGTTGAAGAGCTGCAATCTGTTTTGAGGTTGCTGCAGCATTAGTGGTGTGGAGCTGCTGTGTAAGCGTGCAATGTAATAGTGTGCGTGCGCGAAACCAAACCGTTAGCGTAGTGGTGTACTTCCGCATTGGCGTAAAATGGCGGGTTATCTGTGGTATGCGCCTTTGCGGATTATCCGTAGGTGCTTCATGGTGTTTTTCGAGTTTTGTGTGGTGTTTTACGTCTGGAGAGTGCTGTAGCCTCGTTTTCGTTTTGTTGATCGGCCATTTTTTCTCTCGCTTAGCGATTTTATTAGTGTCTAAAGTGTTTTATTTTTATTTAAATGAAGGTGTAACTTGTTTTTTTGAGGTGCTGGCTGGTTCCTCTTGCTGTAGGTAATGTTTTTATGTGTGTGTTGTGTGTATTTATTGTGTTTTAAATGTTTGTATGTCGACGTGTTGCGTCCGATGTTTGCGAGGTCGTAATGTGTGCTAACGTGTCTCGTATGGTGTTTGCGTGTTTAGCCTCGTTTTCGTTTTGTTCGGCGGCCATTTTTTCTCTCGCTTATCAATTTTTTTAGGTATCTAAACTCTTTTATTTTGAGTGAAATTAAGGTGTAAGTTGCATTTTTGAGCTCCTGGATGCTCCCTCTTGCTGTAGGTAAGTTTTTTTATGTATGTGCTGTGTGTATGTATTGTGTTTTTAATTTTGGAATGTTCGCGAGTTGCGTCCGAGTGTTGCGAGGCCGTAATGTGTGTTAACGTGTGTCATATGTTGTTTGCGTTGCTCGTAAAATTTAGCGAGTGTCGTAATTGGTGTGTCGTGTTTGCGTTGCGACGTTAAGTTTGCGAGGGTTGCAGTTGCTGGCTTAGAGCGCCTTTGGCGCTCCATGCCAGCAACTGAGGCCCTAGCTTCACGAGGCGCGGCCCTCGCTACGCGAGCCCGCAAGCGTGAGCAACGGCCCGTACGCTCACAACTATATATGTGATAAAAATTACCGTTATAATAGATGTATCATTTAATAATTCACATAATTAAAAAAATAAAAAAAACTGAGGATATCTAAAAAGGTTGAACTTTATACACTAAGACTTTTTTCAACCTCAGTTAGGATTATGGAACAATATGGAAGGACTAGTGCTCAGAAATAGGTACAAGACACAAACATTTTCCGTTCACTGGCTTTACCTTGATTGTAAGGAAGGTCAGGTTAGTAAATTCCTTCACAAAGCCACCAATCTGCTGCGCTCCTTCTTCAATATACAGCCATGTCCGGCGGTGCACCTGAAGCTAAATACAAGAGATGGAGGTGGGGGAGTGAGACCCAAGATAAGGGGCGGCCTACACACAACAGCATACAGAGTCCAGATGGATTTCATATTGGATAGTCAAAGAGGGAGAGGTAGTCTAGATACCTTCTGATCCAGTGAATCCACAAACCATTGGTCACCCAGGAAGTTGCAGGCCATGTCCACATCTCCATTATACACCAGGACTCTGTATTTCTGAGAGGGACAGCAGGATCAGTATTGAATCATATTTTAATGTGTTGAGATCTCACTAGTAAGTAGTGCTCATCTATGCAACATTTTTTTGCAACAGATTTTGAACAGAGTAGTTACATGTACAATATGGCTAAAGATATTCCATAGTCATGTTCTATGACGTTACCCCTTGACTTATTCGTTTACAGCTTCATGTTGAACAACTTGAATATTCCCCCTTCCTCTACTTTGCCATATTCTCAAATATATCTCTAATATTCGGAGACCTTTTATCCCAACCCCAATATTCTGATCGTTTAGCTTCTTACCATAGCACTGAGCAAGGACTGGTACTGTTTTTTCATGCTATCATACACTCGACCATATGTGCGATAAACATCCATGCTGCAAAAATATATATAAAAAACAAATGTCATCAACAGCTTCAGTACAGCATAGCACAAGACAAGGTCACAAATTGGCACTTCAAAAAAATAAGTCTAGAACTTGGATAATATTGCTCAAAGATTCTCATCTTAAACAAATAAAAAAAAATACTAAAAAAAAAAAATACAAAAAAAAAAAAAAAAAAAAATTAATAAAAAAATAAAAATAAAAAAATATATATATATAAAAAAAAAATTAATAATAAAAAAAAAAAATATATATAATATCAGCTTGCCCTTTGTTTGTTCTGAGGAATAGTGCACACATATTAAGATGTGGTATTTATGATCAACCTACACTGTGTACTTCCCATCAACTCTATTGCTTTATCCCCCAAACTGGAAATCTGTTGCTCATCTGTATTTATGTTTATTATTTACATTAAAAGGACACTCACCTGCAAACCTCCCACTGCTGTACTTCAGGAGGTATATTCAGAGCCTTCCTGACATAAGGGTTATTAAGAAACATGCTTGAAGCTGTACTATTTACACAGGGAGGGTCCATACGTACAGGCTTCTGCACCACTGAAAGTGACAGCAGCTTCTGTACAAGGGAGAGAAGAGGTGGCAATCAATGTTACTTATCCATCATGGATGCAAAAGGAAAGCAGAAAACGGCTTGTGGCATCCGATTCTAGGAATATAAAGAGGACAACACCACACAACGCATGTGGCATCCACTCAAGGCATTTGAAAAGAGTGGATATTAAGGAAAAAGGCATAAAATTCCTGATATAGAAAGTAAAATCTGCTAAACCTCAGCATATTAAGGGCAAGTAGCGCCTAGAACCAAGGTTCTGTTATTTATGCAACAGTTATGGATCTCGCTTATTTATCCAGTTACTCCTCCATGTTTGTGGAGAGTAAGGATTAGAAGCCACATATTTGTCATTGGCACTTACAAAGTGGATTGTAACAATAGTTCAGTAGTCACTTCAAGGACCTTTCCATCCATGTCTTGTGTTCTTCAACATCTCACATCACCTAATGTGCCGAGGCATTGTAGAAATAACTCGAGGTATACATTTAAACATATCGGACGTTCTGTAAATGAACGTTCATATA
>CM050174.1:17324934-17509724 GCA_027410445.1 Discoglossus pictus | reverse complement strand
ACAAGTGCTTTACCCCCCCCCAACTACTCACTCAGCACAAGTGCTTTACCCCCCCCCACTACTCACTCAGCACAAGTGCTTTACCCCCCCCCCCACTACTCACTCAGCACAAGTGCTTTACCCCCCCCCCACTATCACTCAGCACAAGCGCTTTACCCCCCCCCACTACTCACTAGCACAAGTGCTTTACCCCCCCCCACTACTCACTCAGCACAAGTGCTTTTACCCCCCCCCCACTACTCACTCAGCACAAGCGCTTTTACCCTCCCCACTACTCACTCAGCACAAGCGCTTTACCCCCCCCCCACTACTCACTCCGCACAAGCGCTTTACCCCCCCCCACTACTCACTCAGCACAAGCGCTTTACCCCCCCCACTACTCACTCAGCACAAGTGCTTTACCCCCCCCACTACTCACTCAGCACAAGTGCTTTACCCCCCCCCCCCACTACTCACTCAGCACAAGTGCTTTACCCCCCCCCCCCACTACTCACTCAGCACAAGTGCTTTACCCCCCCCCCCCACTACTCACTCAGCACAAGTGCTTTACCCCCCCCCCCACTACTCACTCAGCACAAGCGCTTTACCCCCCCCAACTACTCACTCAGCACAAGTGCTTTACCCCCATATACTCACTCAGCACGAGTGCTTTACCCCCCCCCCCACCACTCACTCAGCACAAGGGCTTTACCCCCTTCACGTTGCATGCCTCCACCCACCACCATTCTGTACTAGTTCTTCAGCCCCCCTTATGTCCCAGTTCTACTCCCCTCCATTCTGTGTACACTTTCTGCGCGCTATGCTTCCTAATACAACCATCAGTCTTACACCACTCGCCTCCATGTCTCATATCTCCCGGCTCCGGTTCTTACCTCTCCTGCACTCAGTATCTCTCTGCCCAGACACTTCCTTAATCCTTGTATGGCCCGCCTGTCACGTGACTATTCATGTGCTCTGTGGTCACATGATCCGCTGGGTGTCAGCAATATATTTGGTAAGTTCAGGAGTTTTAATGGCGGCAAAGAGGAAGTCACGTGAGGGGACTGAGGGACTGAGGGACTGAGGGACTGAGGGACTGAGGGACTGAGGGACTGATGGAATTATTGTGAGGGACACTCAAGGAGTCTCAGTAAGACCCTGTGTTATTGTGAGGGTCTCTCAGGGAGTCTCAGTAAGACCCTGTGTTATTGTGAGGGACTCTCAGGGAGTCTCAGTAAGACCCTGTGTTATTGGGAGGGTCTCTCAGGGAGTCTCAGTAAGACCCTGTGTTATTGGGAGGGTCTCTCAGGGAGTCTCAGTAAGATCCTGTGTTATTAGGAGGGTCTCTCAGGGAGTCTCAGTAAGACCCTGTGTTATTGGGAGGGTCTCTCAGGGAGTCTCAGTAAGATCCTGTGTTATTGGGAAAGTCTCTCAGGGAGTCTCAGTAAGACCCTGTGTTTTTTTTGGAGGGGGACTCTCGGGGAGTCTCAGTAAGACCCTGTGTTATTGTGAGGGTCTCTCAGGGAGTCTCAGTAAGATCCTGTGTTATTGTGAGGGACTCTCAGGGAGTCTCAGTAAGACCCTGTGTTATTGGGAGGGTCTCTCAGGGAGTCTCAGTAAGACCCTGTGTTATTGGGAGGGTCTCTCAGGGAGTCTCAGTAAGACCCTGTGTTATTGGGAGGGACTCTCGGGGAGTCTCAGTAAGACCCTGTGTTATTGGGAGGGTCTCTCAGGGAGTCTCAGTAAGACCCTGTGTTATTGGGAGGGTTTCTTAGGGAGTCTCAGCAAGACCCTGTGTTATTGGGGGGGTCTCTCAGGGAGTCTCAGTAAGACCCTGTGTTATTGTGAGGGACACTCAGGGAGTCTCAGTAAGATCCTGTGTTATTGGGAGGGACTCTCAGGGAGTCTCAGTAAGATCCTGTGTTATTGGTAAAGTCTCTCAGGGAGTCTCAGTAAGACCCTGTGTTATTGGGAGGGTCTCTCAGGGAGTCTCAGCAAGACCCTGTGTTATTGAGAGGGTCTCTCAGGGAGTCTCAGTAAGATCCTGTGTTATTGGGAGGGTCTCTCAGGGAGTCTCAGTAAGACCCTGTGTTATTGTGAGGGTCTCTCAGGGAGTCTCAGTAAGACCCTGTGTTATTGTGAGGGTCTCTCAGGGAGTCTCAGTAAGACCCTGTGTTATTGTGAGGGACACTCAGGGAGTCTCAGTAAGACCCTGTGTTATTGGGAGGGACTCTCAGGGAGTCTCAGTAAGACCCTGTGTTATTGGGAGGGTCTCTCAGGGAGTCTCAGTAAGACCCTGTGTTATTGGGAGGGTCTCTCAGGGAGTCTCAGTAAGACCCTGTGTTATTGGGGGGTCTCTCAGGGAGTCTCAGTAAGACCCTGTGTTATTGGGAGGGACTCTCAGGGAGTCTCAGTAAGACCCTGTGTTATTGGGAGGGTCTCTCAGGGAGTCTCAGTAAGACCCTGTGTTATTGGGAGGGTCTCTCAGGGAGTCTCAGTAAGACCCTGTGTTATTGTGAGGGTCTCTCAGGGAGTCTCAGTAAGACCCTGTGTTATTTGGGGGGTCTCTCAGGGAGTCTCAGTAAGACCCTGTGTTATTGGGGGGTCTCTCAGGGAGTCTCAGTAAGACCCTGTGTTATTGGGAGGGTCTCTCAGTGAGTCTCAGTAAGACCCTGTGTTATTGGGAGGGTCTCTCAGGGAGTCTCAGTAAGACCCTGTGTTATTGGGAGGGTCTCTCATGGAGTCTCAGTAAGACCCTGTGTTATTGGGAGGGACTCTCAGGGAGTCTCAGTAAGATCCTGTGTTATTGGGAGGGTCTCTCAGGGAGTCTCAGCAAGACCCTGTGTTATTGGGAGGGACACTCAGGGAGTCTCAGTAATACCCTGTGTTATTGTGAGGGTCTCTCAGGGAGTGTCAGTAAGACCCTGTGTTATTGTGAGGGTCTCTCAGGGAGTCTCAGTAAGACCCTGTGTAATTGGGAGGGTCTCTCAGGGAGTCTCAGTAATACCCTGTGTTATTGTGAGGGTCTCTCAGGGAGTCTCAGTAAGACCCTGTGTTATTGTGAGGGTCTCTCAGGGAGTCTCAGTAAGACCCTGTGTAATTGGGAGGGTCTCTCAGGGAGTTTCAGTAATACCCTGTGTTATTGTGAGGGTCTCTCAGGGAGTCTCAGTAAGACCCTGTGTTATTGGGAGGGTCTCTCAGGGAGTCTCAGTAAGACCCTGTGTTATTGGGGGAGACTCTCAGGGAGTCTCAGTAAGACCCTGTGTTATTGGGAGGGTCTCTCAGGGAGTCTCAGTAAGACCCTGTGTTATTGGGAGCGTCTCTCAGGGAGTCTCAGTAAGACCCTGTGTTATTGTGAGGGTCTCTCAGGGAGTCTCAGTAAGACCCTGTGTTATTGTGAGGGTCTCTCAGGGAGTCTCAGTAAGACCCTGTGTTATTGTGAGGGACACTCAGGGAGTCTCAGTAAGACCCTGTGTTATTGGGGGGTCTCTCAGGGAGTCTCAGTAAGACCCTGTGTTATTGGGAGGGACTCTCAGGGAGTCTCAGTAAGACCCTGTGTTATTGGGAGGGTCTCTCAGGGAGTCTCAGTAAGACCCTGTGTTATTGGGAGGGTCTCTCAGGGAGTCTCAGTAAGACCCTGTGTTATTGGGAGGGTCTCTCAGGGAGTCTCAGTAAGATCCTGTGTTATTGGGAGGGTCTCTCATGGAGTCTCAGTAAGACCCTGTGTTATTGGGAGGGACTCTCAGGGAGTCTCAGTAAGATCCTGTGTTATTGGGAGGGTCTCTCAGGGAGTCTCAGCAAGACCCTGTGTTATTGGGAGGGACACTCAGGGAGTCTCAGTAATACCCTGTGTTATTGTGAGGGTCTCTCAGGGAGTGTCAGTAAGACCCTGTGTTATTGGGAGGGTCTCTCAGGGAGTCTCAGTAAGACCCTGTGTAATTGGGAGGGTCTCTCAGGGAGTCTCAGTAATACCCTGTGTTATTGTGAGGGTCTCTCAGGGAGTCTCAGTAAGACCCTGTGTTATTGTGAGGGTCTCTCAGGGAGTCTCAGTAAGACCCTGTGTAATTGGGAGGGTCTCTCAGGGAGTTCAGTAATACCCTGTGTTATTGTGAGGGTCTCTCAGGGAGTCTCAGTAAGACCCTGTGTTATTGGGAGGGTCTCTCAGGGAGTCTCAGTAAGACCCTGTGTTATTGGGGGAGACTCTCAGGGAGTCTCAGTAAGACCCTGTGTTATTGGGAGGGTCTCTCAGGGAGTCTCAGTAAGACCCTGTGTTATTGGGAGGGTCTCTCAGGGAGTCTCAGTAAGACCCTGTGTTATTGTGAGGGTCTCTCAGGGAGTCTCAGTAAGACCCTGTGTTATTGTGAGGGTCTCTCAGGGAGTCTCAGTAAGACCCTGTGTTATTGTGAGGGACACTCAGGGAGTCTCAGTAAGACCCTGTGTTATTGGGAGGGTCTCTCAGGGAGTCTCAGCAAGACCCTGTGTTATTGGGAGGGTCTCTCAGGGAGTCTCAGCAAGCCCCTATGTTATTGAGAGGGTCTCTCAGGGAGTCTCAGTAAGATCCTGTGTTATTGGGAAAGTCTCTCAGGGAGTCTCAGTAAGACCCTGTGTTTTTTTGGAGGGGGACTCTCGGGGAGTCTCAGTAAGACCCTGTGTTATTGTGGGGGTCTCTCAGGGAGTCTCAGTAAGACCCTGTGTTATTGTGAGGGACACTCAGGGAGTCTCAGTAAGACCCTGTGTTATTGGGAGGGTCTCTCAGGGAGTCTCAGCAAGACCCTGTGTTATTGGGAGGGTCTCTCAGGGAGTCTCAGCAAGACCCTATGTTATTGAGAGGGTCTCTCAGGGAGTCTCAGTAAGATCCTGTGTTATTGGGAAAGTCTCTCAGGGAGTCTCAGTAAGACCCTGTGTTTTTTTTTTTTGGGGGGCGGGGAACTCTCAGGGAGTCTCAGTAAGACCCTGTGTTATTGGGAGGGACTCTCAGGGAGTCTCAGTAAGACCCTGTGTTATTGGGAGGGACTCTCAGGGAGTCTCAGCAAGCCCCTATGTTATTGAGAGGGTCTCTCAGGGAGTCTCAGTAAGATCCTGTGTTATTGGGAAAGTCTCTCAGGGAGTCTCAGTAAGACCCTGTGTTTTTTTGGAGGGGGACTCTCGGGGAGTCTCAGTAAGACCCTGTGTTATTGTGAGGGTCTCTCAGGGAGTCTCAGTAAGACCCTGTGTTATTGTGAGGGACACTCAGGGAGTCTCAGTAAGACCCTGTGTTATTGGGAGGGTCTCTCAGGGAGTCTCAGCAAGACCCTGTGTTATTGGGAGGGTCTCTCGGGGAGTCTCAGCAAGCCCCTATGTTATTGAGAGGGTCTCTCAGGGAGTCTCAGTAAGATCCTGTGTTATTGGGAAAGTCTCTCAGGGAGTCTCAGTAAGACCCTGTGTTTTTTTTTTTTTGGGGGGGGGGGAACTCTCAGGGAGTCTCAGTAAGACCCTGTGTTATTGGGAGGGACTCTCAGGGAGTCTCAGTAAGACCCTGTGTTATTGGGAGGGACTCTCAGGGAGTCTCAGTAAGACCCTGTGTTATTGGGAGGGTCTCTCAGGGAGTCTCAGCAAGACCCTGTGTTATTGGGAGGGTCTCTCAGGGAGTCTCAGTAAGACCCTGTGTTATTGTGAGGGACACTCAGGGAGTCTCAGTAAGACCCTGTGTTATTGGGAGGGTCTCTCAGGGAGTCTCAGCAAGACCCTGTGTTATTGGGAGGGTCTCTTAGGGAGTCTCAGCAAGACCCTGTGTTATTGAGAGGGTCTCTCAGGGAGTCTCAGTAAGATCCTGTGTTATTGGGAAAGTCTCTCAGGGAGTCTCAATAAGAACCTGTGTTTTTTTTTTTTGGGGGGGGGGGTTAGTCTCAGTAAGATCCTGCGTTATTGGGAGGGACTCTCAGGGAGTCTCAGTAAGATCCTGTGTTATTGGAAAAGTCTCTCAGGGAGTCTCAGTAAGACCCTGTGTTTTTTTGGAGGGGGACTCTCGGGGAGTCTCAGTAAGACCCTGTGTTATTGGGAGGGACTCTCAGGGAGTCTCAGTAAGACCCTTTGTTATTGGGAGGGACACTCAGGGAGTCTCAGTAAGACCCTGTGTTATTGTGAGGGACTCTCAGGGAGTCTCAGTAAGACCCTGTGTTATTGTGAGGGTCTCTCAGGGAGTCTCAGTAAGACCCTGTGTTATTGTGAGGGTCTCTCAGGGAGTCTCAGTAATACCCTGTGTTATTGGGAGGGTCTCTCAGGGAGTCTCAGTAAGACCCTGTGTTATTGGGAGGGTCTCTCAGGGAGTCTCAGTAAGACCCTGTGTTATTGGGAGGGTCTCTCAGGAAATCTTAGTAAGATCCTGTGTTATTGGGAGGGTCTCTCAGGGAGTCTCAGTAAGATCCTGTGTTATTGGGAAAGTCTCTCAGGGAGTCTCAGTAAGACCCTGTGTTTTTTGGGAGGGGGACTCTCGGGGAGTCTCAGTAAGATCCTGTGTTATTGGGAGGGACTCTCAGGGAGTCTCAGTAAGATCCTGTGTTATTGGGAAAGTCTCTCAGGGAGTCTCAGTAAAACCCTGTGTTATTGGGAGGGACTCTCAGGGAGTCTCAGTAAGACCCTGTGTTATTGGGAGGGACTCTCAGGGAGTCTCAGTAAGATCCTGTGTTATTGGGAAAGTCTCTCAGGGAGTCTCAGTAAGACCCTGTGTTTTTTGGGAGGGGGACTCTCGGGGAGTCTCAGTAAGACCCTGTGTTATTGGGAGGGTCTCTCAGGGAGTCTCAGTAAGATCCTGTGTTATTGGGAGGGTCTCTCAGAGAGTCTCAGTAAGATCCTGTGTTATTGGGAGGGTCTCTCAGGGAGTCTCAGTAAGATCCTGTGTTATTGGGAGGGTCTCTCGGGGAGTCTCAGTAATACCCTGTGTTATTGGGGGGGACTCTCGGGGAGTTTCAGTAAGACCCTGTGTTATTGGGAGGGTCTCTCGGGGAGTCTCAGTAAGACCCTGTGTTATTGGGGGGGGTCTCTCGGGGAGTCTCAGCAAGACCCTGTGTTATTGGGAGGGTCTTTCGGAGAGTCTCAGTAAGACCCTGTGTTATTGGGAGGGTCTCTCAGGGAGTCTCAGTAAGACCCTGTGTTATTGGGAGGGTCTCTCAGGGAGTCTCAGTAAGACCCTGTGTTATTGGGAGGGTCTCTCAGGGAGTCTCAGTAAGACCCTGTGTTATTGGGAGGGTCTCTCAGGGAGTCTCAGTAATACCCTGTGTTATTGGGAGGGACTCTCAGGGAGTCTCAGTAAGATCCTGTGTTATTGGGAAAGTCTCTCAGGGAGTCTCAGTAAGACCCTGTGTTATTGGGAAAGTCTCTCAGGGAGTCTCAGTAAAACCCTGTGTTATTGGGAGGGTCTCTCAGGGAGTCTCAATAAGACCCTGTGTTATTGGGAGGGTCTCTCAGGGATTCTCAGTGAGTCTTAGTAATGTCCTGTGTTATAGGGAGGGTCTCTCGGGGAGTCTCAGTAAGATCCTGTGTTATTGGGAGGGAGTCTCAGTAAGACCCTGTGTTAATGGGAGGGACTCTCGGGGAGTCTCAGTAATACCCTGTGTTATTGGGAGGGACTCTCAGGGAGTCTCAGCAATACCCTGTGTTATTGGGAGGGACTCTCGGGGAGTCTCAGTAATACCCTGTGTTATTGGGAGGGACTCTCAGGGAGTCTCAGCAATACCCTGTGTTATTGGGAGGGACTCTCAGTGAGTCTCCGTAAGCTCCTGTGTTATTGGGAGGGACTCTCAGGGAGTCTCAGTAATACCCTGTGTTATTGGGGGGGGGGGGGGGAGGATTCTCAGTAAGCTCCTGTGTTATTGGGAGGGGGTCTCAGTGAGTCTCCGTAATTCCCTGTGTTATTTGGGGGGGGGGGGGGGACTCTCAGTAATACTTTGTGTTATTGGGGGGGGGGGGACTCTCGGAGTCTCAGTAAGATCCTGTGTTATTGGGAGGGACTCTCAGGGAGTCTCATGAAGACCCTGTGTTATTGAGGGGGGGGGGGGTCTCTAAGGGAGTCTCAGTAAGACCTTGTGTTATTGGGAGGGACTCTCGGGGACTCTCGGCATTTAATTTTATTAACCATTACATTTAGTTATACTCTAGTATGAGAGGGGCAGGGGGGGGGGGTCATTTGTTGTCTATTTACTTTTGAAACTGGCAGGGGTCCTTAAGAATAATAATTGCTGTCCTGTAAATAATAATTAATCTGATAATGTATATCAGATTGAAAGCTCAATAACAGGGTCTTCCATTATTTTTATTGTGGGGTATTGTTTATACTTGTACCTAACTCCTGTATTGCGCTGCGGAATATGTTGGCGTGTTATAAATAAAGGATAATAATAATAATAATAATTAGGGTTCCCTGGTGGCCCAGTGGTTAGGTTTCAGGTGCTTTCACCACAGCATCCTGGGTTCGCATCCAGCCTGGGAACCAAGAAGTTACGTTAGTCAGTACTAGGATGGCAGACCACCTGGAAATACCAGGAGCTGTATGCTGTGGCCTACTGGAGGAGGAACTGGCAACCCACTTCAGTATTTCTGCCATGAAAATCAAGTGGCTCAGCATGGTGTGTTGGCCATGAGGTCACGAAGAGTTGGTCACGATTGAGCACGCCATTTACATTTACAAACGATATTTACATTAAAAGATAATAAATAATGACTGTACTCCCATATATAATTTTAAGTAAATGACACCATAACCACACCAGAAGGTTTATAGGTCACTGAACGAGACACACACTCATCAATAATAATTTTTTGCTGGAGGACACATATAAGACTTGGACTTTCGAATTGGACCTTTTTCCTCACTCCTTTGAGACATCTGCAGCCCTATTAAATTCCCTCAACGTGTAAAACCATAGCCATGCAAGACTTACGGCTATTAAATTGGCCCTGTAAAGCAACCTGCTAGTGATCTGCGGGTTACAGGCGTGAAAAACCTACGGGATGTTGAAATCTGACCTATGTTTGCTGCAAAGCCTTTGATCTGTCAAGCACAGTAAATGTTACGGGCGGAAATTGATATTAAATTACTAGGAATTCACTGGCGTACAAACCCGTAACCCACAAATGGAGTCGAAAAGCCTACAGGTACGAAAGGGCTTTAACCCCCTTGCGGGTCCTATCTGTAACTGTAAATGCAAATATACACACACTACTGTACTTATAATTAAAGGGAAAGTGATGTCAGGTAATAAAATTAAAAGGCACAACATTCTCAGGCTTCCAAGTCTGCAATATAAAATACTTTATTTCATGTGTAATTTCCGTGTTCTATCAATCCCGGCAATCAATGTGTTCATATAATGGAACTCGCATGGACTAGAATATCATATTTTACTGATTTATTAATATTACATTATTTCTGGAATGCGGATCCGATTGTAAATTCGTAATTGAAACCCGTAAGGCTTTGACATCCATCCTCCATTTCTCAGTGACATAATGATGACGATCACTGTTGCCATTGGCTCCATCTAAACCCGTCACTATCGATTGGACTAATTGCGTTTGTTGCACGTGCGGCCGTGAGAATGATCAAGTATGGTTTACGGGCTTGTGTGTGCAGCATGTTAGTTGCGGCATGGTTGAATGTAATGGCTCTAACCATCCGAATTTCAAGCCCGCAGGCTTTGTGGGTATCCCGTAACTGTTACGGGGTTTGAATTTAATGTGGCTACAGGACTGATGATGGATGGGTCTCCCTCAAGTGATTGGCGCTGTGAATTGTCTTCATTTTCCACTGATTTGTGAGCTACTACACCAAGCTCCGTTATGTTTCCTGTGTTGTTCACATGCATAACCAAAAGGCTATACCACGTAGGGCCACCCAAGATGAGCAGGTCATAGCTGAGAAGTCATACAAATTGTGGCCCACTGGAGACGGAACTGGCAACCCACTCCAGTATGTTTGCCAAGATAACCTTATGGACAAGTACAACCAAAGCCGTAACAATAGATGTGCCTGGTGTGCTGTGGTGCATAGGATCACAAAGAGTTAAGCATGACTGAACAACTAAACAACAAAAATGTTGTTTTAAACATATGTTGCTCAAACTTGGAAAAATGCTCTAATAGTTAAAATGAATAATATATATATTTTTTTTAAGGGGAATAACCCACGTAGGATATCGTATACGGATGACCGTAATCTATTTAAAGTGCCTCCTGATCACTCCTCTTTCTCTCTCCACTTATCATTTTCATGAGAATTTTCTGATAAATAAAATAATTAAATAATTACAGCACTAATATAGTGAATGGACATGTGAGATGACGCTTAAACCAGGTATGGAAATATCCCCCCAAAAAGTTGAATATTGCAACCAAAGGAAATATGGTATAAAACGTTAATTTTAAAACAAAAGTTGCAACTTTCTTTTTGCCTCCTTTTTTTTTTTTAAAGACCGTTGATTTTATATATATATATATATATATATATATATATATATATATATATATATATATAAATTAGTCTATGGTACCTATATAGAAATATTTCTTATTTAATGTGAAACAACTGATTTGTGTTTGTATAAAATGTATACATAAAAGTGATGAGAAATACATACAATTCTATCTGGTTTGTGTAGCCTTTTCCTACCAAAATGAAGTTTTAATTTTTAATATACAAATATTGTATTTGTGAAATATTTGTTGAATAAATGCTCTGTAATTAGAATAATGGGCACAGGAAACTTAAATTACAAGTTTTAGGTTGTAGAATGTGATAGGTCTTCTGACTTCTTATCTATCACTGTTTTAATTAGAGTTTTGATAGGTGTGAGACGGCTTAAGTTTCCCTAAATGGAACGGGTTTCTGCTTCCCTCGCCTGCAGCTGTCCCAAATAGATATCTCCGACACTCTTGCCTTTTTTAAAAATAGCATCAGGCTGCATGTGATCTGTGCTGTGAGCTGGGGCAATGGACGTTCACTGCCAGCCATTTATGTGCTTCCACCCTATCCATGGTACGAATGTTCATATTGACCCAACAGGAACCAAGGCCACCAGGGTGGAAAGCTTTGCTAATGGCATCTGCTTCAGTCAAGACCCACTGCAGCCTGGGGAGATTTTCTTGGTTGAGATTGAGGAGAAGGAGCTTGGGTGGTGTGGTCACCTAAGAGTTGGTCTGATGGCCCGGGATCCTTGTAATTTGGATGAGGTGCCAGAGTACTCTCTCCCAGACCTAGTGAATCTAGGGGATAGCTGGATTTTTGCCATCACCAGAAACCATAACCGGGTGGTACCAGAAGGAGAAGACAACAGCAACTCTGATTATCGCAGAGCACTCCTATCAGACCCCTACTTGAAGGTGGGCAAGTTCAAATTTCCACGTGACAAACTAGTAGCACGAAGTCGTCCGGGACGCTTCAGTCATATCCTTGATGACTTGTACAAGTCAAATGTGCTCCCTCCCACAGCTCTAAGAAGCAGGATTGGGGTGTTGTTTGAACCTCAGGCTGATGGAACCCGTCACATGCACATCATCATCAATGGAGAGGACATGGGAGCCAGCGCCCGTGAGATACCTGATACACTTCCCCTTTATGCGGTTGTTGATGTTTTTGCTTCCACAAAGACCGTGCGCGTCATCCAATTGGAATACGGATGTATGTATTTTAGTCTAGTGTTCCTTTGATAGTTTGGAAAATTGCTGTTTTAGTTACGGGATGGGATTTCTGCTTTTATATTTGTTCAAACTGCATAATAATAATGAGTAAAAGCACTTATTCACTATCGTTGATCAGGAAATCTGTAGGCTTACCAATTATAACTTTCCCTGACAGCCAATAGGATATCCATGTGCCCATAACATACGTTTCTATTTGCTGTTATAAGATGGCGGATGGAGGGTCACCAAGGGTTCAGTCTAAGACAGATATCTCTTAAAATGGTCTGGATATTTATGGTGGTCACATAAAAACACGGACAGATAGCATTTTACGACTTTTTACTTCTTAATAATTTGTTTGATACGTACACATATAAGTACAACTAGTTGTTTCAAATATTTTCGAGTAGGAGTGTTAGATAACTGAGCTTGAAAGAACCATAAATTACATGAAAATTATCTCCTACTCACACTTAAATAGTTATATTTTTTACACTGGGAGGTGAGAAACCAAAGAGCATCCTTAGTATGTCTATACAGAATAATAAGACCTTCTTATTATTGTGTTATAATCCTTTATCACATTCTGATCTAAATCTACTAACCTGCTCCACCATGATAATTAATCACGCGAGATAAAGTCATAGAAAGTGGGATTGCTTTTTCATAAATTTAATAAAATATCAAATTTATAAGCTCAACTATCTAAAAATTCTTAAAAACAACCCAATGTAATTATATTTATATGTGAGCTTTAAGTTCTGCAATAACTTGGACTTAAGTTTATTATAACATACCATAGTTTCTATCACCTTTTTAAATGTGTGTCCATGCTTTATAAATTAACCTGATTTTCAAACTGCTGACTTATTTTACTTGTAATTGTAGGCTGAACTAAATAAAAAAAAAAAAAAAAAAATATATATATATATATATATATATATAAAAATTAGTGTTCCTTTAATTAACAAGGTAAACTGAAATGCAAATATGGACCAAAATAAGTTGCCCATATTATTAATATATATAGTTACATAGTTACACAGGGCTTCATTCAATTGTGATTTGGCCAATTGAATAGGGGTCTAAATAAGCACAGAGCATATCTTTTTTAAACAAGTTTTTAGTTTCTGAAAACCTTGCTTTTGGATAAATGCTTACTAACTAAAAACTTCTTTAAAAAAAATATGTTATGTGCTTATTTAGAGGCCTATTCAATTGGCCAAATTGCAATTGAATGAGGGCCATAGTAATTAAGGTTGAAAAAAGACTTTCAGTCCATCAAGTTCAACCTGTTAAGATCTCCTCTGATCTGCAATATGCGGAATAGTTATTAATTCAATTATTTATTAAATAATTATTAATAGTATAGTATTGGAGGATGAATAAAGAGTTAGTCCATCAAGTTCAACCTTTTTAGATCTCTATTGATCTTTTTAATGTGGACTATTTATTATTATTTGTTAATTGTTATTTGATCCAGAGGAAGGCAAACAGAAAAAAAAAAAACATTGAATCTTTGCCAATTGTCTCATAAGGAAAACAAAAAAGCAAAATTCCTTCCTGACCCCAGAAACTGGCGATCAAATTTCTCCCTGGATCAATATTCCTTTGCTAGTTATCTAGGATAGCCTTGAATGCCCTCTTTATTCAAAAATATATCTAACCCCTTTTTGAAGTTGTCTATCGAATTCGCTGTCACCACCTCCTTTGGTAGAGAATTCCACAGTTTAACCACCCTAACTGTGAAGAACCCTTTTCTTTGTTTAAGGTGAAATCTTTTTTCCTCTAACCTCAAAGGATGTCCTCTTGTCAGTTGAAAATCTCTTGCTACAAAAAGTTCACTTGACAAAGCCTTATATTGACCCTGGATGTATTTATATAACGTAATCATATCTCCTCTTAGACGCCTTTTTTCTAGCGAAAATAAGTGTAATTTGGTTAGTCTTTCTTCATAACTTAGCCCCTCCATTCCCCTTATTAGTTTTGTAGCCCTTCTCTGTACTTTTTCCAGCTCTAAAATGTCTTTTTTATGAGGTGGTGCCCAAAATTGTACTCCATATTCCAAATAAAGACGTACTAGAGATTTGTATAGTGGCAGAATTATATCTTCTTCCCTGGCTTCTATACCCTTCCTAATACATGCTAATATTTTATTTGCCTTTGCAGCCTCTGCTTGGCTTTGAGCGCTGTTACCTAGGTGGTTGTCCACTAGTACTCCCAAATCCCTTTCAATATCTGATACCCCTAGATTTGCTCCATTAAGATTATAGATTGCTTGGCTATTGTTTCTTCCCAAATGCATAACCTTACATTTATTTGTATTAAATCTCATCTGCCATTTAGCCGCCCATTTCTCTAATTTATGCAAATCCTTTTGTAGGGAAAGTGGACACTACATTCGAGTCCTACTTCAATGTCATTAATAAATATGTTAAAAAGGAGAGGACCTAATACTGAACCTTGAGGAACCCCACTTATCACATTAGACCAATCGGAGTATTTTCCATTCACAACAACCCTTTGCTTCCTGTCTTTTAGCCAGCTCTCGATCCATGAGCAGATATTTACTGCAATTCCTGTATCCCTTAGTTTGCTCACTAGTCTTCCATGTGGCACTGTATCAAATGCCTTTGAAAAATCTAAAAAGACTACATCCACTGAGTTGCCCTGATCCAAGTTCCTACTAACCTCCTCATAAAAACTAATTAGATTGGTCTGACACGACCTATCCTTCATAAATCTGTGTTGACTGCTACCTATGATCCTGTTCAAATAGACATATTCTTGTATTCTGTCCCTTATTAACCCTTCTAAAAGCTTCCCAACTACAGAAGTGAGGCTCACTAATATATAATTACCTGGATTTGCTCTAGATCTCTTCTTAAATATAGGTATCACCTCTGCTTTTCTCCAGTCATCCGGTAGAGACCCTTTAGTGAGTGAGTCTTGAAAGATTAGATATAATGGTTTGGCTATTACAGAACCCAGCTCCCTCAGTACCCTTGGATGTATTCCATCAGGACCTGGGGCTTTATTAACATTTATTTTCTCCAACCTCTTTTGTATTACTTCCTGCGTTAACCAATGATTTAGTAAAGGTAGTGTAGCCCCATTATGTTGCGGTGTCCCAACCACTGGTACCTCCCTTGTGTATACCGAAGAAAATAACCTATTTAGCTCATCTGCCTTTTCCTGGTCACTAATTATCAGATGGCCTGTGTCACATTGTAATGGTCCTATCGATTCCTTCCTGCCCTTCTTCCCATTAATATATTAAAAAAATATTTTAGGGTTAGTCTTACTTTCCATTGCAACTGACTTCTCATTTTCTATTTTAGCCAGTCTAATAGCCCTTTTGCAAGACTTGTTGATTTCCTTATAGTCACATAAAGCTGTCTCTGTTCCCTCCTTCTTGTATAATTTAAATGCATGTTTCTTTTTCCTCATCATGATCTTTAAGTCATTGTTAAGCCACATAGGATGTGATTTACTCCTATTCATTTTATTTCCACATGGTACATGCTGATGAGTATGTTTGTTTATTTAGTAAGGATTTGAATGTTGTCCATTTATTTTCAGTATTCTTCCCTGTAAGTTCTTTGTCCCAGTCTATATGTTGTATTGCTGCCCGTAGCCCATTAAAGTTAGCCCTTTTAAAATTTAGAGTTTTTGTTGGCCCCTTACAACTCTGTTTTTTTTATTCAATCTCAAATGAGACTGTGTTGTGATCACTGTTCCCCAAGGGTTCCCCTATTTTTACATTTGATATTATATCAATATTACTTGTGATGACTAAATCCAAGATGGCCCCATTTCTAGTAGGTTCTTGTATTACCTGGGCCAGATAATGATCCCCGAGTGTACTCAAGAACCTGCTCCCCTTAGCTGAGCTGCTGGTCTCATTTATCCAGTTTATTTCAGGGTAATTAAAGTCTCCCATTATTAGAACTCACAAAGATTCAATGATGATCCTGTTAGTGCCAGCATAAATATCTTCTCTGACTATAGGCTTAAATTCAGGCTTAACTTAAAGACAGATCCCTCCTCCTCTTTTACCATTTCCCCTATCTTTCCTAAATTGGTTATAACCATCCAGATTAACAGTCCAGTCATGAGATTCATCCCACCATGTTTCCGTAATGCCTATTAAGCCCCATTTTTCTTGTACTGCTAATATTTCTAGCTCATCCATTTTCCCAGGCAATCTTCTTGCGTTAGCAATCATACACTTTATGTTACTATGGCTCTGCTGTTGTGAAGTGCCTGCCACTGTATTTGAGGCCCCTATTAATACCTCCCTACTTTCTATTGTAACCCTCCCCCCTTCTCCTCCCACATGGGTAACTAATTCATCCCTTTCCCTCTCTACCCTATTTACCCCAATACTTCTATATAGTCCCTCCCCCCCCACCTACAAGTTTAAAAACTCCCCTAGCCGTTCTACCATCCTATCCCCTAGCACAAAAGCGCCCTCATCATTAAGGTGCAATCCATCCCTGCTATAGAGATTGTACCCAAGTGAGAAGTCAGCCCAGTGCTCTCAAAACCCTCTGCACTGCACCACTTTTTTAGCCACGCATTAACCTCCCTAAGCTCCTTCTGCCTCCCTGGGCTAGCACGTGGCACTGGTACTACCTTGGAGGTCCTTGCTTTAAGCTTATTCCCTAATTCTCTAAAATCATTCTTTAGAATGCTCCATCTTCCACTAACTTTGTCATTGGTACCAATATGTACCAAGACCGCCGGTTCATTACCAGCCCCTCCCAATAATTTATCCACCCGATCCACAACATGCCGAACCCAAGCACCCGGGAGACAGCAAACTGTTCGATTGCTGGGATCTGAGTGACAAATTACCCTGTCTACCTTCCTAATAATAGAGTCCCCTACCACCAAAACATGTCTGTTGCTCTGCCTATTCTGCCCTCCCTCTCCTCCAGTAGAACTGTTCTCCCGGGTGTTAGAGGGAACAGCTCTATCTGGCATTGCCATTCCTGAATGGACATCCCCAACAGTTTCACTCAATCTGGCAAATCTGTTGGTGTTTGCCAAATCAGAACTGGCCTGCCTCCTCCTGTTCCCCCTGATTCCCCTTCTAACTGTAACCCAGCTACCTCCCTGGCCATCCTCACTAGCCCCAGCTCCTCCCTCCATACTAGGCCCAGCTAAACTGTGCTCCGTGAGCACCACCTCCCTTTCCAGTGGAGCAGTATCACTAAGTGCTGCAATTCTCCTCTCCAGATCTCCAATTTGAGCTTCCAGAGAGGCAACATGCTTACACCTGTCACAGAGGTATGGACCCTGGATCATCTGTTCCAGTAGTGCATACATTTGGCAGGATGTACACTGAGTGAGGTTACCACTGGACTGACTCATGATTATCAGTTACAAAAATACAGTGAGAAAAAAAATCAATGTATTTGTATAAAGATTTATTTTCCACACCTTAAACCAAACCAAACAGAAACAATATATACGTTTGTTTTCTGTTTTTCTTATAATACCCCTTTTTCTTTGGATTTCCTCCTTTTATTTAATCTCCTACACACTAACTACACTTACATTAGAAATGATTGCAAGCTCCCAAGCTCGCTCTTCCCTTGTTAAAATAGACCCCGCCTACTCGCCTGTACAATGATAAATGAGCACAGGATAGAAAACACTGTCCTGCCCCACAGAACCGATTCAACAGAAAACAACAAAATGCAGACAGATATAACTTACACAGGCCAAGCCACACCCACTCTCACCTGTACACTGATTACTGCAACAGGACAGAAAACTGTGCACTGACTAACAGAGCGGATTCAAACCAGACCTCATACAAATGCACCCAGATATAACTTACACAGGCCAAGCCACACCCACTCTCACCTGTACACTGATTAATGCAACAGACAGAAAACTGTGCACTGACTTACAGAGCGGATTCAAACCAGACCTCATACAAATGCACCCAGATATAACTTACACAGGCAAAGCCACACCCACTCTCACCTGTACACTGATTAATGCAACAATCAGAAAACTATGCACTGACTTAGAGCGGATTCAAACAGAAACTCACACAAATACACACAGATATACCTTACACGGGCCAAGCCACACCCACTCTCACCTGTACACTGATTACTGCAACAGACAGAAAACTGTGCACTGACTTACAGAGCGGATTCAAACCAGACCTCACACAAATGCACCCAGATATAACTTACACAGGCCAAGCCACACCCACTCTCACCTGTACACTGATTACTGCAACAGGACAGAAAACTCTGCACTGACTTACAGAGCGGATTCAAACCAGACCTCACACAAATGCACCCAGATATAACTTACACAGGCCAAGCCACACCCACTCTCACCTGTACACTGAATACTGCAACAGGACAGAAAACTGTGCACTGACTTACAGAGCGGATTCAAACCAGACCTCACACAAATGCACCCAGATATAACTTACACAGGCCAAGCCACATCCACTCTCACCTGTACACTGATTAATGCAACAGACAGAAAACTGTGCACTGACTTACAAAAAAGTTTACTTAAAGCTCAATATTACGGTAACTCCATATAAATTCCTAGGTAAGACCATAAGAAAAACTCTGTAATAATTTATAGCTGTATATAACTGGGCTACAAGGGCCTTAATAGTGCTAGATGCAACTTACACTTGTCTTGATTTATTACTATAGTGTCTGTTTTTTCTTTTCGTTTATGTGTACATTGTTTTATGCTTCTAATAGTATTATTGTAGTGAATTATTGGTTATTCTAAATTATTATGTCTCATTACTGCATAGGCACAGGGTGGCATTTATACTGTTTCTTGGCGAGCTAGGAGTTCCGTTACATTGACTGGGTGGCTTCTTTACTTTTTAGACTTGTTTCCTGGGATTTCAAATTGTATGCATTTAGCAGTTCTGTTTCTTATTTTCCAAATCTTAGCCATTTTATGATTATTTTTAATTCTTACAGTATTTGAAAGTCTCCACCCTGTCATAATATTATACACACAGGTCTAATGCTTATCATATCCCTGCATACTTTTTACTGCTTCAGTTTATCTACACATTGCACTATTTCTAGATTATTACATGGTTGTAATACAATGTGAGTTGAGAAATTAGTTTATAAGAACTCAATTTATTTTGATCAATAAAACGATTTCTGTTTTCTTTAAGACAATTCATGTCTATGTACCAACAGAAGGAAGCTGAGGGTCCTGGCTGAACTTAGAGAACTTCTAAACTAAAAAATAAAAGTAACTGCATTCCATTTATTCTGTATTATACACTCCCATCCTCAAAATCCACCAGACTGGCCATGATATAGGTCAAACACTGTGTGAATACACAGGTGATGCAATTTGAGGCTCCGCAGCCTGCAGGAAACTAGTTGCCTCACCTTTGTTCACACAGTGTTTGACCTAAATCATGGCCTGTCGGTGGGTCTTGATGAGGGGTTTGAGAACCACTGATCCAGTACAATATTGTTATTATGCTAGAATTACTACTTAATACTTTTGTAAATATTTTAGTAAGGTAAGAATGCAAATGTATACAGTTCAATCCACCTCCATTGTGGTCCGAGCCACCTCCATTGTGGTCTGAGCCACCTCCAGCACCTGTATATAACTTACCTAATGCACCCACAGGAAATCGAAAACCTCCCTTAGACTTTAGTTACTTCACCAGTAATTAAAAGAGCCCCAACGGGCTTAAATATTACTATATGGAAGTGATGATAATGATTATATATATGTTGTGTTGTGGATAACATTTGTGTGAACATTGTAAACATTGACCTCTCTCTCTTCCCAGTCCCATCTCTGCAGACACTGAGTCGCCTGGTCATCCAGAAACATGTCAATCACCGGATGGCCATTGATGGCTTGGATCTTCCAAAACTACTAAAGAATTTCTGCAAATATGAGTGAGAATTGTGACACAAAATGTGCTGTGCCATCATCAAAAGGGACACTGAAAGTGAGACATACAACAATGTGTGCTGTACCCTCCAAACGAATATGTACTGTACAGCAAACAACTAGGGCTTGGGACAACAACTGTACCATTTGTACTGTGCTTTATACACGAAGAGGCCGATTGTGAGAATAGCCACACATTGTACACCACATACCCAGGCACTTTCCAGTAGAGCAATTACACATTGTGTATTATGCACTATTTGCCAAAGAACTGAAAAGGGCTATTGGTCCATCAAAAGGCAAATGAAAAAATATGATTGAAACATTGCCAATTGTCTCGTTAGGGAAAAAATCCTTCCTGTTCCCAAAATTAGAATATTCCATGTTACCCCTCTATTCCAATTATCCAACATAATTTTGTATGCCATTTTTATAAAAAAATATATATCAACCCCTCTTTAAAGATATCTGTTGAATATGTTTTCATAACCTCCTTTAGTAGTGAATTCCACAATCTTTTTTGCCATGACTGCAAAGAACCTGTTTCTTTCTTTAAGGTGATTTTTTTTTTTTAATTTATGTCCAACCTCAAGGGCAACCTTTTGTTAATTGTAAACCTTTTTGGCAAGAAATCATCATCTGACAAAGCTTTATATTGTATTAAAATTAGTTAATTACAGTGGATATAAAAAGTCTACACACCCCTGTTAAAATGTCAGGTTTCTGTGCTGTAAAAAAAATGAGACAAAGCTAAATCATTTCAGAACTTTTTCCACCTTTAATGTGACCTATAAACTGTACAACTCAATTGAAAAACAAACTTAAATCTTTTAGGTAGAGGGAAGAAAAAAATATAAAAATAAAATAATATGGTTGCATTAGTATGCACACCCTTATACTAATACTTTGTTGAAGCACCTTTTGATTTTATTACAGCACTCAGTCTTTTTGGGTATGAGTCTATAAGCATGACACATTTTGACTTGGCAAAATTTGCCCACTCTTCTTTGAAAAACACTCCAAATCTGTCAGATTGCAAGGGCATCTCATGTGCACATGCTTTTGTGAGACTTCAGATGTGTTTTTGCAAAATGTAGGCTGGCTTGGATGTTTTTCTTCGTAAGAAAAGGCTTTCGTCTTGTCACTCTACCCCATAGCCCAGACATATGAAGAATACGGGAGATTGTTGTCACATGTACCACACAGCCAGTACTTGCCAGATATTCCTGCAGCTCCTTTAATGTTGCTGTAGTCCTTTTGTTAGACTCCCAGACCAGTTTTCTTCTCGTCTTTTCATCAATTTTGGAGGGAGCTCCAGTTCTTGGTAATGTCACTGTTGTGCCATATTTTCTCCACTTGATGATGACTGTCTTCACTGTGTTCCATGGTATATCTAATGCCTTGGAAATTCCTTTGTACCCTTCTCCTGACTGATACCTTTTAACAATGAGATCCCTTTGGAAGCTCTCTGTGGACCATGGCTTTTGCTGTGGGATGCAACTAAGAAAATGTCAGGAAAGACCAACTAGAGCAGCTGAACTTTATTTGGGATTAATAAGAGGCACTTTAAATGATGGCAGGTGTATGCTGACTCCTATTTAACACGATTTGGAATGTGATTGCTTAATTCTAAACACAGCTACATCCCCAGTTGTAAGAGGGTGTGCAGACTTATGCACCCACATTATTTTTCTTTTCTTTTTTTCTTCCCTCCACCTAAAAGATTTCAGTTTGTTTTTCAATTGAGTTGTACATTTTATAGGTCACATTAAAGGTGAAAAAAGTTCTGAAATGATTTATCTTTGTCTAATTTTTTTTACAGCACAGAAACCTGACATTTTAACAGGGGTGTGTAGACTTTTTATATCCACTGTATATCACATGGTTAGTCTCTAATCATAGCTTTTAATCCCTGCACCTCTTCAATTACATTTATATATATATACATATATATATATATATATATATATAGCAGCCAGTCCCTCTCAATATCCACCTCCCCACATAGCACCCACCTCACAGAACCCACCCCCTGTTGCCATCCAGACCTTGCTCTTTCTCACCTCTCCCCTGATGCACATCCCCAGCATGCTGAAGTGCTCTACACTGCCACCACTTGGAGCTTCAGTCCAAATACTCTACAGAAAAAAAAAACATTACACAGCACTAAATAACACCGCAAACAGAAAATCTACTTAAATCCAATTTGTGTCAAAATGTGTTGAATGAATGTATATAGAGTTGCACTTATTTTAAATATGTTTTAACTACATTGATTTTTTTTTCCGTCTATTTTAAACTGTACATAAAATGCTATCCAACTACATTTGTATTTGATTTTTACTGTGTAAAGTCATAAACACTGATGGGCCATTGGAGAGACTGTGTGTAACCCATGTCCCACCCATCTGGATCGTTACCTTGTCAGGGGCTTGTGTACCTCAGTGAATCTGTGAGCTATACCATGTAGGGTCACCCAAGATGGGCAGGTCATATCAGAGAGGTCAAACATCACGGTCCACTGGAGAAGTAACTGGCAAGCCACTAAAGTATCTTTGCCAAGAAAACCTTATGGATAAGCACAATGTATCTGGTGGGCTGCATTCCATAGGGTCACAGAGAGTCAGAAACGATAGAACATCAACAATCCATATCACAAATAGAGCTTGCCTAAAGTTTCTATTGTACATCACACACTACCAGCATTTTCTACATTGTTACCCAACCCCAAAATAGTAATATCTATCAGATTTATCTGCTTGTATCATTATTGGAACAGTGTTGTGACGTCATTATCCCAGATTCAGTTCACATTTCATCAATAGTTTCTGTCTAGTCTCCATTTAAAACTCCTTTTTGAAAAGGCTATTACAGCACTAGTGATAAGTAACAATAGCTAGCTATATTAGATTAGTCAACCCAATTAGCTGATTGCACCTATTATGGGACTGTTAATCATGCTCCACCTTTACTAAACACCTCCTTCCCAGCCATTTTGTTTTGTGTTGTTCAGACTTTTTATCAGACCCTTTCCCTCTTCCACTAAACAAAAAGCCTTTCTAACTTTGCACACCTTCCTACGTAAGCAAACTTTCACTTCCTTTCTGACATTCATTGCTATTCATTATCTAAACTTACCGAGGATTCTTTCTCTTCCATTCCCTTTAAATTGTAAGTAACGAGTTTCCAGCCTTGTAAGGTGCTTTAGAAAAAAGCACTTTCTACAAAAATGTTTAGCTCAAAACAGGGACCTCCATTTTCTGTAGTTTGTTAATATTGTATTTTCCTTGTTCTTCAAACTAATTTATGTCAGAAACAGAGAATAGTTAAAATTGTAAAGGTTGATAATAAGATAACTTTGTGTTTAAAGGGTCAACACTTTGTAAGTAATGGAAAGAGTGATACTCGGAATGGTTACTGCAGAGCATTGCAGAACATCACGTATCCCCTGCTGAGCTGGCATGGGATAAATGATGTCAATGAATCCACAAATGTTCTGTTCATGTTTAGTACACAAATATAAATGTACACATCCTTTCGCTTTAGAGGGTCACACTCCGTTCCGGGTCTACCTTTTTGGAGCCCCTGGACAATGAAGTGGAAGAGCCCCTGTGAGCATATGCGCAAGGTATGCACGCACTCATTTTTCCCTTTTCTGTGCATGTACGTCGCTCTCCATGTCCCCATAACAGCTATTTTAAAAACATAGCTATTCATACACACGCCAAGCTATTACTTGCTTATTAAATTCATTTGATGCTGGGCCTATCTGTGAACTACAGTATTTTGTTTTTAATACAGATTTTTTTTCTAGGGTTTTTAAGCTAAAAAATGTGCCCCTAGGCAGTTGCTTAGTTGGTCCATGGTCACACTATTACTTTGCAGGCTAATTAAACCCAGCTCTGTACACTTGTATACTTGCCACATGAACCAGTTCATTGTCTCCTTGCCCAAGTGATCACCCTTATCATCTATGCTGCTGCTTATGGAAGGGCTTCAGGGATTATATTAGCAATAACTAAAACTGCCTATAAGTAAAATAATTCTTGATCAGTCGTAAAAATATAACTAAACAATGCATCATTAGATACTGATTTTGTAATTAGTTAATTCAGCACAACTTGAAGCACACCACTGTAAAGTTCTCCTAAAAACATGTTTAATTTTTGAAATAGATGCCTTTGGTGCCTTTTTCACAGGAAAAAAATCATAAATTAAGTGTCTGGTTACATGAGTCACTGGCAGTGTCCCCAGACAGACTCACGTGCAGAGAGCATAAGCAGAGAGTTAACCCTTCCCAAATTCATCTGTGCAGATAAAGGACTGCTGGAATCCGCTAAAGAGTACAGTTGGGGGTTATCATCGGCTGTGAAAAATATAAATCTTGTGTTCACGGAGTCTACACTGCTCAGTGTCGACAGATGTTGTTAATCAAGGAACAGTCAGGAGTGTGTTTGTAAACAGTAGATTTTCAGCTGTTATTAGAGTAATTAAAAAAAAATAAACAAGATGATTTTAACATAGAATCTTGTGCTCTTTCAGTTAGGTAAATGGCCCCTTAAGTGTATTGTTCTTGATGTAGTTCTAGAACACACACAGAGTTCTAAAGTATGATCTAGACATGAGGCCATCTTATATCTGTGCCGGTGTGGAAAAGACGTAATGTCTTATATCATGAAGCGATGTGCAGTCCTCCGGAAAGGTAAGTTACAGATAGCACTCTCTCCAGCGCTAAACCATAAGATTAATAGTTACTAAGATTATCTGTGGTTGATGAAGCCACATTTCATAACGAAGCACAAAAAGCTACAGAGGACATTGTTGTAGAAAATGATATGGCCAGGTTGTCACTATAGGTTGATCTATAGCTTGACATTTCTAAAACATATTATCACATATATAGTTGTGAGCAAGCGGGCCGTTGCTAACGCTGCGGCCTCGCAACTGCGGACCTCGCAAAATTTACGGACTTACGACACAAAAATACGAGACGTGTTACGACCCATTACGACCTCACCGCCCGAAACACGCGCACATGAAAACATGAAAAACACAATAAATACACACAACAAATACATAAAAAGCTTACCTACAGCAAGGGGGGGCACCCAGGAACTCGAAGACTGAAGTTACACCTCAATCTAACTCGAAATAAAAGAGTTTAGACACCCGAAAATCCCCTAAGTGAGAGAAAAAATGGCCGCCAAAAAAACCCAAAACGAGGCTACAGGACCCTAAACACGCAAAACACCACCAAACAAATACGGATTTTCCGAAAAAGACGTATGAGATCCGAAAACAAGGACGCAACCAGCGCAACTTGAAAAACATTAGAAACACAATAAATACACACAACAAATACATAAAAAGCTTACCCACAGCAAGGGGGGGCACCCAGGACCTCTGCAAGTGAAGTTACACCTCCATTTAAGTCCAAATTACCGAGTTTAGACACCCGAAAATCACGAAGCGAGAGAAAAAATGGCCGCCGAACAAAACGAAAACGAGGCTAAAGGGCCCTAAACACGCAAAATACCACCAAACACCTACGGAATTTCCCAAAAAGTCGGACGACATCCGAAAACAAGGACGCAAAATCAGCCACAGCCGCATACCACACATTAGGCGCCATTTTAGAACACTAACTTATACAATCCGGAAGTACACAGCTACCCTAACGCATTTGCCTCGCGCATGCACACTATTACACTGCACACATTCATGACACTTACACAGCAGCTCCACAGCACTGATGCTGCAGGAACATGAAAAGAGATTGCCAGCTCTTCAACACAATGCTTCCTGCATATATTACTTCACAATAGGTAAAGTATATTAATTTCTTATTTTATTAATTATTCATTGCCATACCAAAAAAAACACCAACGCTGCTCATAGCACACAAACAACCAAGAGCCTCGCAATGAGCGCCGAAGGCGCTCAGCGCGAGGCTCACAATCAGCGCCCAAGGATCTTAAAACACCAACAAAATTTATTTTGCACACAAACAACATTACCTGCCTTACAATCTTATTGCCATCATTTTTTGACGGGCAAGTCACTAGTGGTTTATATAATGTTACATATCTTGCAAACTACATGGTCTTTCAATGTTATTTTCCCGTGTCCATTTACAGAATCCATTGTAGTTATGGACTTCCTTGTTATTGTAGTTACTTCCCCCAAAATGCCTAATCTCAAATATATTCTCTCCTGGTTTAAGGATTGTGACATATTATTATCCTATAATCTGCCTGTTTCCTTAGATGCTCCTCATGCCACCAACAGAGAGGCTGTCCATGCCCCAGACAGATTTTACCAGACAGCATCTCTCCCAGTCACACTACCAAGCATATCAAGAAATACGTTGACCAACTACAACCAGTGGGAGCCAGTAAAAGATTGCTCCAGAGGGGACAAAACCGTGCAGAACACAGCCAACCAGAATCTCTGCCCATGCACAGGGTTCCCTAGAGCTGGCACTGAGTTGTGGAGAGAGGACATGACGGGAAGGCACCATTATGACTGCTTGGCATGGGAGTACCAGTCTGATCCTGCCAAATGCACTCAAGGAAATATGTATCATACAGCTGTACCTGAGGCCCATCGCTACCAGAGAGACCTACCAGTCTTTGTTTGGACCATTCCAAGATCTACAGGGCTACTGATACCAGCAAATTCCGGTTATAGAATAATGGGTGGCACAGGCCACTACTCATCTCCTAACCTTTGTATTCTGGCTTTGGCCATGATGATTGCAGGTATCCCTACAGTGCCAGTACCTGGGGTCAGAGAAGAAGACATGATCTCGGCGGCCCAGGCATTTATGATGGAAAACCCAGATCTGGGGTCTGGTATTGGTGTGCAGGAGTGGTGGGGAAGGGGAACCATAACCCGGCATGGGCAACTTATGCCAATAGAGGGGGTAGGGAGAGAGCAACAGCTTATGCCCATCCCTGAACAGCCTCACTGCCACACATTGAAATGATCACCTAAGATTTTTGAAATTAGAGTATTATTTAATCAACTGGAAAATGCCTGTGTGTCCATTTTTGCCATAAAATATCAATATTTATATATGGTAGTAATGATGAAATATTTCAAAGTGTTCCCCTCTAATCTTGCTCAGTGTCTTATGATGAATTTTGTGCATTATGTACATTTCTTACAAATGTGTGCCACACTTCCTATCATGAATTTAAAGAAGTGCATGCTTTATCTAATGAAAATGTTCTCTTTTTAGTTTTTTGCACAAAAAACAATAATCTGAAGTCTATAAAAAAGCTAATTGGCTCACTATAAAATGAATATTAAAGCAAAACAAAATAAGGGATGCAAACAAAAAAAGGTGCAGTACAACAAAAAGATTTATTAAACACACATAAACTGATTCCTGAGAACGTCTAAAGGATGAAACGCGTTGATATTTTATATTCATTTGATTCCCATATTGTATGTTATAGCGAATATCTAATTTATGTGTGATCAATAAATCTTTTAGTCTTACTACACCATTTTCCTTTTTGCTCCCCATCACTCTATATTTCGACTACAGTATTTCTTCCAGTGGATGATGTGGTGGTTTCTCTGAAGGTCTGTCTGTCCTATTCCTGTTGGATGTTCAATATATGCATATTACTCTAATTTCCCTATTAAGTTTTTTTTTTTGACTGTTGTTGGTCTCATTCCTTGGTGATTATGTTGTGCTCAATAGTTTGCATACCCTGGTAGAAATTGTGAAATATTCGCAATTATTTTGACAATATGACTAATCATGCAAAAAAAAAAAAAATAATGATTTTATTGAAGGACAGTGATCATATGAAGCCATTTATTATCACATGGTCGTTTGGCTATTTTTTAAATCATAATGATAACGGAAATCACCCAAATGGCCCTGATCAAAAGTTTGCATACCCTTAGTTCTTAATACTGTGTATTGCCCCCTTTAGCATCAATGACAGCGTGCAGTCTTTTGTAATAGTTGTCTATGAGGCCCCTAATTCTTCCAGGTGGTATAGCTGCCCATTTGTCTTGGCAAAATGGCTCCAGGTCATGCAAAGTCTTTGGTCGTCTTGCATGAACCGCACGTTTAAGATCTCCCTAGAGTGGCTCGATGATATTAAGGTCAGGAGACTGTGATGGCCACTCCACAACTTTCACCTTTTTCTGCTGTAACCACTGGAGGATCAACTTGGCCTTGTGGTTTACGCTCATTGTCATGCTGGAAAGTCCAGGAACGTCTCATGCTCAGCCTTTGTGCAGAAGAGTCTGCCAGTATTTTATGATAACATGCTTCATTCATCTTGCCATCAATTTTCACAAGATTGCCTGTGCCTTTAGAGCCCCCTCTCCCCCCAAACATCAGCGAGCCACCACCATGCTTCACAGTGGGGATGGTTTTCTTTTCAATATAGGCCTTATGGTTGTGACCATAAAACTTTCTTTTGGTATCGTCACACCAAATTATAGTGTGCCAGAAGCTGTGAGGCGTGTCAATGTGTTGTCGGGCATATTGTAACCAGGTTTTTTTGTGGCATTGGCCCAGTGAAGGCTTCTGGCAACTCGACCATGCAGCTCATTTGTGTTTAAGTATTGTCGTATTGTGTTCCTAACCACACCATCTTTTTCCAGAGCAGCCTGTATTTCTCCTGAGGTTACCTGTGGGTTTTAATTTGTAATCCGAACAATTCTTCTGGCAGTTGTAGCTGAAATCTTTCTTGGTCTACCCGACCTTGGCTTGGTATCAAGAGATGCCTGACTTTTCCACTTCTTAATAAGTGATTGAACAGCACTGACTGGCATTTTCAAGGCTTTGGATATTTTTTAATATCTTTTTCCATCTTTATGAAGTTTCATTACCTTGTTACGCAGATCTTTTGACAGCTCTTTTCGGCTCCCCGTGGCTCCGTATCTAGCCGGCTCAGTGCATCATGAGAGCTAACAAAATCATTGAATATTTATACACAGACACTAATTGAAAATTTAAAAAGCCACTGGTGTGGGAAATTAACCTTAAATTGCCATTTTATCCTGTGTGTGTCACCTTGTGTGTCTGTAACAAGGCCAAACATTCAACGGTATGTAAACTTTTGATCAGGGCAGTGTGGGTGATTTCTGTTATCATTATGATTTAAAAATTAGCCAAACAACTATGTGATAATACATGGCTTCATATGATCACTATCCTTCAATAAAATATTTTTTTTTGCATGATCAGTCAGATTTTCAAAATAAATCCCAAAATTTCACAATTTCTGCCAGGGTATGCAAACTATTGAGCACAACTGTATGTTATATAGTTAAGTGGTTTTCAACTGCAGATCGTACGATCAGTGTCAGTTCCTAAGACCTTATTTGCTGGTCGTCAGGGATGAGGAGAGCCTAACACTTTATACAAACCACCATCATTAGTCACAGTAATAGAGAGATTATAGAGGGATTTATAAGCTTTTATACTGTAATTTATTGAAATCAGTGCAAAACTGGATGAAAATTCAGTAAAAAAAATAATGAAGTATCTCCTTGTTACACATGTTCTGGATATCACAACCAGTAACCATGGGCAATGGATGGTAATTAGCGGGTTCCCTGGCTAAAAAAAAAGGTTTGAGAAGCACTAAACTAGTATATATATTTTTAATTTGCATATTGAATATATTATTTATTATATATCCTCCCCTGATGTTTCAATGCATATATGTATAGAAGCTGTACAATCTATGCATACCATGAGCTATATCTTCTTTAAAATTATTTTGGCTCCTACATGTCTGCTTCATACCACACAAACCGTTTTATATATATTTTTTTGTTAAGATCTGCCAGATACAATGTTCTAAAAAATAATTGTCTAGTGGATTTCAGTGTTTTGCCAACAATGGTAGTGAAGAACCCAGCCCAGCAGAACCAACTGATTAGAGGCATCAACCTTTAAACAGTTCTGTCTTTGAGCGGGTTTCTGCCTTGTGCAAAATCCAATCCTAAGCTTAGCTTGAAGCTGTGTAATAGAGCGAGCATATGCCTAAAAGGAGCCATGCATAAAATGGTAATTTTGGATTCAAAGAGCAAGGTACATTGTATCTCATTTGCATGTCCCTGCCCAGTCCCACCACAATGCAGTACAATGACTGTATTTCTGGGAAACCTGAGAAGGAAAGAAGTTTTTAACTTATTTTTAGACTTTCAGGTGGGCTTATAGATGTACTATTCATGTTCTCAAAATTATATGAGAATGATAAGAGAGGGGTAATCCCTGCTCAGTTGCTGCAAAGATATACCTGGCAGGATAAAAATATGAATATGTGTTATTATAAATGCACAATATGTGGGAGATAAGTTTTCCCTGACATTAAAACCTACCTACCTATCTATCTATCTATCTATCTATATATATATATATATATATATATATATATATATATATATATATATATATATATATATATACACACACACAAAGAAGGAATCCCTAAACAATGGATAAAATAATGTAACAGAGTCAAATCAGAATACCAGGAATGACAATTCAAGAATTTAGACAGATACTTAAATCACATGAATGGCATATGGGTCAAAAACTTGGAAACTCTACAATAACGTTTACTTTAAGTGAAATCAATATTAATCATTCATTGAATACTCATTGATATTATTGAAGTATTTGATATAACAGCATGTCAGATCACATACATGCAGAATAAATAATATTCAGAAGAGCTGCAAGGCAGATTGCTCAAAATTGTTGTGTCTACTTTTTATGGGCAAAATTGCCAACACATCGTCAGTAAAGCACATTGCAGCCCATGTAAAGCTTAGTAAATCTAGACAATTGAGTGCTGCCATTATAATATTGAGAATGGTAGCTTTAAGACATTAAATAAATGTCTAAATCGGAAGTATGAAACAGCAGGTCCATCAGGGTGAATGATACAGTGGATATAAAAAGTCTACACACCCCTGTTAAAATGTCAGGTTTCTGTGCTGTAAAAAAAAGGAGACAACGATAAATCATTTCAGAACTTTTTCCACCTTTAATGTGACCTATAAACTGTACAACTCAATTGAAAAACAAACTGAAATATTTTAGGTGGAGAGAAGAAAAATAAAAAAGAAATATAATGTGGTTGCTTAAGTCTGCACACCCTCTTATAACTGGGGATGTAGCTGTGTTCAGAATTAAGCAATCACTTTCCAAATCGTGTTAAATAGGAGTCAGCATACACTTGCCATCATTTAAAGTGCCTCTGATTAACCCCAAATAAAGTTCAGCTGCTCTAGTTGGTCTTTTCTGGAATTTTCTTAGTCGCATCCCACAGCAAAAGCCATGGTCCACAGAGAGCTTCCAAAGCATCAAAGGGATCTCATTGTTAAAAGGTATCAGTCAGGAGAAGGGTACAAAATAATTTCCAAGGCATTAGATATACCACGGAACACAGTGAAGACAGTCATCATCAAGTGGAGAAAATATAGCACAACAGTGACATTACCAAGAACTGGAGCTCCCTCCAAAATTGATGAAAAGACGAGAAGAAAACTGGTCCGGGAGGCTACCAAGAGGCCTACAGCAACATTAAAGGAGCTGCAGGAATATCTGGCAAGTATTGGCTGTGTGGTACATGTGACAAAAATCTCCCGTATTCTTTATATGTCTGGGCTATGGGGTAGAGTGGCAAGATGAAAGCCTTTTCTTACGAATAAAAACATCCAAGCCAGGCTACATTTTGCAAAAACACATCTGAAGTCTCCCAAAAGCATGTGGGAAAAGGTGTTATGGTCTGATGAAACCAAGGTTGAACTTTTGGCCATAATTCCAAAAGATATGTTTGGAGCAAAAACAACACTGCACATCGCCAAAAGAACACCATGCCCACAGTGAAGCATGGGGGTGGCAGCATCATGCTTTTCTTCAGCTGGAACTGGGGCCTTAGTTAAGATAGTGGGAATTATGAACAGTTCCAAATACCAGTCAATATTGGCACAAAACCTTCAGGCTTCTGCTAGAAAGCTGAACATGAAGAGGAACTTCATCTTTCAGCATGACAACGACCCAAAGCATACATCCAAATCAACAAAGAAATGGCTTCACCAGAAGACGATTTAAGTTTTGGAATGGCCCAGCCAGAGCCCAGACCTGAATCCGATTGAAAATCTGTGGGGTGATCTGAAGAGGGCTGTGCACAGGAGATGCCATCGCAATCTGACAGATTTGGAGTGTTTTTGCAAAGAAGAGTGGGCAAATCTTGTTAAGTCAAAATGTGCCATGCTGATAGACTCATACCCAAAAAGACTGAGGGCTGTAATAAAATCAAAAGGTGCTTCAACAAAGTATTAGTTTAAGGGTGTGCATACTTATGCAACCATTATTATTTTATTTTTATATCTTTTCTTCCCTCTACCTAAAAGATTTCAGTTTGTTTTTCAATTGAGTTGTACAGTTTATAGGTCACATTAAAGGTGGAAAAAGTTCTGAAATGATTTATCTTTGTCTCATTTTTTTACAGCACAGAAACCTGACATTTTAACAGGGGTGTGTAGACTTTTTATATCCACTGTATATATTAAAATCAATATATTAGTACTAACAAACAGGAAGTAAGAAAGCAAAATGGAAGCCTGCAATACAGAATAATTGCATAATATAATATAACGATTGCAAGGTCAGCTAGACCTCTATTCCATATCTCCAGGTTCATTCAGCAACTCCTCCAGATGTGTTCTTGCTCAGCACAAGGATCAGGAACTCACAGCATGCAAAGTCCCCATTACTGGTTTGTTGTTTCAGATAATGATTGGGTATTGTGCGATCGCCCCTCTTGTGCAAATATCCAAACATAGGCTTTTTGTATTACAATACACAAATATATATACTGTATATGCACGACAACAAAACATTTACCAACGTGAACTGCTAAAATATATTACAATACTTTCAGTCTACCATTATAATAGGGCCAACTCTTTCCCATCGCATACTGAATCATGTGATATTACCAATACAATGGATCTGGTAGTCTGGAGGACCCATATCAGGGCTCTTGGCAGGCAGTTAGACAAGTAGGCATGGGGATGGATGGCGCCACTTTGCCAGCTGGCCCAGCAGACCAACTAGGAAATAGATGACCAGGACCCATATCTTAATGGTGATTCACTCTTTTTGGGAAGTGGTATGGTTCGATCGTTTCTGTATAAACATGTTTAGTCATTATGATGTTAATCAAAAAAACATATAGAAAAAAAAATATTTTCAAAAGAAAAAACTAAACCTCCAACTAAACTCCACCTTCTGTTTGAGGATGGCCAACAGGTGCTCAATAGGGTTTAGGTCTGGAGACATGCTTGGCCAGTCAATCACCTTTACATTCAGCTTCTTTAGCAAGGCAGTGGTCATCTTGGAGTTGTGTTTGGGGTTGTTATCATGTTGGAATACTGCCCTGCGGCCCAGTCTCCGAAGGGAGGGGATCATGCTCTGCTTCAGTATGTCACAGTACATGTTGGCATTCATGGTTCCCTCAATGAACTGTAGCTCCCCAGTGCCGGCAGCACTCATGCAGGTCCAGACCATGACACTCCCACCACCATGCTTGACTGTAGGCAAGACACACTTGTCTTTGTACTCCTCACCTGGTTGCCGCCACACACGCTTGACACCATCTGAACCGATGAGGTTTATCTTGGTCTCATCGGACCACAGGACATGGTTCCAGTAATCAATGTCCATAGTCAACTTGTCTTCAGCAAATTGTTTGCAGGCTTTCTTGTGCATCATCTTTAGAAGAGGCTTCCTTCTGGGACGACAGCCATGCAGACCAATTTGATGCAGTGTGCAGAGTATGGTCTGAGCTCTGACTCCCCGCCGCCAACCTCTGCAGCAGTGCTAGCAGCACTCATACATCTATTTCCCAAAAACAACCTCTGGATATGACGCTGAGAGTGTGCCCTCAATTTATTTGTTTGGCCATGGGGAGGACTGTTCTGAGCGAATCCTGTCATGTGAAACCGCTGTATGGTCTTGCCCACCGTGCTGAAGATCAGTTTCAGGGTCTTGGCAATCTTCTTATAGCCTAGACCATCTTTATGTAAAGCAACAATTCTTTTTTCATATCCTCAGAGAGTTCTTGGCCATGAGATGCCATGTTGAACATACAGTGACCAGTATGAGAGAGTGTGAGAGCAATAACACAGAAGAGAAGAGACACAGGGGAGGGAGAGGAGATGGAGGAGGGGGAAGAGACTCAGGGGAGGGAGAGGGGGTAGGAGACACAGGAGGGGAGAGCGGGGAAGAGATAGAAGGGGGGGGAGAGACCCAGGGGAGAGAGAGAGACACGGGGGTTGGAGAGGGGGAAGAGAAACAGGGGAGGGAGATGGGGGAGAGACACAAAGGAGGGAGAGGGGGAAAGAGACACATGGAATGGAGAGGGAGGGAAGAGAAACGAGAGGGAGAGGGGGGGAAAAAACACGGGAGAGAGGGGGGAAAGAGACACAGGGGCAGAAGGCGGGAAGAGACACAGGGGAGGGAGAGGAGAGAAAGAGAAAAGGGGAGGGAGAGGAAGTAGAGCTTATTGTGAGGCGCGTGAGGAGCATTGAAGGCGCTCATCGCAAGGCCAGTAAAGTAGAGGCAGGCAGGATAGAGGGGTGGAGAGCCTCGCATTGTGTGGCAAACACCATTGCCAGGCTTCTAATTTTATTGCCGTCATTTTTGACGGGCAAGTCGCTAGTATATATATATAAACGTAATTTGAAAAACTATTTCCTGATCAGGCTTTCCAGGAATTCAGTCATTGCACTGCACCCTTGGAGACTGGGCAGGCACATGCAAGCGAGACTACAATGCACCTCATTCTTCAATTCCAAAAAACACTTTATACATGGCTCCTTTTTATTACACAGTTTTAAGGAAATCACAGGTACAGTGCCTTGCAAAAGTATTCACCCCCTTGGATTTTCTATTGGATTGAGGTCTGGGCTTTGACTAGGCCATTCCAACACATTACATGTCTGCCTTAAACCACTCAAGTGTTGCTTTAGCAGTCATTGTCCTGCTCGAAGGTGAACCTCCGTCCTAGCCTCAAATCACGCACAGAGTGGTAAAGGTTTTGCTCAAGAATATCCCTGTATTTAGCACCATCCATCTTTCCCTCAACTCTGACCAGTTTCCCAGTCCCGGCTGCGGAAAAACATCCCCACAGCATGATGCTGCCACCGCCATGTTTCACTGTGGGGATGGTGTTCGTGGGTAATGTGAGGTGTTGGACATAGCATTTTCTTTGATGGCCGAAAAGTTACAATTTAGTATCATCCGACCAGAGAACCTTCCTCCATGCATTTTGGGAGTCTCCCACATGCCTTTTCGCAAACTCAAAATGGGCTATTTTGTTTTTTGCTGAAAGTAATGGCTACTCTGCCATAAACTCTATGGAGCGTACGGCTTATTGCCATCCTATGTACAGATACTCCAGTCAGTGCTGTGGAACTATGCAGGGTCTCTGTGCTGCCTCTCTGATTAATGCCCTCCGTGCCCGGTACGTGAGTTTTGGTGGGCGGCGGTCTTTTGGCAGGTCTGCTGTTGTGCCATGTTCTTTCCATTTGGTTATAATTGATCCCCAGGAGCACCATCAAATCTAAGATTTAGATATTTTTTTATAACCTAACCCTGAATTGTACTTCTCAACAACATTGTCCCTTACTTGTTTGGAGAGTGCATTGGTCTTCATGGCAGTGTTTGATTAGTGATGCCTCTTGCTTAGGTGTTGCAGCCTCTGGGGCCTATCAAAAAAGGTGTGTATATGTAATGACAGATCATGTGACACTTAGATTGCACACAGGTGGACATCATGTCACTAATTATGTGACTTCTGAAGGTAATTGGTTGCACCAGAGCTTTTTATGGGCTTCATAACAGGGGGTGAATACATATGCACATGCCAATTTTCTGTTTTATGTATATATTTTTCTATTGTGTTTTGATCCATCACATAAAATTCAGATTAAGAAACCATTGAACTTAAGGCTGTAATGTAACAAAATAGGTAAAAAGTCAATGGGGGTGAATACTTTTGCAAGGCTCTCTAGGATTATGCACAAGTTAGGAAATGCACCAACATGCAGTCACTGTTTCGATGCTAATGGATCTCATTGGTGTGGTGCTGGTTCCTAAAGTAGATTCTGTGGGAGGTAGTTTTCCACAACAATCATTTAACTTACAGTGAGCAGACGTGTAACAAAAGCTCTCCACCGAACAGTGTACAGAAAATAAAAAGTACATTTGTAGTCCCATTTGAATGTCTGAAAATAAGTTAGAAAAAAATTATTTCCTGCTCAGGCTTCCCAGAAATAAAGTCATTGCACTGCACTCCAAATACTAGGGCTGGGAGACAATTTATGTTTTTAAATCTCACTATTAATCGTAAAATTAATCACAGTCTGTAACAGTTTGCCCTAGTATTCTTTTTTGGTGCCTATTTACTGTGCCGCTTTAATGGCAGAGAAGTTCAGTGTACATAGTCACACAGAAAATCAACTCTTTTTTTACACTGACTTGTCCTCTGCAGATTTGAATTTGCCATCTAAAAAAATGGATTAGGAGTCTTACAGTAAATTCTGTTTCCTTGAGGTTTTCAATGGCAGCACACATATGAGAGACGCCATGTCCTCCAGAGCTAGGGCAGAAAAGATGGTCCAACCCAAACTAATAATGGAAGCTCCCATCAACATTGAACTAAAATAAATCTATTACCAAATAACTTGGAGGGAAGTTCTTGTGCATCCGCTGAAGACCTCAATGATACAGAATTTGCGGTAAGACACATGATCTATTCCTTGAAGTCTTCTATGCAGTTCACATGAGAGATATCACTGAGCAGTAAATCACGGACTTGGTAACTGGTAAAAAAGCTTCCAAGACCATTCAACCAAAAACCATATCTTATAAGGCTAAAACATTTAATCTATAACAATCAACAAAAGTATTCCAACTCGACCACAATCCTGCTCCGGTGAAGGATCTGTGCCCTTGTAGAATGAGCCGTAAGTACTTCAGGAGGTTTTTTAAAGTAGCATATCATCCTCAAGAGCAATTGCAGATTCCAGTTTCTTCAAAAGGTGAGTGTGTCAAAGCTGAAAGAACGATGACGGAGTCCCATTTTTGTACCGCAGGAGAAATATGAAGGGTCATGCCCCTGGATCAACCAGATCAACTAACAGGAACACTTCAGCTGCTTGAGTTCACCGGGTGGCTGAACTTTAATAATCCCCAACAATCAGAAAGCTGGCCAAGGATAAGAAGATGAATCGCCTTTGCAATTCCCCAATAGCTTGTGGTGGCTTAAGTTAGATCAGCTGGACTATAGTAAGGACAGGCGTATGCGTATGTACTGGGGAAGCTTACTTGGAGCTGCGAGTGGCATAGGAGTTATCCCTTCTTAAAGTGCCAGACTATGTATTGGCACCTAAACTCCACTAAAGTGTCTGACACATGTAAGTTAGCAATACATACACAAAATAACCCCTGAACATTACTACAATTCCAAATAGTCCAAGTTTATCCAATACCCACATTCCCCTGAGTCTGTGACATGGGGTCTTAACTTAGATGCTCCTCTTAAGAAACATTGCACCCAGACCGCATGTGTCAAAAAGCTACACCACCAGTCCTCATGGGAAACAGAACTTAGACCGCTTACAATGGAATAAAATACATAAAAATGCAACACAATCTTGAGAGAGAATTCTTACAAAACCATCATGAGGTGGTACCTGACCCTTGCTAGACTAAAGCTCTCGTATCCAACTCTAGGTGGCAACTGTTTTAGAGGTTGTAATTCCACCAGAACACTTAGACACATACTATGGGAATGCCCTAAAATAGCCCACATCTAGCCAGACACCTATGACCCTAGAGAAGTTACGGGGCCCCAGGATACCTTAAAAAACAGAGGAAGCCTTTTTTGGTCTCCTTATCATCGGCCTTACTAAAGAGGCTCAACTTCTCTCAAACCAAATTGTGTTAGCAGTCAGGAACACTATTGCTAAAAATTGGAAGACGTCCATCCCTGTGTTTGGGAACGTACTGGAAAAACGTAAACACATACATTAAATGAGCTTGATCACTGCCAAAATAGATGACAACTATAAAAAGTGGGCTTGCCGTTGGGACAATTGGGAATTACGAATTGGATGGTAGATAAAAAAGTGTTAATACATATACAGACCTCAGGGATGATATAATACTAAGCTTCACCCCCTCCCCCCTTCCTCCCCATTCCCTCTCCCCCACCCTCTTTACCTCTTCTCTATCTTTTTCTTTTCTTTTAATTTGTACTGGCATTTTATGACAAATGTAATAGTAATGTATGCAACAAAACTAAAAAAATTGGGAAAAGTAGATATAAGTTCTTACAAATGTTAAACGAGAAGAAGTTTTACAATACCTTTGTTATTCTAAATAACATATACAGTATATTGATTAAGAGCTCTCGAACTTGAACAATATTTTCCACAGAATAACACAGGAAATACGTTTTTTAGATGAAATGTGGTTCAGGAATAATCAATAAGAGTTCAGGGTAATTGTGGATAACCGTGTAAGTGATAAAGATTAGATTGTAAGTTTGTGAGTTTTCAATCTTGTAAGGTGCCTTGGAAACAAGCACTATGTGCATTTGTTTTAGCTCAAAGACAGGACCCCCATTTAGCTACTTGCATTCCAATTGTGAGCTACAGGCTCAAAATCACAGAGGTTCTCAGAAACATAACTCCTTCCTATCTCCTCCTTTGATGCTACAAGCCTGTAAATGTTGAACAGTGATGAAGAAGGAAAATTGATATTCAATTATAAACGTTTATGTAGCCTAAAATTGTGTTCGACTCCGTAAATGGCAAATGTATAAAAAAAATGATAGGCGTACTAGATAGGATTCCCAAGTGGGTTAAACACCTGTTTGTAACATTGCAAAAGCAAATAAACACACACTACTGTACTTAAAAATACTGGGAAAGCAATTAAAGGCATTAGGATTATTGCACAACAGTCTCAAGCTTGCAATCTGCAATAAAAAAATATATTTTTTAAAGTTTTTTTTCCGTGTTATATCGATCCTGGGATTCAATGGGGTAATATATATCATGGAACCCGCATAGACGAGAAAGTTGCTTTATTGACTTCTACATTTCTATATTGTGAGTCTGATCACAAATTATACTACTAAACACTAAATAATTGTAGTTTAAACTCCATGTTGTATTGACGTCATAATGACGGTCTCATTCACTATTGGATGTGTCTAAATTGTGATTAATTGATCATGATCGTGTCCTGAAATACTACTTACGGGTTCATGGTTGGTGGGTAGAGGCTGTGTAATTATGGGTTAGAGACAATTGAATACATGTATATATATATATATATATATATATATATATATATATATATATATAGTAACCCACAGCCAAAATGTTGGGTTACAGTTAATTACGGGCTTGCAATTGAATAGGGCTACGTTTGATATCCTTCATTCATTTGCAAGGTGTTAATATTGGTTTTGCTTTGTACTTAACCCATGTAAAGCGCAACAGAATATGTTGGTTTAAAAAAATACAGTCAGCAAAATATTAATCATATAGAATAAATTCAGTTTTATGATACTCTTAGTTTACTACATTGTTTGTAATTAATTGTATACATACAATAGAGTAAATGTCAGTGGCACAAATCTTTAAAAAAAGAAATCAAGCTGCAATGGGAATACCACTACATTATAATTTTGCAAATGCAAATATCCAGAGAGAGAAAGAAGTCATAAGTCACAGAATATGAATTAGTCACAAAAGTGCTAACTACTAATATACACAATGTGTTAATGCCTATTACTGATATCCCTACATTTAGATTCATTTTTATATTGTGAGTAGTTTTTTTAAAAATATACTTTGTAAAATGAGTTTGATTTTATGTCACTATTGGACAGAGGTAGGTTTCTGCCTAGGACCAAGCCTAGGGCCGCACATCGTCAGGGGATCTGAAGGTGCAGTGCAGTACATTGAAATATATATGTCTATATACAGATATTTCTGCTTGTGTTTGTGGCCCTTAATATGTCAATTACATGTATAAACTCACATAAACTTATGATTTTAGATATATAAATGGGAAAGGAAGAGCTGTAAGTGGGGCGTGGGGGCACACAAATCTGAATGGCTTAGGTAATCATAAAACTTAATAAGTCCATGCCATTGGAGATGGTGCGCTCTCCTATGATCCACAGTGGAAGATGAATATTGTTAATATTAAATGCTCTAATATTTGCTCAATATCAGAGATAGGCAGCATTATTTTCTTCACGTAATGCTGTTCTTGCCTAAAAAGCAAATACAAATTCTCTATGGGAGACAAAACAACAGGTGAATAGAGTCTTGTTGGACAAGAGTGTGATATGACTAGTTGTGAAGGAAAAAAAAAGATATACTGAGTGGGAAGGAAAATGTGTTAACTTTCGATTCAGAGAACATGATGTGGTCCATATATGAGGATTCTGAAGTTCAGCTGCCAACGCTCAAAACGTTCCAGCCCTCTAATGCGTCTGTGCTCACACAAAAATATAATCAAAATTATTGCGCCAGTATCCATGAGTACCCATGGTATTGGGAACTACTGAAAATAATTTTGGTCATCCGGTGACACTGCAGAAAATATTTTTAAAACATATTCATTTTAGTTGTGTTTAGGCTTAGTTACTTGTATCCTCCTCGGTGTACATTTCATAAACATTTTACACATCACTTACTTTTAAGAAGCCCACAAAATATGTTTCTCAGCTACTGGAATGTTCCGATTATCACTGTATACGCTCCTGCAGGCTGTCATCTTTCACATCTTTGACCTGCAGAACTGTTTTTTTTTTAGTATTGTTCAGTCATGTGACCTTATGGACCGTAAAATACCATGCACATCTTTATGTCCATGGTCATGCTGGTCCACTTGGTTTTCATGGCCAGTTCTTTCTCCAGTGGGCCGCACCATACAGCTACTGATATTCGTAGGTGATCTCCCATCCAAGTGCCGACCAGGCCCAACCCTGCATGGCTTCAGGGTGGTGTGACGTCTTGGTTCCCTGACTGGAATCTACGAACCCAGGTCACAGTGGTGAAATCACTGAATCCGAACCACTGGACAACCACGGAAACCTACTAGCAGCAATGTTTTTTTCTGATTAAACATGTAGCTTACAACTCAGTGGTGAGCAATGTTTTTGCCAGAGCCTCAATTTTATTTTTGGGCCCTATTTTGGGCCATCCCCTACTCATTTCATTAAGAAAAACAAAAAACTTTATGATCCTGCACCCCAGACTAAACCATGTAGCCTCTCTATGATCCCATTTCTTTCGACCTTCTCCAAGCCTCCTGTGACATTATATATAGATAACACACACTTCTACTCAGGACTACATCTATGCCCACCAGATGATGCCTTTACAGGCCCTTAATCTGTCACCCCAATACACAAAATAATTGTAATTGTTTCTTTTTTTTAACCAGTGACACATCATACAATCTTTGAAAAAGATATGCTTCCTATAAAGATGGAGGTTTAAGGACCATGATCCATTTATGACGCTTTATATTATTCCTGTTCATAAATATACTAGTAACTTGCTTGTCAAAATGACAGTGTCATATGTTATGTTAAATTGTCTGTTCTGTCTCTCTCTGTGAACCCTCTGTCTGTCTCTCGCAATGCACCCTCTCTCGTTGTCCTCTCTCTCCCTCCCTGTCCCCCTCTCACCTTCCCTCTGTCCCCCTCTCTCTCCCCTCCCATCTGCCCCCTCTCACCTTCCCTCTGTCCCACTCTCTCCTCCCATCTGCCCCCTCTCACCGTCCCTCTGTCCCCCTCTCCTCTCATCGGCCCCCTCTCACCTTCCCTCTGTCCCCCTCTCTCCCCATCTGCCCCCTCTCACCTTCCCTCTGTCCCCCCCTCTCTCTCTCCTCCCATCTGCCCCCTCTCACCTTCCCTCTGTCCCCCTCTCTCTCTCCTCTCATCTGCCCCCTCTCACCTTCCCTCTGTCCCCCTCTCTCCTCCCATCTGCCCCCTCTCACCTTCCCTCTGTCCCCCTCTCTCTCCTCCCATCTGCCCCCCTCTCCTCTCATCGGCCCCCTGTCACCTTCCCTCTGTCCCCCTCTCTCCCCATCTGCCCCCTCTCACCTTCCCTCTGTCCCCCCCTCTCTCTCTCCTCCCATCTGCCCCCTCTCACCTTCCCTCTGTCCCCCTCTCTCTCTCCTCCCATCTGCCCCCTCTCACCTTCCCTCTGTCCCCCTCTCTCTCCTCCCATCTGCCCCCTCTCTCTCCTCCCATCTGCCCCCTCTCACCTTCCCTCTGTCCCCCGCTCTCTCTCTCCTCCCATCTGCCCCCTCTCACCTTCCCTCTGTCCCCCTCTCTCCTCCCATCTGCCCCCTCTCACGTTCCCTCTGTCCCCCTCTCTCTCTCTTCCCATCTGCCCCCTCTCACCTTCCCTCTGTCCCCCCCTCTCTCTCCTCCCATCTGCCCCCTTTCACCTTCCCTCTGTCCCCCTCTCTCTCTCTCCTCCCATCTGCCCCCTCTCTCCCTCCATCTGCAAACTTTTATAGTGGATTTTTTTCTCATAAATTTATATTAATTCATAGATGGTATTATTTCTAGCAAAAAAACTTTTTACCTGCTCCCTACGATTTGCTAATGGCACAACAAGCAGCAAGGAGGTTGAGGATGCATCAGCTACTCTCATATCTTCTTCTCAGAGTCATCACCATTCATACCAGCCATACCACTTCCCTACCTAAAACCCACATTTGTTGCACTTTCTTTTGCATTTTCTTCTCCTCCCTTTTTATTCCTCTGCCCAGTCAACCAATCATAGGCTGTTAGTGGAATGGGTTACTGGTATACCCTGAATAGCTAGACGCAGCTGAAGAGGCTTCACAAGTGTGTGGGCCAGTATAACTATGAAAGGGGGGGGGGGGGGGAGGAAACTCTATATTTATTTTTTTCCTCTCACTCTAGTGAACATAATGCACAGAGAATTCAGGCAAAAATTAAAAAATTTAATCCCAGAGCCATATGCTCCCACATTTTGATCAATATCAAACAACAAAATAAATGTTGTAAACATAGGCATCCAACTTTAATAACCTTCATGAAAATGTGCCTTTAGTTCAAGAGTCTTCATTTTACAATAAAGATAATTTTAACTTGAAAGCAAATATTTTGCTACCAATAAATAAGATGGTACCTAAATTCCGAGCACAAAATAAGCTCTCCCTAAAAGTTCTGATCAGGGCATTGATGTTATTAACATAGAAGACTTAATAAAGATCCTTCTATTCCAACTTGGTTTTAGTCTGTGGTTTTCTCCACTTTAATCTGTTGTGTGTCCACTCTGTACAGTTCCTGACAACCAAGACTCTCTTCTCCTTCTGGAGGCTCCTTTTTTACCCACTGACAAGGATGCGGAACACCACCTTTTTCTACCAGGCATTGTTCTGTCTCAGGAGCTTTCTCCTTGCTCCACCTGTCCACGATCATCTGCAGTGTGGAGAACCTGACTTCTGCTTCAGAACCCACACACTGAAGGAGAAGGTTGGATAATTCTGTTGTTAGATTCTTGATCATATTACCTCGTTTCACAGCTTCCTCTGTATTACTGGAAAAGTATAACACAGTGTCCTGGAACTCCTCTTCTGTTAGGGTACGATGTTCCAAATATTTCTTCTGCCAGCGGTAGGACACCATATTTTCTTCCACTGGCTTCTTGCTTGCATGCAGCATGCTCAGTATGTGCCGACATGGCAACCTATAACAGCTGCTGAAGTAGCAAGTACAGGAGCGTCCATCTGCAGTGACTCGGTGGGATTCTTCCAAAAGCTGAACTGCAATTAAGCTTTCTTGCACATTGGCAAGCTGTGTAGACTTTTGGACTACCTCCCATTCCTTCAGGCATAAGCGAAGGCCCATAGAATTACAGTGCTCACGCAAGGATGACTCTATATTGGCTGACACATTTGAAGGTTCGTTAACCTTTTGGGATGAAGATATGTTTTGATTAAAGGATGGATTGGGACAGCTAGACTGAGATTGGGTGGACAGAAACGCCGTCTGACTGGGAGGAGGTCGGCAGGCAAGTGGTTTGAAACGGTTAGGTGGTATATTTAAACACTGTGTAGGTTTCTCCGAGCAGGCATTAACTTTTTTGCTCCTGCTTGAGGGCTTTGTACTAGGCTTTGAAAAGTTTAAAGAACCATCACCCATGTCATCTAGACCTTTGCTATTGAAACAATCAGCATATTCCACAAATTGTTGAATACTGAGTTCAAGGGAGCTTGGATTTCCAAACAAGCTGGAAATCTTTTTTGTGACCTGCTCCAGGCTATGCATGTAGGTGCTGCAGGAATGCAAGCCCTTCCTGACATGCATGTACCAAACTAACTCACAAGAAAACCAGTTTGTTGTCAAACAATCATAAATATCTTTATCCAGTTTGGGTTTTAGCTTCTGTGCCAAGTAGAACACTTTATCAGGTGATGTGCAGTATACCACATCATCTATTAATTTTATTAGATATTCTTTGGCAGTATGTTTTCCCTTGATTTTGCTTTGAATTAGATGCACAGTGTGGTACATTGATAGCAATAACTTAGCACTGGGGAAAGCTTCCTTTAAAATGTCTTTATGGGCAAACATCATATCAGTAAAGATGGTCTTTACCTTGGCCCATTCTGGGTTGAAGCTCTGAAAAGCGCTGATCATTTTGGACACATTTTCAGCATTATCCTCATTCAGGAAGGAAAAATGTACAACTTTTCCGGCTCTATCTTTGTTTTCCACTAGGAAGGCATACAGTACAAAGTTGTCTTTACTTGCCACTCTATGTAGTAGAAGACTTTCTGGAAACTTCAAAAACAGGCCACTCATTTTACTTGTCTGAAAATTCAAACGCACTAGCTCTTCTCTGTTTCCAACGTACATTACAGCCGAAGAGCCTACATCACCTAACAGAAAGTTATTAATTAATGCTGCCAACCGTATAACGGCCATTCCAACAAGCTCTTCTTTAGGGGAATCCGTAAATGCAATCTCGCTACTGGAATCTGTAGAACAGTTGGGAGTCTCAGATATGTTCTCCTCTTCTATAGTTATATCACTCTGTGAGAGAGACGGAGTCTCTTGGAGGGGAACACATGCAACATGATCATCCTCAGACAAATCTGTTGATGGTTTTGCGCTGTATAGTTTTTTTGGAGGGGTGTCTGTACAATTGGTCACAGCTTCCTCCAAATTAACAGGAGGTTTCTTATATTCTTCTGTGTGGATATGATTAGAATTCTCATCACTCACAACCAAGCAATCCATTAATTCATCATACTCCAATAAGAAGTAGGCTGGACAAATGTTCTCAGATTTTCTTTTGCGGCCATGTCCCTGCAGCTGGGAACAGCAAAGCTTGACAACAACATACCTGCAGAAAGTTAAAAAAAAACAACAGAATTTGAATAACTGGTAATGATCATGTAAGAGACCGCTTAGATTTGAACCAGATTCATCTTAGTTTGTAAGTGAATACTCTACAATTGAACTCTCATCTTTTCTTGAAAATGAATGTAAGAGGATACACATAAGGTTCCTGTGTAATTACACACACATTATATATACTGTATATATACACATCCGTTTCAGGGATCAATCCATACATCATGAAAAGCCCTGAACAACCCTCAATTCAGCATTAATAAATAAAAAAAAATAAAAAAAAACCTTTGAAGTACCTTTCTAACTCAAAGCACAACTGGTAATTTCAATCACCCTTTAATCTTACATGACAATGCTTGCCCTAATACACTTACAAAGTATTCTGAATCCTTAAACTTGAAGATCATCTTTAATATTTTGTTTTATCCATTATATAGGGGTCGGTTTGAAAATCCTTGTTGTATTTTTAAATACAATATGTGAATAAATTAAATAGTTAAAAATACTTGACTTCATAATTATTTTTTTCTTGTTCTTGAATTTGTCATTGAATATTAGTGGTGAATTGCTCAGAAAAAAATAAGGAATCTTATATTTTCCTTTTAAATTTAGCTACTAAATTTTAAAAAGGAAGATGTGCTAATAGAAATTACTATGTTTAAGCCTCATAAAGAAGCAATGAGATAGTGCTACCTCCTAAAGCTGAAAGTTTATAATACAAACATTACTCTTAGTCTTCCCACCATCTACTACAGCATCAATTCCTCACATCTTTTCATGGTTAACAATGCTATCACTCCCACCTCCCAAGCCCGTTGTCTTGGGGTTCTACCGGATCCGTTTCTCCCTTTATTTCCTCACATACAGCCACCAACAAAATCTTGTCTTCTCAATTTAAAAAACATTTCCAAAATGGGGCACTACATTACACAAGACACAACTAAGATTCTAATACATTCCCTCATCACATCCCGTCTGGACTACTGCAACTCACTTCTGACTGGCCTACCCACCACCCATCTATCCTCCATATTGAATGTCCCCGCTAGACTCATCTACCTTACTAAACGTTCAGTGTCTGCAGCACCTCTCTCAATCACTCCACTGGCTACCCGTAACCTCCAAAATAAATTTTTAAACCATGACCCTAACTTACAAAGCCCTCAACTACACTGCACCCCCTAATATTTCTGCTCCCATCTCCAAATATTCCCCCACTCGCCCTATTTGCTCTGCTAATGACCTTCTTCTCTGAACACCTCCTCTCACTCCCGTCTTAAAGAACCTTTCTTGCGCTGCCCCGATTCTCTGGAACTCCTTGCCTCGCTCCACTAGACTATCCTCCTGCTTTAAATCCTTCAAAACCTCACTAAAAACACACCTGTTTAAAGAAGCCTATAGCCTGCCTCCTGCATTTCTCACCCTCCTGTACCACACACAAAACCTTTAGATTGTAAGTCTGCAAGTTTTCAATCGTGCAATGTGCTTTGGGAAAAGCTCTAGGAACACCAGATTCTAAGCTCAAAGACAGGGCCCTCCATCTTTTTAACGTGTTAATATTGTTTTTGCCTTGATCACAACGTATGTATAGTGCTACGGAATATGTTGGCAGGTTGCAATTAAACTATAATAATAATTACTCAGTGGGAGCTTCAGTAATGATAATGAAGTCTCTTCTGAAATAAATTACACCACACAATGTCTCCCGTAAGCGGATAATAATGGGAATCACACTTGTGTGGTGTGCACAAGAAAGAGATCTATATTTTAAAGTGATATTAATCTATGAATGCCTATGCCCCATTAAAATAAACTGAATAATTCTCAAAAATGTACTGTGAACATGAGATCTCCATCAATGGACATCTACAAAGAGTCAGGAGTGCAGAGACTATTACTAAATCTATGGAGCAATTTACTCACAAATGGCAGTCTCTGCAAACATACATGCAATCCAGAGCCTAACTAAACTCTAATCACTTGATTCTGTTATGGCATTCTACATTAGTAAATTAATTTCCACCAAGGTCATCACTTTGAAAATGTTATGAAAATTAAAGTTCTTAATAGATCAGACGTTTAGAAACTCATCTGAAATGCAGGAGCCTGCCAAATATTTTTAGGAGCCACCATATGGATTATATTTAGAAATATATGTATAATAACGAGCCAGTAGTAACATTTTAGGACCGGTTACTCCTTAAGCCTGTATATATATATATATATATATATATATATATATATATATATATATAATGGTAATCCAAAGGGGCAAATTGAATATTTTACATAGTGAAGGAGGTTCAGAGGAATTACACTATGCATGCTTCACATTGAATTAATGTAATGAGGCAAGATATGGTTTGTAGGGCTATATATATATATATATATATATATATATATATATATATATATATAAACATTGCTAATTATTTACTTGAGATGCCCGCTTAATTTCTCTGTACCAGCTCCAACATTCCAGGACCAATCTTAAGTCTGATTCCTAAATATAAATTAATTCCAGATATTTAACAAGATTTGCTAATGGCAAATTATATTCAGTGATGAGTTAGCATACAGCTATTTCTCAAAGGCCTAGTTTGCCGTCACTAATGAAGAGCTCCCACATCTCGTCCTTACGTGATATCCGGCCGCACATTCGCTCCATGCTTGGTGTTGTGGTATCGCACAGATATACTGCTCTGGATACTGTAACTGCTCTTGGTCTCCTTTTTGTAAGTGTTGAATCTCGTCGTGAAGTCTTCAAAGTTGATGAAGCAGCTGCCCCTCTGCATGGCTACCAATCTATTAGGTATGTTCCAACTACCAGAATGCTCTTGGCATGAAATCTCCTTTGGAAACATACAGAGTATGGCGGATGGCGTATTCCGGCAAAGTTCACTCAGGTAATATCAGGCAGTGATGGATGGTTCCATTTAACAGTAGCCAATAGGTCAATTTACTCTAACCACCTCTAGCTCTCATTAGGTATCAATTTTGCACATTTTGTCATAGTATTAAGTGCACATTTTGTCATAATATTAATTGCTATATCCTTAAGAGCTGGGTAAGTCTTATGGCTGGTACTTAGCTTGCACCACCTTGCCACCCTAGTGTTTTTGGGGTGTAATTCTGCCTCTGGTTACTTATTTCCTTATTCTATGACTTCCCTGCTTTAGATATCTTGCACACAGCCTTTCTCAGAAATTAAGCGCCTTTCTCTCGATTTTATTCTGTTTAAGCGACGCCCACAAGCTTATATATACTAGCTACAGACCGCGCCCTTTCATATTCAACCAATCAGCGCTTCCATTTTGTATCTCGGTAAGACTTCAACCAATCAACAATTTAACGCCGTTGCCACGTGAGTAGAGCAACGACCAATCAGCTTAGCTGTTTTATTTAGGGGCGGGAATAGAACAGGTTGACATACTCGTCGACAAATGAGAACTGAGGATGGGAATGGTCAGAAATATCAGCGAACGACAGCTCTGCGTACCCGGATGTTTATGGCCGGCGCTTCCGGTTTCGCTGTACTGTAGGCTCCATGGAGGATTATTCACCGATTTTAGACCAAAGGTCATTGTATGACTTGGCTGTCACGTGATAGACAAGATGGCGACGCCCGTGCAGCCGGAGGATGTGTTAGAGCTGGAGGAGGTAGAGCAGGCGGATCTGAGGAGTGTGCTGGTCACCAGTGTGCTGAACCTGGAGCGGCTGGACGTGGATCTGTTCAGGTGCGGGGGGAGGGGGTTATACACGGAACAAAGAGCAGAGATAGAGGTTCAACACCTTCCATTTAAAGGAGACGAGTCAGAAAATAAGAATATCTCATGGCTACGACCAAATGGATCCCTGCATGGCCATATTTAGTATTTAGTGATGGATAACTTGACTTGCCCCTTCTGGATCGCTACCTTGTGTTGGTGAAGTGGCTTGTGTACCTCAATGAAGCTGTGAGCTATACCATGTAGGGTAATCCAAGATGGGCAGGTCATAGCAGTGGTCCAGTGGAGAAGGAACTGGCAAATGGCTCCAGTGTCTTTGCCATGAAAACCATATGGATAAGCACAAACACAGACAGATGTGCCTGGCGTGCTGCGTCTATGGTCAACGAGAGTCGGACATGACTGAAGGACCGAATAACAACATATTTGATTTGTTAATGGCAAAAAATAAGCACAGCCTTTATGTGGTAATCTGTAACTGTGCCCCTTGCCGAGATCGTGGTTTATCCTTACAGTGTCCCTTTAAGGAGATGTTGGTCATGCTCATTGTAAGAGGGGGATGACTGAAGAAGAGCATGACTGTCTATATATCTATTTCCAGGGATGCTTTTATAGCAGTGGTGGGTACCTTGTTTGTATAAGACCTGCCAACAGCTGGGATTTCTCAATCACTCTCTCTCTCTGCCAGTTTATCTAAGTTTAAGAAACTTTCCTGTTTCATACCCACCAGCGTGTAGTTGCCAGTAGGTGGCGCGTCAGGAGTTTCTTCAATTTGTTTTTAGGGTAGTGGCAGAGAATACGCTTCAATTACACTGTGCTCACCCTTATTTTACTATGTAAAGCTTATGATCTGCCACAACCCTAACCCCGAACACTAAAACTAACCCTAAGAACAAATAGAACAAAGTCTTGGCGTGCCACCTATTAGCCGATGCACTGACTGCAACAAAACAGGAAAGATACAGGTATATTCTGCAGTAGCGTATCTGAGTTACTCCGTTTATTCTCAAGCCGAGACACACTGAAATCCTGGACTGCCGGAAGCTATCATATAATCACGTTGCTTATTCTTGCTGAGACTGATCTCCTAAGTTATTAAGGCTGTTATTTTGTTGTTATCGTGATGAATTCTCAGAGAATATTTGGTACAACGTTTTTATTTTATTCAGTTGTGTAATTATTATCATACTTTGTTTCATCTCTATACAGAGGGTCTCACCACTGGGTACCCATTACACAGAGGCTGTTTGGTGGTCAGATTGTCGGCCAGGCTCTAGTTGCTGCCGCTAGCTCCGTGGATGAGAATGTGCACGTCCACTCCTTGCATTGCTACTTTGTGCGAGCAGGTAACCGCTGACCCTATATGTTAAATGTTTACATCTTATTGTTTGTCCTGTCACAGTGGATCCGTCTGAGCAATGTCCTCCTTATTACGTGTACATGTTTATATACCACCTATCCGTGATCAGGTGAGTGTGTGCTTCTTATATGTGCATTGGGGACAATGGTCCCTGAACACTTTGTCCTCCCTTACTAGGTTATCCACTCTTGTGTCCTCCCTTACTAGGTTATCCGTTCTGGTGTCCTCCCTTACTAGGTTATCCGTTCTGGTGTCCTCCCTTACAGGGATATCCGTTCTTGTGTCCTCCCTTACAGGGATATCCGTTCTTGTGTCCTCCCTTACCGGGATATCCGTTCTGGTGTCCTCCCTTACCGGGTTATCCGTTCTGGTGTCCTCCCTTACCGGGATATCCGTTCTGGTGTCCTCCCTTACCGGGATATCAGGTTCTGGTGTCCTCCCTTACCGGGATATCAGGTTCTGGTGTCCTCCCTTACCGGGATATCAGGTTCTGGTGTCCTCCCTTACCGGGATATCAGGTTCTGGTGTCCTCCCTTACCGGGATATCAGGTTCTGGTGTCCTCCCTTACCGGGATATCAGGTTCTGGTGTCCTCCCTTACCGGGATATCAGGTTCTGGTGTCCTCCCTTACCGGGATATCAGGTTCTGGTGTCCTCCCTTACCGGGATATCAGGTTCTGGTGTCCTCCCTTACCGGGATATCAGGTTCTGGTGTCCTCCCTTACCGGGATATCAGGTTCTGGTGTCCTCCCTTACCGGGATATCAGGTTCTGGTGTCCTCCCTTACCGGGATATCAGGTTCTGGTGTCCTCCCTTACCGGGATATCAGGTTCTGGTGTCCTCCCTTACCGGGATATCAGGTTCTGGTGTCCTCCCTTACCGGGATATCAGGTTCTGGTGTCCTCCCTTACCGGGATATCAGGTTCTGGTGTCCTCCCTTACCGGGATATCAGGTTCTGGTGTCCTCCCTTACCGGGATATCAGGTTCTGGTGTCCTCCCTTACCGGGATATCCGGTTCTGGTGTCCTCCCTTACCGGGATATCCGGTTCTGGTGTCCTCCCTTACCGGGATATCCGGTTCTCGTGTCCTCCCTTACCGGGCCATTCGGTTCTCGTGTCCTCCCTTACCGGTCCATTCGGTTCTCGTGTCCTCCCTTACCGGTCCATTCGGTTCTCGTGTCCTCCCTTACCGGGCCATTCGGTTCTCGTGTCCTCCCTTACCGGGCCATTCGGTTCTCGTGTCCTCCCTTACCAGGCCATTCGGTTCTCGTGTCCTCCCTTACCGGGCCATTAGTTCTTGGGTCCTAGGCCATCCAATTTGGTGTCCCCTTTTACTCTGTCATCACATCTCTGTCTGCTTCCTCTACTTTGGACATAGTGACATTCCTTCCTGAGCCCCACTAAGAAGTATGAAAATTTACCTTTTTCATCATAAGCCTTGTTTAAAGAACGCGCTGTGCCTGTGCATTTTTATCGTTTTTTTGAAAATGAATCTTCACAGCTATCATCCATTTCCTTCTGTCAGCTGATTGCTACTTTCTCAGGAGGGTATGTCCCTGCAACCTGAGCCTTCCATTACGGATACTGAAAAGATTGGGCAATTTTAAACAACATAATGTCCTTGTGCAGTTAGAAACTTCCTGTACAATCAGTCGTTTCCCACCTCAGGAGGTTGATCAGCAGAAATCAAACTAGTAGATCCCACAACCGCATAATTGCATATAAAAAGTAGTAGTCCTTAAATAATATATTTTAAATATATGAGCACAGTGGCCCAGTGTGAAGTGAATGCATCATTTTGCATCCATTATATCTATCGTGTATTTTATTCTCCTTTCCAGGAGATCCCAAGATTCCAGTTCTGTACCAAGTGGACCGGACCCGGAATGGGCGCAGCTTCAGCGTGCGCTCTGTTAAGGCCATACAGCACGGGATGCCAATACTGACTTGCCAAGCTTCCTTTCAGGTGCTACAGGAGAGTCCTCTTCAGCATCAGTTCACCATGCCTACTGTTCCTCCGCCAGAGGAACTGCTCACCCGCGAGGAGCTCATACACAAGTACTTGCAGTAAGTTGTACTACATACATGCGTATATGTAATGGGATGCCCGGACACACCGACATAAGCGCTCAGGCGATGTGCGCACCGATGAACTGACCCACCAACAGCGCAGCGCCTATACAATGCTCTCACTCACCAAGCTCTCTCTGACAATGTGCAGCTCCCCCAGTCCAGACTCTCCCTCTCTGTAGCCCCCCAGAACACCACCACACTCACCCACCTGGTCCTTGCCCTTCTTGTAATGTATATGTGTAGGACGGGCGAGGAGGTGGGGTACACTAGAGAGGGTGAGTGCAGCACTGTCCTGGCGCGCTGGTGTGAGTGCGCACTTTTTTTCATGCATTTTGGGAGGGAGATGTGTGTGCACAGGACGGCGCGCACGTCTCCCTCACTCTAAAGTCGTGCCACTGGATGCCCCAGGAGATGCCAAAGTGAATCATCCGAGAGACTATCATAGTATTGAAAATCTCATACGTTTTTCATAAGGCGTGTATTAGTTTTCTTTCCTTTGTCTTTTTTTTTTTTTATTCTCTTTATTAGGACCCTGAGAGTACAAAATGTCCAGGGATATCTTACAAGCATGTTATAGTACATAACAATAAGCAACTTTCAATATCTTATCCATCTTTTTCAGTATTTTCTTTCCATGTTTACTTACAGCATTTCTTAATAACAACAAAAAAGGAAAAAAAGGGGGTAGGGGATATGAGGAGGGAAGGGGCGGGGGGATACTGGTATTTTAAAAATATTCTCCACCCTACCATCTAGGTTTTACAGTTCTATTGTACAGTTCCAGCCGAATTTAAGTGTCCACGGACCCCAACAGGCCGCCCATTTTCTGCAATTTTTCGTTTAAATCCGCTGAAATTGAGCACATTCTCTAAATGTGTTGGATTTTCCTCCTGACTTCCTCGAAACGTGGTCATGCCATTTTTATAGTTTTTGGCTATTATGATTCTAAACCTAGTTTGATAAAAAATGTAAAACCTTAGGAAAGTTTGAGATGGAAAGGCCCAAGATTGCTTCCTCAGGTTTTCTAGGGATGCATGAACCCCAAATTCTCAAAAAATGAACAATTTTTGCGGCAGTCCCACAGTGCGTGTCTCAATGTACAAAGTTCATTACAGCCTCTTAAGCAGTTGCCATAAACGGCTTAGACCTTTGTAACCTTTCCGGTGTGAGATACCATCTTAAATATATATTTTTTAGCCATTCTCTCTCTCTTGCCCACGTAACGTCATCTACAGTTACATCCAATGGATTTGTTTTCTTGATATTGCATGCGTAAATAAGATGTCCAGCCTATTATATTACTAGAGGAACATCTTTAGATATTATGCAGTAATGTGTATGAAGCAATGTGGCTGCCCGTGAAAAACCAGGTGACTTGTAGTTCTAGAGAAGTCCTCAGATTGATGAGGGGTATCTCTCATATGGTGTATTACTATTAGCCATGCTTGAATGCCTTGGTAGCCAGGGGAAATCACCCAGTGCTTTTTTTTTTTGTTTGTTTATGGGAAAACTCAGATACCAAAATGTCCTTCATGAATTCAACCTATTGGCGTTGTGCTGATTCTTTGGCATTGCCTCCCCCTCTCTCTATCTATCGATGTTAAAGTTCAGTTGTGTAAGATTAAGAGATAGTGAGAGAAGATATATATTCATTCACAGAAGTTCATAACAGTTTAGGCAGAAAGCCGACAGGGAAATTGACAACTCAGGACTTCTTAAAGGGATGTAGGACTTACTGTTATGTTTTCCTTTTTGACTTCCAGTAGATTTTGTAGAGCTAGGAGGACAATAAACAATGGTGATGCATTTACATACATTAGAAGACAAATTAGTAGCAGCTCAGTCTTGGATTTTTAAATGGCTGGAGGTTATCCAAGAGGATATATGTGAATGAGATGGTTTCACATGGGTTAGTACAGTGGGGATAGGTCTGGGGAGCTAGATTTGGCAATCATCAGCATTAAGATGATACTGAAACCCATAGAAGCTGTTGAGTTTACCAAGAGAGGAGATGTAGAAAGAGAAAAATAATGGACCTGACACTGATCCTTGGGGAACCTTAATAGAAAGGAGGAAGATGAAGTAGAAGGTAGGAAATACCACTGTAGGAGAAGATGAGATCCATGAGAGAGTTGTGCCATGAAGGCCGAGGGAATGGAGTGGGTGGTCAACTGTGACCAAGGAGTATTTTTTATAAGTAGTCCCTTACCTAGCAGTCACTAGGCCATTTGTTACCTTAATGAGAGCAGTGTTTAGTTGAGTGTTAGTTGTGCCAGATTGTAATGGGTCGAGTAAGCAACGTAAAGAGAGTGCAGACTAGAAGTTCCAGTATTATAGAGGCTAAGGGGAGTAGAGAGCTTGGACAATAGTTAGAAAGGGATGAAGAATTGAGAGAGGGCTTCTTAATGACTCATACTTTCAGTTTGCAACTTCAAAGTAGCTGCAAACCAGCCTTGGTAATCGTTAAGGGAATTCTAAAGGCAAAGCAATAATTTAACTTTATAATGGCAACATAAAGGATAAATGGGGCATACTATAATTTAGTAATTTGAACAGCTGGCAGACTAATAATCTATTTATTTGTTATGTATTAAGTTTAGTTCTTCAATTATTAATATTGTATCAGTCATTTAATTCCAGCTGAAAGAGGGCATGGGACCAAGCCGGAATATTTAGGGACATGATTTTTCCTGTCTTTGTAATGCAGAGACCCATCACTTGTGGAGAAGCATAGACTGGGCCTGAACAAAATACTGGCGCAGGAAGTCCCGATCCAGATCAAACCTATTAACCCACCGGATATGTTCCATCGCCAGCCACAGGAACCACGACAGATGTTCTGGGTGCGAGCTAAAGGACTTATTGGTGAGTAAATATGACAGGCATCTTATAATGTTGACTAACTGCCAATAGTGAACATGCATCCAGCGATTCTCTTGTTTTTTTTTGTTTTTTTTTATAATAAGTAAAGTATTAAATTTAAAGGAAAGCAACCTTGCATAAAAAGGGACTTACATTGAAGGACCACTGTAAAAAAAAAAAAAAAAAAAAATATATATATATATATATATATATAATTATACAAACACACACGCACACAAGTGCGGAGCTACCTGCTCCAGCAAGAGGGCAGTGATGACATGAGCTCAACTCTCTCCCCCTCTCCCCTCTCCCTCTCCCTCCCTCTCCCCCTGTTTGCTTGAAGGTTAGTTTTAGGGTTAAAAGACATACTCTAATACAGTGATTCTATTGGTTAGTACAGGGTGCCTATGTAGGGAGCAGTAGTGGTGTGGAAACCATTGTTTTAAATTAAAGTAAATCTGTTTGTGTATAGAATTAGTCAATGTAATATGCATGTCTGATATAATCAGGATGTGTTAAATTAGAAAAAGGCTAAAAACAAAGACATTTACATATACCTTTTTAAAATATATATATATATATATATATATATATATATATATATATATATATAATTTTTTTTTTTTTTTAAGTATAGTTGACTTAAACCAACTCTTTGCACTTTATCTGTTTTAAATCACAAAAAAAGAAAGAAAGGGGAACTGGTGGGATTTGAACTCACAATCATTTATTGCAAAGGTAGTTGCTTTAACCACTTAGCCATCTCTTGGTATGAATAGTAGTGAGTGAAAAACAACAATATATCTAATATAGAGAATGTACCAATTACTCTTGTACAGCTCCTCTTAATTAGTACCACTGGTTGGTGTAGCCTTTTATAGGTTCAGTAGATTCCATGGTGGAAACAAGTACTTAAAGGCATATTCAAGTGAGCTGGGTTATTAATCCATCTGATAGTGGAGAATTAGTAGTTTATGAAAAAAATTATTGCATGAAAAAATACCAAAATAAACATTTAAACAGTTACCCTAAAGTTTGCTGAATTTCTTGCAAATATTTTTCTAGCAATGTTAACACCCCCTGAAATTCCCAGCTGAAATTAGCATACATAATACATTGTATCCTTTTGGCCCTGGGATTGTGCAGGTGAAGTCTAATGTGTAAAGTCACATGATTTCAGACACTTTACTCTCCTTTAGATTTTTGTAATAACAAGAACAAGGTCAGTGTCCCTTCATTCACGGATTGTTTTATCTACTTCCCAGGTGAAACTTCCCCCAGCCTCAATGATTTACCCCATCACCTCCCCCACCTCCAATGAATTGCCCCATTACCTTCCCCTCTTCCCCAGTGAATTGCCCCTGTGATCTCTCCCAGCCCCTGTAAATTGCATGTACTCACTCACAGACACATGCACAGAGACCATTGCTGGCTCTTGCAGGTCATTGCAGGACCATAAATTAAGCATAAATGCTCATTTGCCTAAAAGACAAATTAGAATAGGAAGAAGAAACTGAAATGATTGGTTTCAGTACAATTATAATTTGTCAGAATTTATCAAGGAGAGGGTGTAACCGCTCAAGCATTTTTACTTGAATATCTATTTATGCTCCTTTTTAAGGACCTAGTATAATAGTCATCTGTGCTGTCTGTATTCAGCATTGCTGATTGGTTGCAAATCTGAGCATGCTTACAAGGACTGGGTACACTTTTACAAAATCATACCCTGAGAAGCCTAGCTCAATCCTGATTTCCCATTGTGGTGATTTGCACCTGACCCTTTCGCCGCCCTTCCCGGGGGACCCAGACAGGTAGTTTCACTATTTACACATAGTCTACTTTATTCACATTTGTTTTTTTCAGCATTCATGGGGACCCTGGGAACTGAACCCCTGGTAATGTTGACGGTCGTCTGTACTATCAACTGAGCAGCAAACAGGGAAAAAACGTTGAGAATTATCATTGGATTATAGTCCAGGATATGAATGCCAAGGAATAATTGCACCGATAAAAGCAAATCAATGCGACTCTTATTGTGTACAATAAAATCCCTATTGACACATAATTATACAGCAAGGGTGAAAATGCCCTTTGGCTATTTGTACCCACATAAAACACTACAATGCAATCTACACACCTATTAGGGAGACAAGGGTTAAAGGGATATAAATCAATCAGAGACTTGAAAATCATAAGGGCAAGTATTGATCATGAATTGATATAGATATTTGCATTTATTTATTGCCTGTATAGCCCTTGAAGACGGCTACAAGACATTGCATGGATAAAAGTCTGCTTGTGGGCCAGTGAGGGAGAAAAGGGGGTGATGTCCAGTTAGCAAACTAAGGCTCTGGACTTCTACCTGTTACCTCCTCTTGCATCAAAAACTACAAACCCACCCTCTCATCATCCAGTTCCCAGGATGTGATGTAAGAAACACAAAATGTATTAATGTACTCCTAGACGGAGTCTTCAAAAAATTCAGATATTCCCCAAAAATAATGCACGTCCATTTATTACATAGCCAATGATATTGTAAGTTTGGTACATACTTGACAAAAATATGTGGGGTTTTTTTGTTTGTTTTTTAACTTGAAGGGTCACTGTAGTTTAGGAAAAAAGTCACATTTTTGAAGCATGAAGCAAGCAAACATTAGCAGCGATTGAAGTCGGGAGGCACCATTACTTTGAGTAGATCCTTCATGTTCAGTGCTTGATGTTCAGGGGAGGAGATAGTTGAATTTGTATAACCTTCGAGGCTACATGTGTGTTTGCGTTATTCAGTTGTGTCCGATTCTCTGTGACCTCATGGACCGCAACACACGGTATTCATGGAAGAGATACTGGAGTGGGTTTTCAATGCCTTCTCCAGTGGGCAACAGCTCTTGGTTTTTCTAGGTGGTCTTCCATCCAAGTACTTACCAGGCCGGACCCTGCTTGGCTTCAAGGTGGTGTGACCTCTTGGTTCCCTGGCTGGAATGGAACCCAGATTAACAGGGAGATACTTCATGTGATTTCCCGAATTTTCATCCAGCTTTGCACTGATTTGAATACAATAACTAGTTATAAGCCTCTCTATAATCTGTTTGTAACTATCCCTGAGAACCGGTAGATAAGGTCTCAAGGACCAGCTGTTGAGAACCACTGGTCTAAACAACATTGAGGAAGACATATTCACTCCTACCAGGCAGCAATGTAAGGGGTTCAAATTGGCAAAGCTGGTTTGTGTTTGACATTATGATAATTTGGTAATCCCTTTCTGGGTTGCAACCTTGTTGTGGTGAGGGGGCTTGTGTTCCTCATTAAAGCAGTGCTCTAAATTATGTAAGGTCACCCAAAATGGGCAGGTCGTAGCAGAGAGATCAGACAAATCAAGATCCAGTGGAGAAGAAACTGGCAACCCACTCCAGTATCTGTGCCATGAAAACCTTATAGATAAGCCACAACCAGATACAAGATGTGCATGGCATGTTGTGGTCCATTGGGTCACGAGAGTTGAATATAACTGAACAACAAAATGGGGTAATTTAACATTGCCTGGCACTGTACAAACCTCAGCATGGTCTATAGCACATATTAAAGGGGCAGTGATTACGTACATGTACAGCTTAGATCTTCAACCTGGCCACATCTCTCTCTACACACTGTTTCAATCTGCACGCCGGCCTATTCCAGGTTAGATGTTCAACCTGGCCACATCTCTCTCTACACACTGTTTCAATCTGCACGCCGGCCTATTCCAGCTTAGATCTTCAACCTGGCCAAATCTCTCTCTACACATTGCTTCGATCTGCACGCCGGCCTATTCCAGCTTAGATCTTCAACCCGGCCACATCTCTCTCTACACACTGTTTCGATCTGCACGTTGACCTATTCCAGCTTAGATCTTCAACCCGGCCACATCTCTCTCTACACACTGTTTCGATCTGCCGGTCGGCCTATTCCAGCTTAGATCTTCAACCCGGCCACATCTGTCTCTACACACTGTTTCGATCTGCACGTTGGCCTATTCCAGCTTAGATCTTCAACCCGGACACATCTCTCTCTACACATTGTTTCGAACATAAGAATAAAAAAGCCTTCTTTAGTCTTCCCATTACATCGACCTAAAGGTTTGGCTTAGTTACGGCTCAGGATTGACTTATGTGCTCAGAATACTATAAATGACCACTATAGTGGTCGTGACATAGAGGTTTGGGTTCCCTGGTGGTCCAGTGGTTAAGATTCTGTGCTTTCACGGCTATGACCTGGGTTCGATTCCGGTCAGGGAACTAAGAGGTCACACCACCCTGAAGCCAAGCAGGGTTGGATCTGGTCAGTACCTGGATGGGAGATCACATAGGAATACCAGGAGCTGTATGATGTGCCCTACTGGGGAAGAAACTGGCAACCCACTCCATTATCTCTACCATGAATACCAAGTGGAGAACGGACACAACTGAACAATGCAAACACAAATAGAGGGTCATATATTCTCTTACAAATGTATTTGTACTAAATTAGCAAATAAATTCAAAATAGTCTAGGAGGCCACCATAAAAAATATTTTACACCAGTCTGTACGGAAAGACAATCTCCTAGATAGATAAAAATATCTCCTAGGCAGATCTGCGGTCGCTCCACATCTAGTAGGGGATGCATGCAGATTTTAGCACTAGCTAATTAATTAAATGAAACCATATTAATGACCGTTCTAGTGGCCCCTTAAATACATGTGTTGTTCCATGACTGATTGCACCTAATTTGAACATTGGTGTAAACGGCCTCTGTGACTAGATTAGACATTGTCAGCAAATTTTAAGAACCGATTTTAATTATCTGTTTACTTCTTTTTAAGAGTTTCAAACCCTGTTCTTTTAGTGCTTGTACAAATCGCTTTTGAAACAGTCGGGACCGCCATTGTTTTTTTTTTCAGCAATATCAAGTACAGCCAGTAGAGGGAGTACTTATTTCCCCCCCATAGAGCCTAGAGCCCTGACACACCCTAATTGGAATTAGCCTGAAGGATGCTTTTACTTTGTTCCAGAAGCAGTTAGAACAGGTAGTAAAAGCCTAAATCACAAATTTTTCATGCAAAAGCAAAACATTTTGTAATATAAAAACCTGCTATAATACTATTATTATGGTTATTAATCTTTATAATAAAAATGTTAACATATTCTGTAGCACTACCATAGCAATTGAGGTAAAAAAAATATTATTTCTTCCAGTTCAACCTTTTTTTCAAAGTGGTGCCCAAAATTGTCCTCTATATTCCAAATGAGGGCGTACTAGAGATTTGTATAGTGGCAGAATTATATTTGCTTCCCTTGCTTCTACACCCTTCTTAACACATGCTAATATTTTATTTCCCTTTGCAGCTGCTGTTTTACATTGAGCACTGGTATGTAGGTGGTTGTCCACAAGCTCCCAAATCCCTTTCTGTCTCTGATACTCTTAGATTTGCTCCAATAAGTTTATTGCTTGGCTATTTTTCCTTCCCAAGTGCTCAACTTTACATTTATTGGTGTAAAATCTCATCTGCCATTTTTATGTAAATTTCTCTAGTTTATGCAAGTCCCATTTGCAATGAAAGTATACCATTATCTGATTTAATTACATTGCACAAATGGAGACAATACTTTCTAGTCCTACTTCTATGCCATTAATAAATTATATTAAAAAGGAGAGGACCTAATATTGAACCCTGAGGAACCCCACTTACCACATTGGTCCAATCTGAGAATGTTCCATTTACAACAACCCTTTGCTTCCTGTCTTTTCCTATCTCAATCCATGAGCAGATATTTACTGCAAGTTCTATATTCATTTTTTTATGCAACAGCTCCATTTCCCCCTCCCCCGGGCTAGCAGGTGGCACTGGTGGTGTCTCAGAAAATATTATCTTGGAGGTATTTGCCATAAGCTTGTTTCCTAGATCCATAAAATCTTTTTTTTAAGGACACTATCTTCCACTAACTTTGTAATTAGCTCCATTATATAACTAGACTGATGGGCAATTTCCAGCCCCTACCAATAATTTATCAACCCGATCTACACCAAACCTAAGCACCAGGGAAACCACAAATGGGTTGCTAGGATCTGGGTGACAAATCACCCGGTCTACCTTCCTATCACCAAAACCAGTCTGTTGCTCTGCCTATTCTGCCCTCCCTCACCTTCAGTATGACTGTTCTCCTGGTTGTAATAGGAACAGCTCTATCTTAAATTCCTGAATGGAAATCTCCAAAGGCTTCCGTCAATCTGGCAACTCTGTTAGTGTTTGCCACTCAGAACTGGTCTGCCCCCTCCGCTTCCCCTTGTAACTGTAAGAAAGCTATCTCCCTGGACATCCTCACTAGACATAGTTCCATCCTCCATACTAGGCCCAGTTAAACTGCCTTTCCAGAGAAACAATCTCACCAAATAATACAATTCCAGCTTTAAGGCAGGCAAAATGTCTACATCTATCAGTGATTCAGCTCCTGAGCTTCAGCAGTGCATACATATGGCAAGATGTCCATTGGGTGAGGTAGTCACTGGACGGACTCATGATTGCAATTTACAAAAAATTAAGTGGGAAACAATCTCTAAAGAGCTATTCTGTACCTTAATCTTCTAAAAAATACCTTTTATTTACTGTATACATCCTAAGCCCTTTTATTTAAACTACCATACTTCCACTAGAACTGTTCAATGTCCTCAAGCTCCAAAGCTTGCGCCTTCCTGTTTTAAATAAGGTTCTGCCTTCTCGTCTGCATATTTTTTTTACCTTTCCAGGTAGCAACTCACAAACTGTAAGGCAAATTCACAACCCTCGTACAGATATAAAACACATAGGCCAAACCACTCCTCCACTTACCTACAGCAAGGCAAATACAAAATACTCTGTTTTACGATAGGAAATTACTTCCCTTTTATCTTTGTACCAAAGCTGCATTTTTTTGTTACATGTCCGTCGAATCCAAAAGCATATTCCCTTTCAGCTAAGAATTTTGGGAGTTTCAATGGATATTGAAGCATAGCCGGAGTTAGAGCATTGACCAATAAAGTGTGCAAATACGTTATCAATCTGACTCCAAGTGTTAAATGTCGTAACTTTCAAACTCAATTACTTAAGCATAAAAATTATACACCACATACCTATCGTTCATTTTCCTTCTTATGTGTTGTAACGGCTACCCCGGTAGTGAGAGGGTACCAGCCGTTGGAGACGTCCTCTTCCCTGGCAAGCTGCTGTGTAAAAGTGAAGTTGGTATAATCCCATCCAAGAGTTCCAGAGGGAGAGTCAGGTTCAGCATTAAATATCCATATAGAAGCACTGCGCAGTCTCAGAAGCCCAGACCACCCATATTGGATGACACTTTCTTGGGAGTCAAAGAATACTGTCTTTATTTTGTTATATGCAGAAATATATATACACCTCTTTCCACAGGTAATACACATGCCCATATTTGGCCACACAATACACATAGAGAGACAATAGGTGTGGTCACACCTCCCTGAGGCTACCTGGCTACTTTGATACAATCAGACATTGATCAGATTATACTTCTCTTTGTTCTATGTCTCATAATAAAACACTTTATACAATAGACTTCCTTATCTTATGAGGAGTCTCTGTAATAGGATTATCTAGTAGCTGTAATATTCTGAGCCAATATATTCTGTAGAACATAAAACAACATATCTACAGTACAGCAATGTGATCATATTTTAACCATAATAATTAAATAACCATAAAACAGGGTAAAACAGTGATGGGTTCCGTTACATGTGTCAATTATCTCTGACAGTAGTGGATTGCGACAATTACGTTTATCTGACATGCCTAAATCGCTGAGAGGTGCAATCGTTAGTCATACATATTTATACCAACTTTTCATGCTTAATTTCTTTATCATTTTAGAGAAGCAAGAAAGAAAGACACCCTTTTGCATCCAGATAAATTCCCCTATTAGATAAATCATTGAAATAATAAAAAAGGATTAGATTAAAAAGTATTTTTTTATTGATACATTTAAAATAGAAAGTTTAAAACATATTTAAAATGAATCATCTACTTCCTGATGATTAATTATAATAGATCTCTCAAAATATTTACTGTTTTGGCACCGGTACAAATTAATTAGGTTATATCCTATTTATAGTTATTTTTCAAAAAGTAGTGCATAAGAATCCAAAGATAAACAAATACTTTGATAAATATATTGAATGATATTATGGATCCTAGTGGTAGCTGTGAGATGAAAGAACACCTCCAGGCAGTGATTTTAACGTGCTAGTGCTAAAAGTGGTAAATTGACCTCTAATTTAAGTGAGACTAAAAAAACAAAACTTTTAACTTGATTAAATTTAAGGGGGATGGTCCCTAGCTATCTATTATGGTGGAGCTGGGGACCTACCACTTACCCCCTGCTAATCTGTGCAGCTGTCTATACTATATTAGTGAGATAATACTATATATGGGATAGTCAAGGGGGGCCACCATTTACCCCTCAGAATAGTTAGGTTTATTTCAATATTTTAGATTCTATCTATAAATCCTATAACATCCCCCAAAGCACCACGATAGCATGATTAATATTAAGATAATTGAACATTAAAGGATATTACTGTCAATATATAAAATTCAGTTCAAATAGGATATAACATACGGTAATTAATTTGTACCGGTGACAATATAGTAAATATCTTAAGAGATCTATTATAATTAATCATCAGGAAGTAGATGATTCATTTTAAATATGTTTTAAACTTTCTATTTTAAATGTATCAATAAAAAAAGTTAATTTTTAATCGAATCCTTTTTTTGATTTAAATGATTTATCTAATAGGGGAGTTTATCTGGATGCAAAAGGGTGTCTTCCTTGCTTTTCTAAATTGTTTAAAATCGCATCCTTCCAGCAATTGGCATTTTATATTAATAAAAACATGAATAATAAAGTTTAAAATTGTAAAAATATATAGATTTACTTTACTCCCGAAGATATTTTCAAATAATTAATTTCTTTATCATCCCTCCACTTACCGTATATACTCAAGTATAAGCAGAGTTTAAGTGAGGAGGGGGTTTTAGGATGGGGAGTGTTTAAGATGAGGAGGGTTTAGGATGAGGATATGGGGGGGGGGGGGTTGAGGATGGGAGAGAGGTTTAGAATGAGGAGGGAGGATGAGGAGGAGGGGTTGGGGTTGAGGATGAGGATGGAGGGGTTGAGGATGAGGATGGAGGGGTTGAGGATGGGGGGCTGAGGAGAGAGGTTTTGGAGGGGGGCTGAGGAGAGAGTTTGAGGAGTGAGGTTTAGGATGAGGATCGGGGGGGTTGAAGAGGGAGGTTTAGGATGAGGATCGGGGGGGTTGAAGAGGGAGGTTTAGGATGAGGATCGGGGAGGTTGAGGAGGGAGGTTTAGGATGAGGATGGGGGGGTTGAAGAGGGAGGTTGAGGATGGGGGGGTTGAGGAGGGAGGTTTAGGATGAGGATCGGGGGGGTTGAGGAGGGAGGTTTAGGATGAGGATGGGGGGGTTGAGGAGGGAGGTTTAGGATGAGGATGGGGGGACGAGGAGGGAGGTTTAGGATGAGGATGGGGGGGGTTGAGGAGGGAGGTTTAGGATGAGGATCGGGGGGGTTGAGGAGGGAGGTTGGGGATGGGGGGTTGAGGTTGAAGAAGGGGGTTGAGGTTTAGAATGAGGAGGGGGGTTGAGGTAGAAGGGGGTTAAGGATGAGGAGGGGGGGGGGTTAGGGAGGTAGGTTGAGATTGAGGAGGGGAAGAGACACAGGGGAGAGAGAGGGGGACACAAGAAAAGGGCATACAAGAGGGGGACACAAGAGGGACACAGGGGGCAGCACATTTCCCACCCTCGGCTTATACTCTAGTCACTCTTTTTTCCCAGTATTTTGTGGTAAAATAGGTGCCTCGGCTTATACTCGAGTATATACGGCAATTAATGATTGTGCCGTAAAGACGTAGGTCCGCTGTTAATTTACGCTTAGAATACCCAACTTTCAATCTTCAATATCAAACACTTCCACTCAAAACCTATATGTATTTATTTATGCATGTTTTAATTTCTGGGACTTCTGCTGTGGGACATTAGGAAAAACATACCAAGAACTAGGACATTTTGTCTCAATATTTTATTTAAAAACATGTTTATTGTATATTTGGTCCTACGTATAGCAAGTTGGCTTTACTAATTGATCACTAAAGCTTTGCAAATAAAGTTGCATTTAACTGGCAGGATCAATAAGGCAGCTGGTATTTATAAGTAAAAAGCATTATGTACAACAATTCATATTTTTAACAAAGTATAACAAGTTAAAAAATTCCCTTAATACTGTCATCTTATTAGGTCCAGATGATATGAAGCTGCATTGCTGCGTAGCTGCCTATATTTCCGACTACTCCTTCCTGGGAACAGCGCTGCTTCCCCATCTGAAGCTGCGCATGAAGTTTATGGCCTCTTTGGACCATTCCATGTGGTTCCACGCACCCTTCAGGGCTGATGAATGGATGCTTTATGAGTGTGAGAGCCACTGGGCTGGTAAGTTCTTGCTCCCCAAAGGCTTCTTGCATGAAAAGTGTATCTAGGCAGACTAAAGAAGAGTGCAATAGAGCATGATGTCCAACCACTCAAGGAGTAGAAGCTCAGGCTATGAGTGTATGTTGGAAGGAAATATATTTGTGTTTTAGAGAATAGAATAAAAAAAAAAATGGTGGGATGTAGACTGAATTTAGACTTTGGGCCAGCAAGACAGAGACAATGATGGATCTGAGAATCTGGGCTAGTGGAATTATGAAGGAAGAGAAATAAAGATGGTTGACACGGTGGAGTTTGGTAGTGCATATGGCAGCAGATTATGGATAAATTGTGGGAATTCAGGTCCGTTATATCTGTGGGGAATGAACAGGCTGACTGATTTGGGTCAATGAGAATCTAAAGTATGTTATAGACCAGGGGTGTCCAAGTTCAGTCCTGCTGGGCCGCACACAGGCCTGGATTTGAGGATAGTCCTACTGCACCCAGGTGCGATTATCATTCCTTCAGTCATCCTAATTGACACATCTGTGAACATGAAGGAAATCCACAAATCCCGGCCTGTGCGCGGCCCAGCAGGACCGAACTTAGACACCCCTGTTATAGGCAATTGGCCAATACCTCTAGAACAGGTTTAGGAAACATTAACCTTAAGTGCCATGATTTAAGTATTTTCCTGCTTGATCACAGTTGAGTCTATAAAAACTGTGGCCATCTCGCATGTATCCAAGCAGGCATATCCAAAAAATCCTGGCTTGTCTCTGGATGCAAGGAAACTCTCAGATCTCTTTGTGGTCAAGAGTAGACGTGTCCTACAAATTCAAAACTGTGCGTGGAGAAAAGTTGTATCTTTTGCTTGGTTGAAACTTTGTGTCTTCTGTTACACCAGGTAACTGCCGTGGGTTGGTGCATGGCCGTTTGTGGAGACGGGATGGGATCCTGGCAGTGACATGTGCACAGGAAGGAGTTTTTCGTATACGACCGGATCCTCCCCAAAGCAAGCTATAAGAACCACAAATCCACCTCCAACAGAATATTCCAATCAGAAGAAGAAAAAAAAAGCAGATACCAGATCCGCAAATATACTTCGTACCCAGAGTGGAGCACTCGAGTATGTGTTGCAATCGCACATGGAGAGGTTCATTTTTTCACTTTGTAAATAATTGGTTGTAATTTAATCTTCCTGGTGAAGAGGTTAATTCTTCAGCTTGTAAATAATAAAATACTTTTTAAAATGATGACCATTTTCTCACGCCGTATCCCCAGTGCAGATGGCATGCACGACTGAGACTGGACTTTGTATTCCCTTTGTATTCCTTCAGCTTTAATCAGAGTCCTTGTGCTATATGTCTATAGCAGATTAGTGCACTATAGTGTAAATATTCCACGGCAACTCTTTTTGCAGTTAAGTGATAGTCTCTTTTATAAGAATCTCCTTCAAACTGAGTGCATTGTGAATATTCAGTCCAGCCTCCTGCAGCTTCTGTAGTGCCGCCTCGGATTCCCGCTTGTCCCTTCCCACTCTCCATGATAGATGGATATGTGCTTGCAGGAAAGGCACCAGAAATGGAGAGTCGTGGGTGCTGTGTAAGAGCAGCACTGCCCTCTCACTATATTCCTGAGCCTCGGCAAGCTCGTCCGCCTCCTGGTGACATATTACCAACCCAGCCAGCACCAGCATTCGATGAGTGCAAGGCCCCGGAGGACACAGCTTTTCTTGTAGCCGCCAACTATTTGTCCAAATGGGCAGAGCTAGCTTGTTGAGTCCAGCCCGGGTCAGCTGTTGAGCCCTTTGCACATCTCTCAGGTAGAAGAAACAAAGAAAGTGTGGACACCAGCGTAGGCCAGGCAGTGAGGACACGTGACTTAGGAACTGCTCAAATGCACGACTACGCTTGGCTATGGTCTCTGCTGTGAAGTTTTTGCGTAGACGCTTGCGAGGGAAAGAGACACCACTCATCTCTTCAGGGTAGAGGCTGCGAAGGCGACGTCTAAGGCGCTCAAGGTCAGAATATCTGCAGGAGACGCAGGCTGGGGAAGAGTCAAACTTTCCAGACTGCAGGATGAAGATGGTGTATACCTAAGGAACAGAGAATATGTATAGGTAAAGAAGAGAGGGTGCTTGCATATAAGAATGGAAGCAGTGACAGCATGTTTCTTGAAGAAATAGACTTAATTTTAGAAAGACCACCGTGATCATTAATTTAAAGGTATACAGAGGTTTTCTAATCTAACACCTACACATTACATTGATTCATTATATACACTTAGATGTTATTTAACACAAAATTTGTTTCCACACCCCCAGAGATGCCTAGATAGGCACCTTATATTAACAAATCAAAATACTGCATTCAAGTACGTTTTCTAACCCTGTACTGACCTTCAAGCCAACAGCAGCACAATGCAGAAATCCAGAGTAACATTGCCCAAGCTGCTTCCTTGTAAAGGGATCAAATGACTACATGTCCCATGATGCTTTGCAGCAGAACATGATTCCCCAGGCACTACAACAATGTTATAGCTGCCTCTGATTGGCCACGACTAATGCAAAAAGAAAGTGCTATCTGCACAATCTACAACTGCCAGGGCTCTCATAAGTGCTATTGCAAAGCCGATTAATTTGTAAGTGCAAGCCCTGCTGATTTAAAAGCCTTTTATAAATAATAATTGCGTATAATAGTGAAACATGTAAATGCTGCGTTTATTTTGCTTGGTAGATGCCGGATAAATGTAGTTTCTGGTTGCTAGTAAAAGAGGCCTAGATTAGCTGCACATAGGATGCTCTGCTAAGTATATATGTCAGTGAGGGCTGTTCTAGCAGCAGCAGCTTTCACTCCTCACTCGCAGGTATGTTTGGCTGGAGGGTGCGGTGCTGAACCCGGGGAATGTAACGCCAACACTGCGCTGGCCCAGTCACTCATACCGGTCTGCTTCCAGGTCACACTGAATTGCAGACGTACAATGGATAATATCTAGGTTATGACTCGTACAGCTGTATTGCTGCACATTGGCCGACAGGAACAATCCCCCAAATACAGTTATACATTTAAAGCGGTATATTCTGCTCCAGGAGCAATATTTTCAAAAAAGAAACCAAACGGTTCAACATTATGAAATGCCTTCTTTCAGGAAAACATATTCAAAGGCCGTTCAATAAAATTGCATATAGAGTTGTAAAGAAGTGTCTAGTTATATTCCCTTGTATAGAGGTGCACAGTGCCCACCAAGATCAAACAGAGCATTATAATTGTTAGGCATCATTAGGTGGTCCATAAAGACCCTTAGGAATATTCACATGGCTTACCTAGATCTTCAGTTTTTAATGGTAGTTTGAAAAAAGCTATGGTAACTGCTGGATTAGCCACCAGTTATTTTAACCTGGTTAACAGTCTTGTTGGAGAATAGGCTGTACCATAACAAAGGTTGTTGATTTGTTAAATTAGTTTTTCCTCAACAAGTCTTCAGCCAACAGAAACCATTATTTTGCTACAACTTTGTCCCTGCAAACGTAGTATTGCCTGCTACACAAAGCTACCTCATTTATTCTAGTGGGCAAATCTGATTTTGGAGAGACGTGCATACACAACGCGTCGCGCCGGAGGGGAAGGGGAGAGGGACGCGGAGGGGAAGGGGAGAGGGACGCGGAGGGGAAGGGGAGAGGGACGCGGAGGGGAAGGGGAGAGGGACGCGGAGGGGAAGGGGAGAGGGACGCGGAGGGGAAGGGGAGAGGGACGCGGAGGGGAAGGGGAGAGGGACGCGGAGGGGAAGGGGAGAGGGACGCGGAGGGGAAGGGGAGAGGGACGCGGAGGGGAAGGGGAGAGGGACGCGGAGGGGAAGGGGAGAGGGACGCGGAGGGGAAGGGGAGAGGGACGCGGAGGGGAAGGGGAGAGGGACGCGGAGGGAGAGAGAGAGACGCGGAGGGAAGGGAGAGAGACGCGGAGGGGAGGGAGAGAGAGAGACGCGGAGGGGAGGGAGAGAGAGAGACGCGGAGGCGAGGGAGAGAGAGAGACGCGGAGGCGAGGGAGAGAGAGAGACGCGGAGGGGAGGGAGAGAGAGAGACGCGGAGGGGAGGGAGAGAGAGAGACGCGGAGGGGAGGGAGAGAGAGAGACGCGGAGGGGAGGGAGAGAGAGAGACGCGGAGGGGAGGGAGAGAGAGAGAGAGAGACGCGGAGGGGAGGGAGAGAGAGAGACGCGGAGGGGAGGGAGAGAGAGAGAGAGACGGGTAAGGGAGAGAGAGAGACGCGGAGGGGAGGGAGAGAGAGACGCGGAGGGGAGGGAGAGAGAGAGAGACGCGGAGGGGAGGGAGAGAGAGAGAGAGAGACGCGGAGGGGAGGGAGAGAGAGAGAGAGAGACGCGGAGGGGAGGGAGAGAGAGAGAGAGAGAGACGCGGAGGGGAGGGAGAGAGAGAGAGAGAGACGCGGAGGGGAGGGAGAGAGAGAGACGCGGAGGGGGAGGGAGAGAGAGAGACGCGGAGGGGAGGGAGAGAGAGAGACGCGGAGGGGAGGGAGAGAGAGAGACGCGGAGGGGAGGGAGAGAGAGAGACACGGAGGGGAGGGAGAGAGAGAGACACGGAGGGGAGGGAGAGAGAGAGACACGGAGGGGAGGGAGAGAGAGAGACACGGAGGGGAGGGAGAGAGAGAGACACGGAGGGGAGGGAGAGAGAGAGAGACACGGAGGGGAGGGAGAGAGAGAGAGACACGGAGGGGACAGAGAGAGAGAGAGACACGGAGGGGACAGAGAGAGAGAGAGACACGGAGGGGACAGAGAGAGAGAGAGACACGGAGGGGAGGGAGAGAGAGAGAGACACGGAGGGGACAGAGAGAGAGACACGGAGGGGACAGAGAGAGAGACACGGAGGGGAGAGAGAGAGAGAGACACGGAGGGGAGAGAGAGAGAGAGACACGGAGGGGAGGGAGAGAGAGAGACACGGAGGGGAGAGAGAGAGACACGGAGGGGACAGAGAGAGAGAGACACGGAGGGGAGGGAGAGAGAGAGACACGGAGGGGAGGGAGAGAGAGAGACACGGAGGGGAGGGAGAGAGAGAGAGACACGGAGGGGAGGGAGAGAGAGAGACACGGAGGGGAGGGAGAGAGAGAGACACGGAGGGGAGGGAGAGAGAGAGACACGGAGGGGAGGGAGAGAGAGAGACACGGAGGGGAGGGAGAGAGAGAGACACGGAGGGGAGGGAGAGAGAGAGACACGGAGGGGAGAGAGAGAGAGAGACACGGAGGGGAGGGAGAGAGAGAGACACGGAGGGGAGGGAGAGAGAGAGACACGGAGGGGAGGGAGAGAGAGAGACACGGAGGGGAGGGAGAGAGAGAGACACGGAGGGGAGGGGGAGAGAGAGACACGGAGGGGAGGGAGAGAGAGACACGGAGGGGAGGGAGAGAGAGACACGGAGGGGAGGGAGAGAGAGACACGGAGGGGAGGGAGAGAGAGACACGGAGGGGAGGGAGAGAGAGACACGGAGGGGAGGGAGAGAGAGACACGGAGGGGAGAGAGAGAGAGACACGGAGGGGAGGGAGAGAGAGACACGGAGGGGAGGGAGAGAGAGACACGGAGGGGAGGGAGAGAGAGACACGGAGGGGAGGGAGAGAGAGACACGGAGGGGAGGGAGAGAGAGACACGGGGGGGGGAGGCAGAGACACGGGGGGGAAGGCAGAGACACGGGGGGGAAGGCAGAGACACGGGGGGGAAGGCAGAGACACGGGGGGGAAGGCAGAGACACGGGGGGGAAGGCAGAGACACGGGGGGGAAGGCAGAGACACGGGGGGGGGAAGGCAGAGACACGGGGGGGAAGGCAGAGACACGGGGGGGGAGGCAGAGACACGGGGGGAGAGACACAGTGGAGCGAGAGATGGGGAAGCGACACAGGGGAGGGAGAGACGGGGAAAGAGACACACGGGGAGGGGGAAAGGAAGAGACACACGGGGAGGGGGAAAGAAAGAGACACACGGAGAGGGGGAAAGAAAGAGACACACGGGGAGATGGGGAAGCGACACGGGGGAGGGAAGCAAAGGGGGAAGAGACACACGGAGGAGGGAGAGACGGGGGGGAAGAGACACGGAGGAGGGAGAGACGGGGGGGGGAAGAGACACGGAGGAGGGAGAGACGGGGGGGGGGGGGGAAGAGACACGGAGGAGGGAGAGACGGGGGGGGGAAGAGACACGGAGGAGGGAGAGACGAGGGAAGAGACGGGGGGAAGAGACACGGAGGAGGGAGAGACGGGAGGAAGAGACACGGAGGAGGGAGAGACGGGAGGAAGAGACACGGAGGAGGGAGAGACGGGGGGAAGAGACACGGAGGAGGGAGAGACGGGGGGAAGAGACACGGAGGAGGGAGAGACGGGGGGAAGAGACACGGAGGAGGGAGAGACGGGGGGAAGAGACACGGAGGAGGGAGAGACGGGGGGAAGAGACACGGAGGAGGGAGAGACGGGGGGGGAAGAGATACGGAGGAGGGAGAGACGAGGGAAGAGACACGGAGGAGGGAGAGACACGGAGGAGGGAGAGACGGGAGGAAGAGACACGGAGGAGGGAGAGACGGGAGGAAGAGACACGGAGGAGGGAGAGACGGGGGGAAGAGACACGGAGGAGGGAGAGACGGGGGGGAAGAGACATGGAGGAGGGAGAGACGGGGGGGAAGAGACACGGAGGAGGAAGAGACACGGCGAAGAGATGGGGAAAGAAAGAGACACGGCGAAGAGATGGGGAAAGAAAGAGACACGGCGAAGAGATGGGGAAAGAAAGAGACACGGCGAAGAGATGGGGAAAGAAAGAGACACGGCGAAGAGATGGGGAAAGAAAGAGACACGGCGAAGAGATGGGGAAAGAAAGAGACACACGGGGAGGGGGAAAGAAAGAGACACACGGGGAGGGGGAAAGAAAGAGACACACGGGGAGGGGGAAAGAAAGAGACACACGGGGAGGGGGAAAGAAAGAGACACACGGGGAGGGGGAAAGAAAGAGACACACGGGGAGGGGGAAAGAAAGAGACACACGGGGAGGGGGAAAGAAAGAGACACACGGGGAGGGGGAAAGAAAGAGACACACGGGGAGGGGGAAAGAAAGAGACACACGGGGAGGGGGAAAGAAAGAGACACACGGGGAGGGGGAAAGAAAGAGACACACGGGGAGGGGGAAAGAAAGAGACACACGGGGAGGGGGAAAGAAAGAGACACACGGGGAGGGGGAAAGAGACAGACACACGGGGAGGGGGAAAGAAAGAGACACGTAATATTATATTGTCATTTATGACGGGTAAACAACTAGTAGGTAATAAATGCTTTACATTTTATAAACACGTTATCACCGTGGCAGGAAGTTCTATATTTAAAATGACAGTAAAGAAACATCCAACTGTTCCCACTCAAGGACTATAAAAAAAAGACAAGTCTCTATAAATATATGTGCACATGGTGTTCCTCCATTCCACCGTCAACAATTTCATTCCCTATCCTCTCTCTGCCTAACCACCTATACACGGCTTTTAGTGACGCACTATCAAAAAGGCATCAAATACATTTGAACTGAACTTTGGCAATACAAATTTTATGTCTTTAATATACAAACAAGTATATATTTCGCAAATGGAGAATTTATTCACGTGAAGTAGTTTTAAGATCATAAATAAGAGTTATAACACGTACTTAGAAGATAGGAAGCAGATATTATAGGCAAAAGGAGGAGTAAATATGAATGACTACTGTAGAGTATACTAAATCTATACTTCTAGCATTTAATTTTCTTCTAATTAAATTTGAGGTGGGAGGAGAATTTGAACACAGAAATTTTCTATTAGCACGCTAGGAATAAGGCATCTAATAACTGCAAGTACTCCCAGCAGGACTACTTGAAATATCATTTGTTTACTGGGAAACATCCTCCTGAGAAGGTAGAATCAGAAAAAAGGGATAAAATGTAATCCTACAACAAAAAATAATTGCATATAAAAGTTAGTTTTGTGCTTTAGTTATTTAAAAGACCATATAGAAAAAAATGACTAGAGTGGTCTTTTAAGGGGCAAGGCAGAGAGAGAATGTATTAGCGGGAGAAATTAAATAATGATTTGTGCACATATTCTCATCTTAATACTCACCACATACTTGGAGTGAGGATCACGCACTACGTTGGCCTCGGTCACCTCAAACGTTAACCTAATGGGCACTCTGCTACTTCGAGAACTTGCCCACATTTCTCTCAGTTGTTGTGTTAGCAGGGGGCCCGGGCTGTGCTCCTCCGATGGTTTTCCTTCTGTGAGAAGGGTTAAAAATATCAAAATCTACACACATTAAAAATTGTACAGACCATTAATACTGGCCCTAACTATCAAGGGAAGATGTATCCTAGCTCGTGCCCTACAACCCTCTATCTCTCTGACATTATAAACATCTGGAAAGCAGCTGCATTATATTCAGCTGGCAAAACAACTGCTACTACTATATCCACCCCCTTCTGGATCGCTACCTTATGTTGAAGGGGCTTGTGTGCTTCAATGAAGCTGTGACTATACCATGTAGGGTCACCCAAGATGGGCAGGTCATAGCAGAGCAGTCAGAAAAAACACAGTTAACTAGAGGAGGAACTGGCAACCCATTACAGTATCTTTGCCAAAATAACCTTATAAATAAGCACAACTAGACAAGATGTGCCTGTCGTGCTGTGGTCCATAAGTCACGGAGATTTGGACACAGCTGAATGACTAAACAACAGCTATCTCCATGCAGTGTGTTCCTCACTGTGTCTGTATCAATTTTCAAGGTACTTCCTAATATCCCAATACCACACGTCATTACAATGTACATAAACTATTATGCCCGACAAGGCTTCCTGCTTCATACCCGCCCCCTCACTTTCTTCAGACCCCAGACTGTCTTCACTTAGACTAAGGGTCCCGCTCAGTCGCACAGACAGCCCCTCTGTATCATCCACCAGCTCTGCACTCTCCGGAGGCTCGACTAGGACTTCCGGTTGCCTCTCGTCCCGCATTATGGATGGTCGTAGCCGTTGCAGGAATCTGGAAGCCATCTTCAGGGAGCCACATTTATGGGGTATTTTCAAAAACCTAGAAATATTTGAAAAAAGAAAACACACGGCGACACATTATCAAATATCCTCATCATTAATGCTAAGAGCACTAAAGGTATTATGTATTACAATTCACATTTGAATGTCTTAAACAAGTTAAAAAAAACTGCTTCCAGCTCTGAATGAATGAATAAATATATATATATATATATATATATATATATATATATATATATATATATATATATATATATATATATATATATATATATATATATATATATATATATATATATATATATATATATATATATATATATACACATACACACACATACATACACAAGAATTCCAAGGAATACACTTATTACACTGCATTCTGGAGACATGCAAATGGGCCCTCAAAGGCTTCGCTCTTGCAATCCATAACCATATCAAACATGGCTTCCTCTTAAGCATATGCTGCTGTATCAAACAGCTTTGAGCAAAGCTAGGGTTGGATTATACACAAGCTAGGAATCCCACCGATTTACAGCCGTTTCAAGGTTACTGCATATCAGCGTGGGGCTGGTTGCTTCGCTTGTGTAGTAGATATTTTGAGTAGGTAGTACACCACAACAATCATTTAATATATGGTGGGCAAAAAGAGCGATAGAAGCCTCCACCGTACAGTAAATAAATAGTACATCTGTGTTCACACATGAACAAGTAAACAAGTTTAAAAAAAATTGTTTTATGCCCAGAATTCCCAGAAATACAGTTATGACAAAGCATTCTGGGAACCTTGGCATGGACATGCAAATATAATATAATTGTGTGAGTTTTTTGTACTAAAATACTTTTTAAGACTTTTTGTGGACAACTTATTTTAATAACATAAGCAGCAGTAAAAAAAAAGTAGAGTTCTAAAAGTATTTTACAGATTTAGTTTTTTAGTTTACATAAATGTTACTTTGATTGTGGCTCTTTGCTAAATCCAGCGCAGTAATGTGGTCGTGAGGATTATATGTATTTTGCCACTTTGAAGTACAACTTCTGGAATAGGAGACAGTAATAAAAACATGCCGGTATATGTCACATACGCCTGCATGTCATAGAAACTAGAACATGCAACTAAAAGGAGTTTTAAATTAAACAAAAAATGTAATACTCACAAGTTTGCTTGAAATAAGGTATTTTAAAACCTACGTTTTCTTAAAAGAAAGTATTACAATTCACATTTGAATGTCTAAAACAAGTTAAAAAACCTGCTCAGAATTCCGAGAAAAACAGTTATTACACTGCATTCTGGGAAGCTGAGCTGAGACATGCAAACGTGCCCACAAATGGCTATGGATTCAAGAGCGAGGCTTGTGGGCACATTTGCATGTCCCTGCTCAGCTTCCCAGAATGCAGTGTAATAACTGTTTTTCTAGGAATACTGAGCTGGAAGCAGGTTTTTTAACTTGTTTTAGACATTCAAATGTGAACACAGATGTACTATTTATATATATATATATATATATATATATATATATATATATATATATACACACACACACACAGTGGATATAAAAAGTCTACACACAGGTTTCTGTGCTGTAAACAAATGAGACAAAGATAAATCATTTCAGAACTTTTTCCCCTTTTAATGTGACCTATAAACTGTACAACTCAATTGAAAAACAAACTGAAATCTTTTAGGTGGAGGGAAGACTTTGTGTATATATATATATATATATATATATACACACATATACATATATACACACACACACACACACACACTCCTGTCAATAAAAAGACAGTTAAACAGATAAACAAATGGATTCCAACTATGGTGACCAGTTTAAAAATATCTCCTCTGAATGTTTCGGCCACAGAAGCCAGTCTTTGTCAAGATACCAGTCTGTCTTGTGCTAAATATATATTAAATTAAACAAGGTCTATGGAAGGACTTGATATTTTGTTTCTAAACAATGATTCTAAGTTTTTCTGCTGCGAAAGTCACAGAACGGTTTATTTTTATCTTACGTTTGATGTATATATATATATATATATATATATATATATATATATATATATATAAAATACAGTAGCATTATTAAATAAAACGTTGTTCCTAAAATTTGGACTAGACAAATATACCTGTAGAGATAGGATCGATTAGATAGGATCGATTAGATAGGATCGATTAGATAGGATCGATTAGATAGGATCGATTAGATAGGATCGATTAGATAGGATCGATTAGATAGGATCGATTAGATAGGATCGATTAGATAGGATCGATTAGATAGGAAATTTCCTAGGTGCCCATGCTCCTAAATATCATCTATTACTAATCCAGATTACTGGCTCTCAAGATTTTTTGAGCTGTTTTTTCTTTTTATTGCTCATAGAGACATGTAATGAGAGTCATGATATATTTAACAGGGCAATACTTTGTGTAATATTACATTTTGCTCTAACATTGCACTGATTGGAGTACATTTTACCTGTCACCTACCTGTACCTATGACTAATGGTGATGTTACATAAAATATTAGGCTGTTTCCATACCTGAAAACTGGCAGATCAGGGATGGGATGCGGGAGCCTCTGATCTAAATAAGCTCTGGATAAAGATTTATTTCAATAGAGAGACCCTCTGGGTTCCCTGTATTTATCAAGCCTTGATACCTATGATAGAAAGATAAATCAATATATAATAGATAGATATAAGGGCTTATGGCTTCCTGACTCTTAGGATTTGTAAAGCCCTGATAGATAGATAGATAGATAGATAGATAGATAGATAGATAGATAGATATTTTTGTGAGTGTTAGATGTAGGGGTTAGGGTTAAGGTTCAGGGTTAGGGTAATAGCATATAATAAGCTTTACATGCTGTGTGCCACTATTTTTCTATGTAAAGCTTATCATCTACCACTGCCCTAAGGCCTATATCTAACCCTAATCCTAGGATTTGAAAACATTTTTAGCCGCACCACCTAGTGGCTGCTGGCTAAAACTGCTGGTGGGCAAATAACAGGAAAGGAAATCTACATCTATAATTATACATGTAGATGATCAATATCAGGGCTTGTCTCTTCCTGACTCCCAGGATTTGTCAAGCTATGATATCTATGATAGAATAGATAGATAGATAGATACATGGGTAGATAAATACATGGGTAGATAGATAGATAGATAGATAGATAGATAGATAGATAGATAGATAGATAGATAGATAGATGAGTAGATAGATAGATACATGGGTGGGTGGATAGATAGATAGATAGATAGATAGATAGATAGATAGATAGATACATACATACATACATACATACATACATACATACATGGGTGGGTAGATAGATAGATAGATAGATAGATAGATAGATAGATAGATAGATAGATAGATAGATAGATAGATAGGTGGGTGGATAGGTAGATAGATAGATACATGGGTGGGTGGATAGATAGATAGATACATGGGTGGGTGGATAGATAGATAGATAAATGGGTGGATGGATAGATAGATAGATACATGGGTGGATGGATAGATAGATAGATACATGGGTGGATGGATAGATAGATAGATACATGGGTGGATGGATAGATAGATAGATACATGGGTGGATGGATAGATAGATAGATACATGGGTGGATGGATAGATAGATAGATACATGGGTGGATGGATAGATAGATAGATACATGGGTGGATGGATAGATAGATAGATACATGGGTGGAGGGATAGATAGATAGATACATGGGTGGAGGGATAGATAGATAGATACATGGGTGGAGGGATAGATAGATAGATACATGGGTGGATGGATAGATAGATAGATACATGGGTGGATGGATAGATAGATAGATACATGGGTGGATGGATAGATAGATAGATACATGGGTGGATGGATAGATAGATAGATACATGGGTGGATGGATAGATAGATAGATACATGGGTGGATAGATAGATAGATAGATAGATACATGGGTAGATAGATAGATAGATAGATAGATAGATAGATAGATACATGGGTGGATAGATAGATAGATAGATACATGGGTGGATAGATAGATAGATACATGGGTGGATAGATAGATAGATACATGCGTGGATAGATAGATAGATACATGCGTGGATAGATAGATAGATACATGCGTGGATAGATAGATAGATACATGCGTGGATAGATAGATAGATAGATAGATAGATAGATAGATAGATACATGCGTGGATAGATAGATAGATACATGCGTGGATAGATAGATAGATAGATAGATAGATAGATAGATAGATACATGCGTGGATAGATAGATAGATACATACATGGGTGGATAGATAGATACATACATGGGTAGATAGATAGATACATACATGGGTAGATAGATAGATACATACATGGGTAGATAGATAGATACATACATGGGTAGATAGATAGATACATACATGGGTAGATAGATAGATACATACATGGGTAGATAGATAGATAGATACATACATGGGTAGATAGATAGATACATACATACATGGGTAGATAGATAGATACATACATACGTAGATAGATAGATACATACATACGTAGATAGATAGATACATACATACGTAGATAGATACATACATACGTAGATAGATAGATACATACATGGGTAGATAGATAGATACATACATGGGTAGGTGGACAGACAGACATATAGCAGTGCTTGTCACTCCCTGGGCCCCAGGATTTCTCGGCTCCTAACATTGTACTGCTGGCTCCTAACTTCTTAGTTATGGTAGTTTCTACATACAAAAAGTTTGCTTGTTTCCTCACAACATGTCCTAAATGTTATATACATTTATCACCCTAATTATAGAGAGATAGAGAAAGAAAATGTCTGTAGTGGGACAGATAACTAAAGCCAGAGTATAACAGAACTTCCCACCCAGCCCCTCACAGACATGACACCCGATAGTTCCTGTCAGGGCTGCACATGACGCACTGATAATACAAGTGATCCCCGGAGCGGCCTCTCCTTATCACACTGCCCCGCACTGATACATATACATGAGGTGTCCCCGTGTACATAGCCCCCTCACACACTCACTGACCCAGGTGCAGGCCCGGGACACACAGGCAATGGCTTCCGGCTCATGGAGTCTCCTCCTAATGGAGGGAGGATCCCGAGGGAGCTGGAGGCCGGGGCTGTACCCGTCACACAGTCTTATTATTTACAGTTGTGTTCAATTGTCAGATAAAGTGCTTGTGTGTGGTAATGACGTAGAAGTGTGGTAATGACGTAGAGAGAAATAATGTATCTATCTGCCTGTCTGTCTCTAAGTATCATGTCATGATGGGCATTGGAAGGTAAGCAGCTCACAGACAGTAATCTGGATTAGTAACAGATGAAATGCAAATGGAGTCCTGGGAAAGTTATACCCTGTCTGTCTGTCTGTCTGTCTGTCTGTCTGTCTATCTATCTATCTATCTCTATCTATCCATCTATCTATCTATCTATCCCTCTATCTATCTATCTATCCCTCTATCTATATCTCTGCCTATCTATCTATCTATCTATCTATCTATCTATCCCTCTATCTATCCATCTATCTATCTATCTATCCCTCTATCTATCTATCTATCCCTCTATCTATCCCTCTATCTATCTATCTGTCTATATCTATCTCTATTTATCTATTTCTCTTTCTGTATATCTGTCTATCTATCTATCTATCTATCTGTCTGTGTCTATATCTATCTCTATTTATCTATTTCTCTTTCTGTATATCTGTCCATCAATCTATCTATCATCTATCTATCCCTCTATCTATCTATCTATCTATCTATCTATCTATCTATCCCTCTATCTATCTATCTATCCCTCTATCTATCTATCATCTATCTATCTATCTATCTATCCCTCTATCTATCCCTCTATCTATCTATCCCTCTATCTATCTATCTATCTATCTATCTATCTATCTATCTCTCACTTTCTCTTTATCTATCTAACTATCTATCCCTCTATCTATCTATCTATCTATCTATCTATCTATCTATCTATCTATCCCTCTATCTATCATCTATCTATCCCTCTATCTATCTATCTATCTATCTATCTATCTATCTATCTATCTATCTATCTATCTATCTAACTATCTATCTATCTATCTATCTATCTATCTATCTATCTATCTATCTATCTATCTATCCCTCTATCTATCCCTCTATCTATCCCTCTATCTATCCCTCTATCTATCTATCTATCTATCTATCTATCTATCCCTCTATCTATCTATCATCTATCTGTCTGTCTGTATCTATCTCTATCTATTTCTGTATCTGTCCATCAATCAATCAATCAATCTATCTCTGTCTATATATTTCTCTATATATCTATCTATATGGAGAGAGATAGAGACACAGACAGATAGATATAGATACATAGATATATATATAGAATTCTTATATTATATTATACTAGCAACTTGCCCACCAAAATTGACGGGAGTAAAATTGTACGCCTGACAATGCTGTTTGCCACACAATGTGAGGCTATGGGCCCTCTGAGCCCCTTCAGCGCTCATTGCTAGCCTCTTCCCCGTGTACTACCTTGGGTTAAGAGTTAGTGCCTGGGGTTAAGTGTAAGTGGCATGAGTTAAATGTTACTGCCTTGTATTAAGTGTTCCTAATTTGCATTAAGTCTTAGTGCTTAGGGCTCGTATTTACGTCCTTCGGCCTTGTTTTCGTATTTTTTGCGTTTTTTTCGGCAACATTTTTTTTCTCGCTTCAGCGATTTTCGATTTATGCCACAAATTAACTTGCAACCTCACTCCCTGGCTCTCCCCTGTGCTGTGTGTGAGTGTGTAAGTTAATTTGAGGCATAGTTGTTTGTTTTTGCAGGTCTTTCCAGTCCATCTACGGGCTTCGTGGTCCTACGTCATACGGGCCGTAATTTTGCAGCCGTCGCTAAGTCATTGCAGCTAAGTCCCGCGTGTTTCAACTGTTCGTGAGCAAAGTCCTACTGGCCTCACAATGAGCGCTCATTGCAGCTAACTCCCGCGTGCCTCAACTGTTTGCCTAGCACCTTAAGGAACCGTGTTGTTGAAGAATGTACAGTGGATATAAGAAGTTTACACACCCCTGTTAAAATGTCAGGTTTCTGTGCTGTTAAAAAATTAGACAAAGATAAATCATTTCAGAACTTTTTCCACCTTTAATGTGACCTATAAAGTGTACAACTCAATTGAAAAACAAACTGAAATCTTTTAGGTGGAGGGAAGAAAAAAAAAAAAGAAAAATAATGTGGTTGCATAAGTTTGCACACCCTCTTATAACTGGGGATGTAGCTGTGTTCAGAATTAAGCAATCACATTCCAAATCATGTTAAATAGGAGTCAGCATACACCTGCCATCTTTTAAAGTGCCTCTGATTAACCCCAAATAAAGTTCATCTGCTCTAGTTGGTCTTTCCTGAAATTTTCTTAGTCGCATCCCACAGCAAAAGGCATGGTCCACAGAGAGCTTCCAAAGATTCAGAGGGATCTCATTGTTAAAAGGTATCAGTCAGGAGAAGGGTACAAAATAATTTTTAAGGAATTAGAGATACCATGGAACACAGTGAAGACAGTCATCATCAAGTGGAGAAAATATGGCACAACAGTGACATTACCAAGAACTGGAGCTCCCTCCAAAATTGATGAAAAGACGAGAAGAAAACTGGTCTGGGAGGCTACCAAGAGGCCTACAGCAACATTAAAGGAGCTGCAGAAATATCTGGCAAGTACTGGCTGTGTGGTACATGTGACAACAATCTCCCATATTCTTCATATGTCTGGGCTATGGGATAAAGTGGCAAGACGAAAGCCTTTTCTTACGAAGAAAAACATCCAAGCGAGGCTACATTTTGCAAAAACACATTTGAAGTCTCCCAAAAGCGTGTGGGAAAAGGTGTTAAGGTCTGATGAAACCAAGGTTGAACTTTTTGGCCATAATTCCAAAAGATACTGCACATCACCAAAAGAACACCATACCCACAGTGAAGCATGGTGGTGGCAGCATCATGCTTTGGGGCTGTTTTTCTTCAGCTGGAACTGGGGCCTTAGTTAAGATAGAGGGAATTATGAACAGTTCCAAATACCAGTCAATATTGGCACAAAACCTTCAGGCTTCTGCTAGAAAACTGAACATGAAGAGGAACTTCATCTTTCAGCATGACAACGACCCAAAGCATACATCCAAATCTACAAAGGAATGGCGTCACCAGAAGAAGATTAAAGTTTTGGAATGGCCAAGCCAGAGCCCAGACCTGAATCCGATTGAAAATCTGTGGGGTGATCTGAAGAGGGCTGTGCACAGGAGATGCCCTCACAATCTGACAGATTTGGAGTGTTTTTGCAAAGAAGAGTGGGCAAATCTTGCCAAGTCAAAATGTGCCCTGCTGATAGACTCATACCCAAAAAGACTGAGTGCTGTAATAAAATCAAAAGGTTCTTCAACAAAGTATTAGTTTAAGGGTGTGCATACTTATGCAACCATATTTTTTTTTTACACACAGCAAGGGGGTGCACCCAGGACCTCTGCAAATTAAGTTACACCTCAATAAAATAGTTATTGTTATCTTTACCTCTGTTATTAATTAATTCCTTTCCTACAGCTAATTTACATTGATTTGGGATTAAAGCTCTGTAAGATCTTATTAAGCAAATAGGTAGCCTGGCATGGCTCAGTTTTGCTACACCCAAATTCCATTGATCCCCTTCCAGTATATTAATACCACCAAGGATCCCCTCTCCATTTTCATCTCCACTTGATTCTTCATCCATTTTTCTTCTGGTTGATCAGTAATGTCCAACTCTCAGTGACCATATGGACCTCAGCACCCAAACACATCTGTCTGTGTTTCTGGTTGTACGTATCCATATGGTTTTCTTGGCAAAGATACAGGAGTGGATTGCCAGTACCTTCTCCAGTGGACCTCAGTTTGTCTGACCTCTATGACCTGCCCATCTTGGGTGATCCTACATGGTATAGATCACAACTTTATTGAGGTGCACAAGCCCCTTCACCACAACGAGATAGCGATCCAGATGGGGCATCTATTCTTACTCTCTTATCAAGATTGATTATCTTTGTACCCTCATAAGAACACAGGATGTGAGGTTTCAGGAGAGGAGATTGTCTCCAGGAATGCTTGTACTTTTATTCTATATCAACCACTATAAGAATTATCACATATATAGTTGTGAGCATGCAGGTCGTTGCTAACGAAGCGAAGCGAGGGCTTCAGTCGGCGCTCCATGCCAGCAACTGCGGACCTCGCAACATTTACGGACTTACGACAAACAAATGCGAGACGCGGGACTTAGAAAAAAAAACACTACGACCTCGCAAAGATACGACTTTAACGGCCGACCCGCACGAACCTGAAAACATTAGAAACACAATAAATACACACAAGCACATAAAAAGCTTACCCACAGCAAGGGGGTCACCCAGGACCACTGCAAGTGAAGTTACACCTCCATTTAAGTCCAAATTACAGAGTTTAGACCCCCGAAAATCACCTAAGCAAGAGAAAAAATTCCTGCCGAAAAAAACGAAAACGAGGCTACAGGACCCTAAAGACGCAAAACACCACGAAACACCTACGGATTGTCCGAAAAAGCCAGACGAGGTCCAAAAACAAGGATGCAAAATCAGGCACAGCCGCGTACCACACATTAGGCGCAATTTTACAACACTAACTTACACAATGCGGAAGTACACAGCTACCCTAAGGGATTTTCCTTGCGCACGCAGCCTATTTACACTACACACTGCACACATTCATGACGCTTACACAGCAGCTCCACAGCACTGAACACACACATTGTATGCTGCAGCAACAGGAAAACAGAGTGTCAGCTCTTCAGCACAATGCTTCCTGCATATATTACTTCAAAATAGGTAAAGTATATTCATGTATTATTTAATTAATTATTTCATTAGCATACAAAAAAAAACCGCCAACCCTGCTCATAGCCCAAGGCGCTCATTGCGTGCCAAGAGATGAGCGCTGAGGGCTCTCAGCGTGAGGCTCGCAATGAGTGCCAAAGGATCTTGGAACACCAACAAAACAACATTACCTGCCATACAATCTTATTGCCTTCATTTTTTGACGGGCAAGTCGCTAGATATATATATCATTTATATCATTTATATATATCGTTTACAAGTAAAACATTTGCTTTGTTAGCTAAAATCCATTAATACATTATTATTATTAACCACTCCCAATAATAGCACCATGTCATTAAGACCATACCATTAAACTGCATATGCTTCAAGCTATATATACATTCAGCTTATTCTGCAGATGTATGGCCCTGCTATGGCAAGGGAGAGGTTGGTAAGAAGGGAGGGTCCTGTAGGTATTGTCTGATGTATATAGGACCTGTTTGAGGCTGGGATGTGGCTAGAGATGAACATAAAGCAAAGCTATTTAGGTTGTAAGACTACTTGGGTTCCAATAGCTTTGGGCATGATTTGGACCCATTAGGGTTTACGCCATTGCCTTAGATTCCTTCCTAACGTATACTGTGCTTCCATATTTAGGAATAGGGCCGAGTCTGCCTGCCCGGCACTTCCTTGGAATTTCTATTAATACTTTCAAGAGCCAGCTGCTGCCATCTGTCACCTTTACCCATGACAGCTATGTCCCCCCCCCCTTCTTTTTGTGAAATTTCTGTGCCAACCGTTCACATGGCACAAGTTCTCCTAGGTGTGTCCAGCACCAGCTCTGCCTAGAAATGTCTACTCTCAAATTATGGCTACAACCGCAAACAAAAGAAACAACAGAAGGGAACACTTATGGGTGTCAGTGTTTGTGTATAGTCCCCAGAAAGAATCAACAAAGCAGGGTATAATATTAAAGAAGGAGGGGGGGGCATATGTCTCACCCATAGAGCTGACGAGCAAATTACATGAAAGCATACAGAAACCATACTGATTGGGGACGTGCCAATATCTATATTGCAACCTGAGACAGTAGGATTTTCCATTTTCATCTAGTTTTGTGGTATATATTAATACTGGTTACTTGCCCGTCATACATGACAGTATCATATAATGTTATCTTCCGTTGTCTGTGCTGTCTCTCTCTTTCTCCCTTTCTGTGTGATCTGTCTGTGCACTCTCTCATTCTCTGTCTGCTCTCTGTCTCTCTCTCTGTCTCTCTCTGTTCATTCTCTGTCTGTGAAATCTTTCTCTCACTATGTGCGCTCTCTGTCTGTGTGCTCACTTTCTCTGTGCTGTGCGCTCTCCCTCTCTCTCTGTCATGTATGTGTGTCTCTCTCTGGCCTGTGTCTCTCCCTCTCTCTCTGTCATGTATGTGTGTCTCTCTCTGTCCTGTGTATGTGTGTCTCTCTCTCTGTCCTGTGTGTCTCTCTGCCCTGTGCGTTTGTCTCCCTCTGTGTGCTGTTTGTCTCTCTTTGTCTCTCTCTCTGTGCCCTCTCTGCCTCTATCTGTACACTCTCTGCCTGTGCACTCTCTCTGTGCTGTGTGCTCTCTCTGGCCTGTGTCTCTCCCTCTCTCTGTCCTGTGTGTGTGTGTGTCTCTCTCTCTCTGTCCTGTGTGTCTCTCTCTGCCCTGTGCGTGTGTCTCCCTCTGTGTGCTGTTTGTCACTCTCTGTCCTGTGTGTCTCTCTCTCTCTGCCCTGTGCGTGTGTCTCCCTCTGTGTGCTGTTTGTCTCTCTCTGTCTCTCTCTCTGTGCCCTCTCTGTCTCTATCTGTACACTCTCTGCCTGTGCACTCTCTCTGTGCTGTGTGCTCTCTCTGGCCTGTGTCTCTTCCTCTCTCTGTCCTGTGTGTGTGTCTCTCTCTCTCTCTGTCCTGTGTGTGTCTCTCTCTCTCTCTCTCTCTCTGCCCTGTGCGTGTGTGTGTCTCTCTCTCTCTGTCCTGTGTGTGTCTCTCTCTCTCTGCGTGTGTCTCCCTCTGTGTGCTGTGTGTCTCTCTCTCTGTGCCCTCTCTGTCTCTATCTGTGCACCCTCTGCCTGCGCACTCTCTCTCCTTCTGTACTGTGTGCTCTCTCTGTCCTGTGTGTGTGTCTCTCTCTGTCCTGTGTGTGTCTCTCTCTCTCTGCGTGTGTCTCCCTCTCTGTGCTGTGTGTCTCTCTCTGTCTCTCTCTCTGCACCCTCTCTCTGTCCTGTGTATGTGTGTGTCTCTTTCTGTCCTGTGTGTCTCTCTCTGCCCTGTGCGTGTGTCTCCCTCTGTGTGCTGTGTGTCTCTCTCTGTCTCTCTCTCTCTGTGCCCTCTCTGTCTCTATCTGTGCACTCTCTCTCTCTGTGCTGTGTGCTCTCTCTGGCCTGTGTCTCTCCCTCTCTCTGTCCTGTGTATGTGTGTGTCTCTCTCTCTGTCCTGTATGTCTCTCTCTGCCCTGTGCATGTGTCTCCCTCTGTGTGCTGTGTGTCTCTCTCTGTGTGCCCTGTCTGTCTCTATCTGTGCCTCTCTCTCTCTGTGCTGTGTGCTCTCTCTGGCCTGTGTCTCTCCCTCTCTCTGTCCTGTGTGTGTGTGTCTCTCTCTCTGTCCTGTGTGTCTCTCTCTGCCCTGTGTGTGTGTGTCCCTCTGTGTGCTGTGTTTCTCTCTGTCTCTCTCTCTGTGCCCTCTCTGTCTCTATCTGTGCACTCTCTGCCTGTGCACTCTCTCTCTCTGTGCTTTGTGCTCTCTCTGGCCTGTGTCTCTCTCTCTCTCTGTCCTGTGTGTGTGTGTGTCTCTCTCTCTCTGCCCTGTGCGTGTGTCTCCCTCTCTGTGCTGTGTGTCTCTCTCTGTCTCTCTCTCTGTGCCCTCTCTGTCTCTATCTGTGCACCCTCTGCCTGTGCACTCTCTCTCCTTCTGTACTGTGTGCTCTCTCTGTCCTGTGTGTGTGTGTCTCTCTGTCCTGTGTGTGTCTCTCTCTCTCTGCGTGTGTCTCCTTCTCTGTGCTGTGTGTCTCTCTCTCTGTCTCTCTCTCTGCACCCTCTCTCTGTCCTGTGTATGTGTGTGTCTCTCTCTGTCCTGTGTGTCTCTCTCTGCCCTGTGCGTGTGTCTCCCTCTGTGTGCTGTTTGTCACTCTCTGTCTCTCTCTCTGTGCACTCTCTCTGTGCTGTGTGCTCTCTCTGGCCTGTGTCTCTCCCTCTCTCTGTCCTGTATGTGTGTGTCTCTCTCTCTGTCCTGTATGTCTCTCTCTGCCCTGTGCATGTGTCTCCCTCTGTGTGCTGTGTGTCTCTCTCTGTGTCTCTCTCTCTGTGCCCTCTCTGTCTCTATCTGTGCACTCTCTCTCTCTGTGCTGTGTGCTCTCTCTGGCCTGTGTCTCTCCCTCTCTCTGTCCTGTGTGTGTGTGTCTCTCTCTCTGTCCTGTATGTCTCTCTCTCTGTCCTGTGTGTCTTCCTCTGTGTGCTGTGTTTCTCTCTGTCTCTCTCTCTGTGCCCTCTCTCTCCTTCTGTACTGTGTGCTCTCTCTGGCCTGTGTCTCTCTCTCTCTCTCTCTGTCCTGTGTGTGTGTGTGTGTGTCTCTCTCTCTCTGTCCTGTGTGTGTGTCTCTCTCTGTCCTGTGTGTCTCTCTCTCTCTGTCCTGTGTGTGTGTGTGTGTGTGTCTCTCTGTCCTGTGTCTCTCTCTCTCTCTGCCCTGTGCGTATGTATCCCTCTGTGTGCTGTTTGTCTCTCTCTGTCTCTATCTGTGCACTCTCTCTCTGTGCTGTGTGCTCTCTTTGGCCTGTGTCTCTCTCTCCCTCTCTCTGTCCTGTGTATGTGTGTCTCTCTCTCTGTCCCGTGTGTCTCTCTCTCTGCCCTGTGTCTCTCTCTCTCTCTGCCCTGTGCGTGTGTCTCCCTCTGTGTGCTGTTTGTCTCTCTCTGTCTCTCTCTCTGTGCCCTCTCTGTCTCTATCTGTACACTCTCTGCCTGTGCACTCTCTCTGTGCTGTGTGCTCTCTCTGGCCTGTGTCTCTCCCTCTCTCTGTCCTGTGTGTGTGTGTCTCTCTCTCTGTCCTGTGTGTCTCTCTCTCTCTCTCTGCGTGTGTCTCCCTCTGTGTGCTGTGTGTCTCTCTCTGTGTCTCTCTCTCTGTGCCCTCTCTGACTCTATCTGTGCACCCTCTGCCTGTGCACTCTCTCTCCTTCTGTACTGTGTGCTCTCTCTGTCCTGTGTGTGTGTGTCTCTCTCTGTACTGTGTGTGTCTCTCTCTCTCTGCGTGTGTCTCCCTCTCTGTGCTGTGTGTCTCTCTCTGTCTCTCTCTCTGCATCCTCTCTCTGTCCTGTGTATGTGTGTGTCTCTCTCTTTCTGTCCTGTGTGTCTCTCTCTGTCCTGTGCGTGTGTCTCCCTCTGTGTGCTGTGTGTCTCTCTCTGTCTGTCTCTCTCTCTCTGTGCCCTCTCTGTCTCTATCTGTGCACCCTCTGCCTGTGCACTCTCTCTCCTTCTGTACTGTGTGCTCTCTGGCCTGTCTCTCTCTCTCTCTGTCCTGTGTGTGTGTGTGTGTGTGTCTCTCTCTCTCTGCCCTGTGCGTGTGTCTCCCTCTCTGTGCTGTGTGTCTCTCTCTGTCTCTCTCTCTGCACCCTCTCTCTGTCCTGTGTGTGTGTGTCTCTCTCTCTGTCCTGTGTGTGTGTGTCTCTCTCTGTCCTGTGTGTGTGTCTCTCTCTGCCCTGTGCATGTGTCTCCCTCTGTGTGCTGTGTGTCTCTCTCTGTCACTCTCTCTGTGCCCTCTCTGTCTCTATCTGTGCACTCTCTCTCTCTGTGCTTTGTGCTCTCTCTGGTCTGTGTCTCTCCCTCTCTCTGTCCTGTGTGTGTGTCTCTCTCTCTGTCCTGCGTGTGTGTGTGTGTGTGTCTCTCTCTGTCCTGTGTGTCTCTCTCTCTGTCCTGTGTGTGTGTGTGTGTCTCTCTCTGTCCTGTGTCTCTCTCTCTCTGCCCTGTGCATATGTATCCCTCTGTGTGCTATTTGTCTCTCTCTGTCTCTATCTGTGCACTCTCTCTCTGTGCTGTGTGCTCTCTTTGGCCTGTGTCTCTCTCTCCCTCTCTCTGTCCTGTGTGCGTGTCTCTCTCTGTCCTGTGTGTGTATCTCTGTCCTGTGTGTGTGTCTCTCCCTCTCTCTGTCCTGTGTGTGTGTCTCTCTCTCTGTCCTGTGTGTCTCTCTGTCCTGTGTGTGTCTCTCTCTGTCCTGTGCGTATGTATCCCTCTGTGTTCTGTGTGTCTCTCTATGTCTCTCTCTCTCTGCCCTCTCTGTTTCTATCTGTGCACTCTCTCTCTCTGTCCTATGTGTGTCTCTCTTTGGCCTGTGTCTCTCTCTCCCTCTCTCTGTCCTGTGTGTCTCTCTCTGCCCTGTGCGTGTGTCTCCCTCTGTGTGCTGTTTGTCTTTCTCTGTCTCTCTCTCTGTGCCCTCTCTGTCTCTATCTGTGCACTCTCTCTCTCTCTCTGCTGTGTGTGACTCTCTCTGTCCTGTGTCTCTCCCTCCCTCTCTCTGTCCTGTGTGTGTCTCTCTCTGTCCTGTGTGTGTCTCTCTCTCCCTCTATCTGTCCTGTGTGTGTCTCTCTCTGTCCTGTGTCTCTCCCTCCCTCTCTCTGTCCTGTGTGTGTCTCTCTCTGTCCTGTGTGTGTCTCTCTCTGCCCTGTGCGTGTGTCTCCCTCTGTGTGCTGTTTGTCTCTCTCTGTGCCCTCTCTGTCTCTATCTGTACACTCTCTGCCTGTGCACTCTCTCTCTTTCTGTGCTGTGTGCTCTCTCTGGCCTGTGTCTCTCCCTCTCTCTGTCCTGTGTGTGTGTCTCTCTCTCTGTGCTCTCTCTGTCTCTGCATGTGCACTCTCTCTCTCTCTCTGTCCTGTGTGTGTGTCTCTCTCTGCCCTGTGCGTATGTATCCCTCTGTGTGCTGTTTGTCTCTCTCTGTCTCTATCTGTGCACTCTCTCTCTGTGCTGTGTGCTCTCTCTGGTCTGTGTCTCTCTCTTCCTCTCTCTGTCCTGTGTGTTTGTCTCTCTCTCTCTCTCTGTCCTGTGCATGTGTCTCCCTCTGTGTGCTGTTTGTCTCTCTATGTCTCTCTCTGTCTGACCTCTCTGTCTCTATCTGTGCACTCTCTCTCTCTCTCTCTCTGTCCTATGTGTGTCTCTCTTTGGCCTGTGTCTCTCTCTCCCTCTCTCTGTCCTATGTGTGTGTCTCTCTCTGGCCTGTGTCTCTCTCTCCCTCTCTCTGGCCTGTGTCTCTCTCTCCCTCTCTCTGTCCTGTGTGTGTCTCTCTCTGTGCTGTGTGTGTTTCTCTTTGGCCTGTGTCTCTCTCTCCCTCTCTCTGTCCTGTGTGTCTCTCCCTCTGTGCTGTGTGTGTCTCTCTCTGTGCTGTGTGTGTATCTCTGTCCTGTGTGTGTCTCTCTCTGGCCTGTGTCTCTCTCCTGTGTGTGTCTCTCTTTGTGCTGTGTATGTCTCTCTCTGTGCTGTGTCTCTCTCTCTCCCTCTATCTGTCCTGTGTGTCTCTCTCTCTGGCCTGTGTCTCTCTCCCTCTCTCTGTGCTGTGTGTGTCTCTCTCTGTGCTGTATCTCTCTGTCCTTCTCTCTGTCCTGTGTCTCTCTCTCCCTCTCTCTGTCCTGTGTGTGTGTATCTCTGTCCTGTGTGTGTCTCTCTCTGTCCTGTGTCTCTCTCTCCCTCTCTCTGTCCTGTGTGTCTCTCTCTGTCCCGTGTGTGTCTCTCTTTGGCCTGTGTCCCTCTCTCTCTCCTGTGTGTGTCTCTCTTTGTGCTGTGTGTGTCTCTCTCTGTGCTGTGTCTCTCTCCCTCTCTCTGTGCTGTGTGTGTCTCTCTCTGTGCTGTGTGTGTCTCTCTGTGTGCTGTATCTCTCTCTCCCTCTCTCTGTCCTGTGTGTGTGTCTCTCTCTCTGTCCTGTGTGTGTATCTCTGTGCTGTGTGTGTCTCTCTCTGTCCTGTGTGTGTCTCTCTCTGTCCTGTGCGTATGTATCCCTCTGTGTTCTGTGTGTCTCTCTATGTCTCTCTCTCTCTGCCCTCTCTGTTTCTATCTGTGCACTCTCTCTCTCTGTCCTATGTGTGTCTCTCTTTGGCCTGTGTCTCTCTCTCCCTCTCTCTGTCCTGTGTGTCTCTCTCTGCCCTGTGCGTGTGTCTCCCTCTGTGTGCTGTTTGTCTTTCTCTGTCTCTCTCTCTGTGCCCTCTCTGTCTCTATCTGTGCACTCTCTCTCTCTCTGTGCTGTGTGTGACTCTCTCTGTCCTGTGTCTCTCCCTCCCTCTCTCTGTCCTGTGTGTGTCTCTCTCTGTCCTGTGTGTGTCTCTCTCTCCCTCTATCTGTCCTGTGTGTGTCTCTCTCTGTCCTGTGTCTCTCCCTCCCTCTCTCTGTCCTGTGTGTGTCTCTCTCTGTCCTGTGTGTGTCTCTCTCTGCCCTGTGCGTGTGTCTCCCTCTGTGTGCTGTTTGTCTCTCTCTGTCTCTCTCTCTGTGCCCTCTCTGTCTCTATCTGTACACTCTCTGCCTGTGCACTCTCTCTCTTTCTGTGCTGTGTGCTCTCTCTGGCCTGTGTCTCTCCCTCTCTCTGTCCTGTGTGTGTGTCTCTCTCTCTGTGCTCTCTCTGTCTCTGCATGTGCACTCTCTCTCTCTCTCTGTCCTGTGTGTGTGTCTCTCTCTGCCCTGTGCGTATGTATCCCTCTGTGTGCTGTTTGTCTCTCTCTGTCTCTATCTGTGCACTCTCTCTCTGTGCTGTGTGCTCTCTCTGGTCTGTGTCTCTCTCTTCCTCTCTCTGTCCTGTGTGTTTGTCTCTCTCTCTCTCTCTGTCCTGTGCATGTGTCTCCCTCTGTGTGCTGTTTGTCTCTCTATGTCTCTCTCTGTCTGACCTCTCTGTCTCTATCTGTGCACTCTCTCTCTCTCTCTCTCTGTCCTATGTGTGTCTCTCTTTGGCCTGTGTCTCTCTCTCCCTCTCTCTGTCCTATGTGTGTGTCTCTCTCTGGCCTGTGTCTCTCTCTCCCTCTCTCTGGCCTGTGTCTCTCTCTCCCTCTCTCCGTCTTGTGTGTCTCTCCCTCTGTGCTGTGTGTGTCTCTCTCTGTGCTGTGTGTGTATCTCTGTCCTGTGTGTGTCTCTCTCTGGCCTGTGTCTCTCTCCTGTGTGTGTCTCTCTTTGTGCTGTGTATGTCTCTCTCTGTGCTGTGTCTCTCTCTCTCCCTCTATCTGTCCTGTGTGTCTCTCTCTCTGGCCTGTGTCTCTCTCCCTCTCTCTGTGCTGTGTGTGTCTCTCTCTGTGCTGTATCTCTCTGTCCTTCTCTCTGTCCTGTATGTGTCTCTCTCTGTCCTGTGTCTCTCTCTCCCTCTCTCTGTCCTGTGTGTCTCTCTCTGTCCCGTGTGTGTCTCTCTTTGGCCTGTGTCCCTCTCTCTCTCCTGTGTGTGTCTCTCTTTGTGCTGTGTGTGTCTCTCTCTGTGCTGTGTCTCTCTCCCTCTCTCTGTGCTGTGTGTGTCTCTCTCTGTGCTGTGTGTGTCTCTCTGTGTGCTGTATCTCTCTCTCCCTCTCTCTGTCCTGTGTGTGTGTCTCTCTCTCTGTCCTGTGTGTCTCTCTGTCCTGTGTGTGTCTCTCTCTGTCCTGTGCGTATGTATCCCTCTGTGTTCTGTGTGTCTCTCTATGTCTCTCTCTCTCTGCCCTCTCTGTTTCTATCTGTGCACTCTCTCTCTCTGTCCTATGTGTGTCTCTCTTTGGCCTGTGTCTCTCTCTCCCTCTCTCTGTCCTGTGTGTCTCTCTCTGCCCTGTGCGTGTGTCTCCCTCTGTGTGCTGTTTGTCTTTCTCTGTCTCTCTCTCTGTGCCCTCTCTGTCTCTATCTGTGCACTCTCTCTCTCTCTGTGCTGTGTGTGACTCTCTCTGTCCTGTGTCTCTCCCTCCCTCTCTCTGTCCTGTGTGTGTCTCTCTCTGTCCTGTGTGTGTCTCTCTCTCCCTCTATCTGTCCTGTGTGTGTCTCTCTCTGTCCTGTGTCTCTCCCTCCCTCTCTCTGTCCTGTGTGTGTCTCTCTCTGTCCTGTGTGTGTCTCTCTCTGCCCTGTGCGTGTGTCTCCCTCTGTGTGCTGTTTGTCTCTCTCTGTCTCTCTCTCTCTGTGCCCTCTCTGTCTCTATCTGTACACTCTCTGCCTGTGCACTCTCTCTCTTTCTGTGCTGTGTGCTCTCTCTGGCCTGTGTCTCTCCCTCTCTCTGTCCTGTGTGTGTGTCTCTCTCTCTGTGCTCTCTCTGTCTCTGCATGTGCACTCTCTCTCTCTCTCTGTCCTGTGTGTGTGTCTCTCTCTGCCCTGTGCGTATGTATCCCTCTGTGTGCTGTTTGTCTCTCTCTGTCTCTATCTGTGCACTCTCTCTCTGTGCTGTGTGCTCTCTCTGGTCTGTGTCTCTCTCTTCCTCTCTCTGTCCTGTGTGTTTGTCTCTCTCTCTCTCTCTGTCCTGTGCATGTGTCTCCCTCTGTGTGCTGTTTGTCTCTCTATGTCTCTCTCTGTCTGACCTCTCTGTCTCTATCTGTGCACTCTCTCTCTCTCTCTCTCTGTCCTATGTGTGTCTCTCTTTGGCCTGTGTCTCTCTCTCCCTCTCTCTGTCCTATGTGTGTGTCTCTCTCTGGCCTGTGTCTCTCTCTCCCTCTCTCTGGCCTGTGTCTCTCTCTCCCTCTCTCTGTCCTGTGTGTCTCTCTCTCTGTGCTGTGTGTGTTTCTCTTTGGCCTGTGTCTCTCTCTCCCTCTCTCCGTCTTGTGTGTCTCTCCCTCTGTGCTGTGTGTGTCTCTCTCTGTGCTGTGTGTGTATCTCTGTCCTGTGTGTGTCTCTCTCTGGCCTGTGTCTCTCTCCTGTGTGTGTCTCTCTTTGTGCTGTGTATGTCTCTCTCTGTGCTGTGTCTCTCTCTCTCCCTCTATCTGTCCTGTGTGTCTCTCTCTCTGGCCTGTGTCTCTCTCCCTCTCTCTGTGCTGTGTGTGTCTCTCTCTGTGCTGTATCTCTCTGTCCTTCTCTCTGTCCTGTATGTGTCTCTCTCTGTCCTGTGTCTCTCTCTCCCTCTCTCTGTCCTGTGTGTCTCTCTCTGTCCCGTGTGTGTCTCTCTTTGGCCTGTGTCCCCCTCTCTCTCCTGTGTGTGTCTCTCTTTGTGCTGTGTGTGTCTCTCTCTGTGCTGTGTCTCTCTCCCTCTCTCTGTGCTGTGTGTGTCTCTCTCTGTGCTGTGTCTCTCTCTCCCTCTCTCTGTCCTGTGTGTGTGTGTCTCTCTGTCCTGTGTGTCTCTCTTTGGCCTGTGTCTCTCTCTCTCTCCCTCTCTCTGTCCTGTGTGTGTCTCTCTCTGTGCTGTGTGTGTGTCTCTATGTCCTATGTGTGTCTCTCTTTGGCCTGTGTCTCTCTCTCTCCCTCTCTCTGTCCTGTGTGTGTGTCTCTCTCTGTCCTGTGTGTGTCTCTCTCTGTGCTGTGTGTGTCTCTCTCTGGCCTGTGTCTCTCTCCCTCTCTCTTTGCTGTGTGTGTCTCTCTCTGTGCTGTATCTCTCTCTCCCTCTCTCTGTCCTGTGTGTGTCTCTCTCTATGTCCTGTGTGTGTCTCTCTCTGTGCTGTGTCTCTCTCCCTCTCTCTGTGCTGTGTGTGTCTCTCTCTGTGCTGTGTGTGTCTCTCTGTGTGCTGTATCTCTCTCTCCCTCTCTCTGTCCTGTGTGTGTCTCTCTCTATGTCCTGTGTGTGTCTCTCTCTGTGCTGTGTCTCTCTCTCCCTCTCTCTGTCCTGTGTGTGTGTCTCTCTGTCCTGTGTGTGTCTCTCTCTATGTCCTGTGTGTATCTCTCTCTGTGCTGTGTCTCTCTCTCCCTCTCTCTGTCCTGTGTGTGTGTGTCTCTCTGTCCTGTGTGTCTCTCTCTGTGCTGTGTGTGTCTCTCTTTGGCCTGTGTCTCTCTCTCTCTCCCTCTCTCTGTCCTGTGTGTGTCTCTCTCTCTGTCCTGTGTGTGTCTCTCTCTGTGCTGTGTGTGTGTCTCTATGTCCTATGTGTGTCTCTCTTTGGCCTGTGTCTCTCTCTCTCCCTCTCTCTGTCCTGTGTGTGTGTCTCTCTCTGTCCTGTGTGTGTCTCTCTCTGTCCTGTGTGTGTCTCTCTCTGTGCTGTGTGTGTCTCTCTCTGGCCTGTGTCTCTCTCCCTCTCTCTTTGCTGTGTGTGTCTCTCTCTGTCCTGTGTCTCTCTCTCCCTCTCTCTGTCCTGTGTGTGTCTCTCTCTATGTCCTGTGTGTGTCTCTCTCTGTGCTGTGTCTCTCTCTCCCTCTCTCTGTCCTGTGTGTGTCTCTCTCTCCCTCTATCTGTCCTGTGTGTGACTCTCTCTAGCCTGTGTCTCTCTCTCCCTCTCTCTGTCCTGTGTGTGTCTCTCTGTGTGTCCTGTGTGTGTCTCTCTCTGTGCTGTGTCTCTCTCTCCCTCTCTCTGTCCTGTGTGTGTCTCTCTCTGTGCTGTGTGTGTCTCTCTCTGGCCTGTGTCTCTCTCCCTCTCTCTTTGCTGTGTGTGTCTCTCTCTGTCCTGTGTCTCTCTCTCCCTCTCTCTGTCCTGTGTGTGTCTCTCTCTGTCCTGTGTGTGTCTCTCTCTGTCCTGTGTGTCTCTCTCTCCCTCTCTCTGTCCTGTGTGTGTATCTCTGTGCTGTGTGTGTCTCTCTCTGGCCTGTGTGTGTCTCTCTCTGTCCTGTGTGTGTCTCTCTCTGTCCTGTGTGTCTCTCTCTCCCTCTCTCTGTCCTGTGTGTGTATCTCTGTGCTGTGTGTCTCTCTCTGTGCTGTGTGTGTCTCTCTTTGGCCTGTGTGTCTCTCTCTCCCTCTCTCTGTCATGTGTGTGTATCTCTGTGCTGTGTGTGTCTCTCTCTGGCCTGTGTGTGTCTCTCTCTGTCCCATGTGTGTGTCTCTCTGTGCTGTGTGTGTCTCTCTTTGGCCTGTGTGTCTCTCTCTCACTCTCTCTGTCCTGTGTGTGTCTCTCTATGGCCTGTGTGTGTCTCTCTCTGTCCTGTGTGTCTCTCTCTGGCCTGTGTGTGTCTCTCTCTGTCCTGTGTGTGTCTCTCTCTGTCCTGTGTGTCTCTCTCTGTCCTGTGTGTGTCTCTCTATGTGCTGTGTGTGTATCTCTGTCCTGTGTGTATCTCTCTTTGGCCTGTGTCTCTCTCTGTCCTGTGTGTCTCTCTCTGTCCTGTGTGTCTCTCTCTGTCCTGTGTGTCTCTCTCTGTCCTGTGTGTGTCTCTCTCTGTCCTGTGTGTCTCTCTCTGTCCTGTGTGTGTCTCTCTATGTGCTGTGTGTGTATCTCTGTGCTGTGTGTCTCTCTCTGTGCTGTGTGTGTCTCTCTTTGGCCTGTGTGTCTCTCTCTCCCTCTCTCTGTCCTGTGTGTGTATCTCTGTGCTGTGTGTGTCTCTCTCTGGCCTGTGTGTGTCTCTCTCTGTCCTGTGTGTCTCTCTCTGGCCTGTGTGTGTCTCTCTCTGTCCTGTGTGTGTCTCTCTATGTGCTGTGTGTGTATCTCTGTCCTGTGTGTATCTCTCTTTGGCCTGTGTCTCTCTCTGTCCTGTGTGTGTCTCTCTCTGTCCTGTGTGTCTCTCTCTGTCCTGTGTGTGCCTCTCTCTGTCCTGTGTGTGTCTCTCTCTGTCCTGTGTGTGTGTCTCTCTATGTGCTGTGTGTGTCTCTCTCTGTCCTGTGTGTGTCTCTCTCTGGCCTGTGTGTGTCTCTCTTTGGCCTGTATGTGTCTCTCTGTGCTGTGTGTCTCTCTCTGTCCTGTGTGTGTCTCTCTGTGTGCTGCGTGTGTCTCTCTTTGGCCTGTGTGTCTCTCTCTCCCTCTCTCTGTCCTGTGTGTGTGTATCTCTGTCCTGTGTGTGTCTCTCTCTCTGTCCTGTGTGTGTCTCTCTCTGTCCTGTGTGTGTATATCTGTCCTGTATGTGTGTCTCTCTCTGTCCTGTGTGTGTATCTCTGTGCTGTGTGTGTCTCTCTCTGTCCTGTGTGTGTATCTCTGTCCTGTGTGTGTGTCTCTTTGGCCTGTGTCTCTCTCTGTGCTGTGTGTGTCTCTCTCTGTGCTGTGCGTGTATCTCTCTGTCCTGTGTGTGTATCTCTGCCCTGTGTGTGTCTCTCTTTGGCCTGTGTCTCTCTCTGTGCTGTGTGTGTATCTCTCTGTCCTGTGTGTGTATCTCTGTGCTGTGTGTGTCTCTCTCTCTGTCCTGTGTGTGTCTCTCTCTGTCCTGTGTGTGTATATCTGTCCTGTATGTGTGTCTCTCTCTGTCCTGTGTGTGTCTCTCTCTGTCCTGTGTGTGTATCTCTGTCCTGTGTGTGTGTCTCTTTGGCCTGTGTCTCTCTCTGTGCTGTGTGTGTCTCTCTCTGTGCTGTGCGTGTATCTCTCTGTCCTGTGTGTGTATCTCTGCCCTGTGTGTGTCTCTCTTTGGCCTGTGTCTCTCTCTGTGCTGTGTGTGTATCTCTCTGTCCTGTGTGTGTATCTCTGTGCTGTGTGTGTCTCTCTCTCTCTGTGCTGTGTGTGTCTCTCTCTGTGCTGTGTGTGTATCTCTCTGTGCTGTGTGTGTCTCTCTCTCTGTGCTGTGTGTCTCTCTCTCTGTGCTGTGTGTCTCTCTCTCTGTGCTGTGTGTGTCTTTCCCTGTGCTGTGTGTGTCTCTCTGTGCTGTGTGTGTATCTCTGTGCTGTGTGTGTATCTCTCTGTGCTGTGTGTGTCTCTCTCTCTGTGCTGTGTGTCTCTCTCTCTGTGCTGTGTGTGTCTCTCCCTGTGCTGTGTGTGTATCTCTGTGCTGTGTGTCTCTCTCTGTGCTGTGTGTGCATCTCTCTGTGCTGTGTCTCTCTCTCTGTGCTGTGTGTGTCTCTCCCTGTGCTGTGTGTGCATCTCTCTGTGCTGTGTGTCTCTCTCTGTGCTGTGTGTGTCTCTCTCTGTGCTGTGTGTGTCTCTCCCTGTGCTGTGTGTGCATCTCTCTGTGCTGTGTGTGTCTCTCTCTGTGCTGTGTGTATATCTCTCTGGCCTGTGTGTGTATCTTTGTGCTGTGTGTGTTTCTCTCTGTGCTGTGTGTGTCTCTCTCTGATCTGTGTGTGTCTCTCTCTGTGCTGTGTGTATATCTCTCTTTGGCCTGTGTGTGTTTCTCTCTGTCCTGTATGTGTGTCTCTCTCTCTGTGCTGTGTGTGTCTCTCTTTGGCCTGTGTCTCTCTCTGTGCTGTGTGTGTATCTCTCTGTCCTGTGTGTGTATCTCTGTCCTGTGTGTGTCTCTCTCTGTGCTGTGTGTTTCTCTCTGTGCTGTGTGTGTCTCTCTCTCTGCTGTGTGTGTCTCTCTCTCTGCTGTGTGTGTTTCTCTCGGATCTGTGTGTGTATCTCTGTGCTGTGTGTGTCTCTCTCTGATCTGTGTGTGTCTCTCTCTGTGCTGTGTGTATATCTCTCTTTGGCCTGTGTGTGTATCTCTGTCCTGTGTGTGTCTCTCTCTCTGTCCTGTGTGTGTGTCTCTCTCTGGCCTGTGTGTGTCTCTCTTTAGCCTGTGTCTCTTTCTGTCCTGTGTGTGTCTCTCTCTGTGCTGTGTGTGTATCTCTGGCCTGTGTGTCTCTCTCTCTGGCCTGTGTGTGTTTCTCTCTGTCCTGTGTGTGTCTCTCTCTGTGCTGTGTGTGTCTCTCTCTGTGCTGTGTGTGTATCTCTGTCCTGTGTGTGTCTCTCTTTGGCCTGTGTCTCTCTCTGTGCTGTGTGTGTCTCTCTCTGTCCTGTGTGTGTATCTCTGGCCTGTGTGTGTCTCTCTCTGTGCTGTGTGTGTATCTCTGTCCTGTGTGTGTCTCTCTTTGGCCTGTGTCTCTCTGTGTGCTGTGTCTCTGCATATGCACCATTGAGCTGCGCTGAGCACATGTGCGCATACCCCATATTTAATGACAACCAGTACCGACTGCGCAGATGTTACAGACAAGTTGTCAATTATTATAGTGGATGAATGTATAATATATTGGAAGAAGCAGGCAGGCCAGACAAACCACGGTCCACTGGAGAAGGAACTGGCAACTCACTCCAGTATCTTTGCAAGAAAACCCTATGGATAAGCACAACCAGAAAACACAGATAGATGTGCCTGCGGGCTGCGGTCCTGAGAGTTGGATACAATACACATTTTAGGAACCAAGAGCCCTATTCTATTAGAAGCCCGCAAATGCCTCTAACTTGTAATTTTACCTGCGGGTGTTTTTTTCTCTAAATGTTTAGATGTATTCTACTGACTCAAGCCCTCAATTTACCTCCTTAAGCCTAAGCTCGTAAACCCTGCTTTTTTAAGTCTGATTTTAGAGGGCGTGATCATATGATCTGACAATATATAAGCAAGCCCGTAATTTACTTCTTAGACACAGCCAAGAGTAAATGAGAATGTCATCATGGCGTCAGTAATACATGGAAGTTACATGTAATCTGCAATCAGAGGCAATCTATAAAATGCATTAGATTGTCTGGTCTAGTCCATGTGGGTTTCACGATATGTATTAACCCATTGAGTCCCGTGATTGAAATTTCTCAGAAATAACATAAAAAAAAAACATTTTAGTTGCATATTTTTGCAATTAGTTCTAATGTCTTTCCATGCCGTCCGGTGCTTTTAAAGTACAGTATTGTGTGTTTAATTGCTGTTACAGCTCTAATAAGTGTTTGTAAAAGCCCTTGCGAGCCCTATTTATTACTCGTAATATTTTTGACAAAGACGTGATACTTTTTTCAGTTGCGTGTCAGACTTTATTTGCGAGCTAGAATAAAATATCAGTGTTGTGTACCTATTAATTAATTAGTTAGCGCTCGTAATATTCCAGCTGTGCTAAAACCAATGGAGTTCCAAATTTGTGTCTTTGGCTGGCTCGTAGTGATTGTGGGCGGGGAACTCGTAATCGGATTGCGAGTAACTAATAGAATATGTAGCAATATTAAGAGTGATTTTAATTGTGTATAAATGTACAAATTGGGCAATGGAATAGGGCCCCAAGTTTCCAACCATATTTATTATCCTAAATATATTTTACATGATTGTGCGTATATTTGTGTAATTAGAGATTAGGAACGTTGCGTAGGGGTTTTTGCAGGGAAACTGTGTCCATGTCTCGTGTTCTGTGGCGCTTCACCAGTGTATTTTCTTATAAAAGGCCCGTAGGCGTGTATTTGGTTGGAGATCTGACAAGAGTCACCGTCTTGGTTGGTTCTTAATGTGGCGATGAGTCTGTCTGGTGTGCAGCTTCTCTCGTGGACAACACAGTTCACCAATGTGCGTATAAACTCTATAAGAGACAAGAGGGGTCAAACTCGATAAGAGACAAGAGGGGTTGGAGAGAGAGAGCACACCAATCCCTAGTGCAGATGACCATGATTGGATAATTACATAGGAACCCGGGATTGTACAATTGTTGTCATCTTCACTAGGGATCGGTGCGCTCTCTCTCTCCTACCCCTCTTGTAATATTGAGTAGGGGGGGGTTATTTAAAGCTGGAGAGCAGCAGATTCAGAAGTAAATTGATAAAATACAAGATGTGTAGTGAACACATGACTATCAGCCCCATTAAATTCAAAGCCCGTATGTGCAATGTGAGACCCGCAGCGACTGCGGGCTCGAAATTTGACCGAGTTACCTAGCTATTAAATTAGAACAGGCTGCGAGTTACGAGCTTGAGACGCAAACCTGTAAACCATTTGTTGAATGTTGGATGCGAGTGATCAATTAGTCAAACCCGTAGTTATGGGTTTAGATGCAGCCAATGGAAACAGAGATCGTCATCATTGCGTCACAGGAAAAGTCTTACGGGGTTCAATTACGAGTTGCGAGCGGACCCACATTCCAGATATAACGCAATATTGATAAAGTTGTAAATATGATATTCTATCACAGGATATGTATTAACACATTGATCGCCGGGATCGATATAACACGGAAACATGAAAGTATATGACACGGAAATCAAACATGAAATAAAGTATTTTTTGGGGGCCGATTTGAGATTGTTGTGCTATTAATTAAAGACCTAACATCACTTTCCCTGTTCATAAACGTACAGTAGTGTGTGTATAAAGTGCTACGGATTGGACTTTACCCCCTTGCGAGTCCTCTCTATCACTCGCTGGCCTTTGCGCTCCATTTGCGTGTTACGGGGTTGAAGGTAAATGAAATTGTAGCAATTTAATAGCATGATTGGAGTTGTAGCGGTTATGGGCTTGAGAGAAAAAAAGATTTGCGTTGGCGAAGTTCAACATTCCACGTCCCTTAGACTTCTTTCGCTCCAAACCCGCAGATTGGAGCAGCTTGCTTTACTGGGCTTATTTAATAGCAGTAAATCTTACTGGCTACATTATGAGCTACGGTCTAACACGTAGGGGGGAATTAATAAAGCTGATAGTCTTCTTGTGATAGTGGTAGCAAATAATACAGTACATTAATTCAAGGCCATCACAAGTTGGTCCAGAATCCATATTTTCTATTCATATACATATAAGTGTTTTTAATATAATGTAATTTTGAAGAGCACAGGAAGTAACTATTATTATTTGTAGTATTATCCAGTATTTGTAATGCACCAACATATTGTATAGTGCTACACAAGTATGAAGCAAAATACAATATCATCACATGGCAAAATAATGGCGGGCCCTGTCTTTGAGTTTATAATCTTAATAGCAACTTGCCCGTCAAAAATGACGGCTATAAAAAGTTAAGCCTGGCAATGCTGTTTTCCACACAATTAGAGCCTCCCCCTCTACTTTACTGGCCTCGCAATGAGCGCCTTTGGCGCTCACCACAGGCCTCGGGATGAGAGCCTTCGGCGCTCATCACAGGCCTCGCAATGAGCGCTTTTGGCGCTCATTACTGGCCTCGCAATGAGTCCACTTCCTCCCTTCTTGCCCTGTCCACTTCCTCCCTTGTGTTTCATTTCCCCCCTCCTCTCCCTCCCTTGTGTCTCCTTCCCCCTTGTGTTTTTAACCCCCCTCCCTCCTATGTGTCTCTTTCCCCCTCCCCTGTGTCTCTTTCCCCTGTGTGTTTTATACCCCTCCTCTGTGTCTCTTTCCCCCGTCCCCTTGCTGTCTCCTTCTCCCCTCCCACGTGTCTCCCTTATTTCCCCCATTTCCCTCCACTGTGTATCTTCCCCCTCCTCTCCCTCCCCTGTGTCTTTTCCCCCTCCTCCCACTCCCCTGTCTCTTCCCTACTCATCTCACTCCCCTGTGTTTCTTCCCCCCCGTGTCTCTTTTCCTCCTGTGTCTCTTCCCCACCTCTCCCTCCCCTGTGTCTGTTCCCCCCTCTCCCTCCCCTGTGTCTCCTCCCCCTCCCCTGTGTCTCTTCCCCCCTCCCTCCCCTGTGTCTCTTTCCCCCTTCCCTCCCCTGTGTCTCTTTCCCCCTTTCCCTCACCTGTGTCTCTTTCCCCCTCCCTTGTTTCTCTCCCCCTCCCTCCTCTGTGTCCCTTCCCAACCTCTCCCTCCCCTGTGTCTCTTTCCCCCTCCCCTGTGTCACTTTCCCCCTCCCCTGTTTCTCTTCCCCCCCTCCCTCCCCTATGTCTCTTCCCCACCTCTCAACCCCCTGTGTCTGTTCCCTTCTCCCCTGTGTCTCTTCCCCCCTCTCCCTCCCATGTGTCTCCTTCCCCCTCCCCTGTGTCTCTTTCCCCCTCCTCTCCCTCCCCTGTTTCTCCTTCCCTCCTGTGTCTCTTCCCCACCTCTCCCTCCCCTGTGTCTGTTCTCCCTCCCTGTGTCTCTTCCCCCTCTCCCTCCCATGTGTCTCTTTCCTCCTCCGCCGTGTCTCTTTTCCCCTCCCCTGGGTCTCTTTCCCCCTCCCCTGTGTCTCTTCCCCCCTACTCTCCCTCCCCTGTGTCTCTTTCCCTCCTGTGTCTCCTCCACACCTCTCCCTCCCCTGTATCTGTTCCCCCCTCCCCTGTGTCTGTTCCCCCTAACCATGTCTCTTTCCTCCTCCCCGTGTCTCTTTCCCCCCTCCCCTGTGTCTCTTTCCCCCTCCCCTCCCTCCCTGTGTCTCTTCCCCCTCCCTCCCCTGTGTCTCTCCCCCCTCCCTCCCATGTGTCTCTTTCCCCCTCCCTGTGTCTACTACCCCCTCTCCCACCTCTGTGTCCTTTCCCCCTCTCCTGTGTCTCTTTCCTCCCTGCCCATCGTTTCTCTTCCCCCTCCCTTGTGTCTCTCCCCCATTTCCCTCCCCTGTGTCTTTTCCCCCTCCCCTGTGTCTTTTCCCTCTTCCTCTCCCTCCCCTGTATTTCTTCCCCCTTCTCTCACTCCCCTGTATCTCTTCCTCCTCCCCTGTGTCTGTTCCTCTCTCCATGTCTCTTTCCTCCTCCCCGTGTCTCTTACCCCCTCCCCTGTGTATCTTTCCCATCCGCCTCCGTCCCTTTGTCTCTTTTCCCCTCCCGTGTGTCTCTTCCCCCCTCCCTCCCCTGTGTCTCTCCCCCCTCCCTCCCATGTGTCTCTTTCCCCATCCCTACCTGTGTCTACAACCCCTCGCCCTCCTCTGTGTCTCTTATCCCCTCTCCTTCCTCCGTGTCCTTTCCCCCTCTCCTGTGTCTCTTTCCTCCCTGCCCCCATTTCTCTTCCCCTTCCCTTGTGTCTCTACCCCCATTTCCCTCCCCTGTTTCTTTTCCCCCTCCCCTGTGTCTTTTCCCTCTTCCTCTCTCTCCCCTGTATTTCTTCCCCTTCTCTCACTCCCCTGTGTCTCTCCCCCCCCCTCCCCTGTGTGTCTCTCCCCCCTCCTCCCCTGTGTGTCTCTCCCCCCTCCTCCTCGGTGTGCCTCTCTCCCCTCCTCCTATGTGTGTGTCTCTCCCCTCCTCCCCTGTGTTGCCTCTCCCCCCTGTGTGTCCCTCCCCTCCTCCCCTGTAGGCCTCTCCCCTCCTCCGGCTCCCTTCTCCCCCCCCCCTCGTGTCTCATGCCCCCCCCCCCCCCCATTATCTCCCCTGTGCCTTTTTTGTGCCATGTGTCTCTTTCCTCCTCCCCTGTGTCTCTTTCCCCCTCCCCTGTGTCTCTTCACCACCCTCCCTTCCCTGTGTCTGTTCCCTCCTCCCCTATGTCTCTTCCCCACTCTCCCTCCTATGTGTCTCCTCCCCCCTCCCCTGTGTCTCTTTCCACCCCTTCTCTTCCTCCCTTGTGTCTCTTTTCCTCCTGTGTCTCTTCCCCACTTCTCCCTCCCCTGTGCCTGTTCCCCCTCCCCGTGTCTCTTTCCTCCTCCCCGTGTCTCTTTCCCCCTCCCTTGTGTCTCTTTCCCCCTCCCCTTCCCTCCCTGTCTCTCTTCCCCCTCCCTCCCCTGTGTCTCTTACCCCCTCTCCTGTGTCTCTTTCCTCCCTGCCCCCCCAGTTTCTCTTCCCTCTCCCTTGTGTCTCTCCCCCCATTTCCCTCTCCTGTGTCTTTTCCCCCTCCCGTGTGTCTTTTCCCTCTTCCTCTCCCTCCCCTATATTTCTTCCCCCTTCTCCCACTCCCCTGTCTCTCCCCCTCCTCCCCTATGTGTCTCTCCCCCTCCTCCCCTGTGTGTCTCTCCTCCCTCCTCTGTGTGTCTCTCTCCCCTCCTCCTCTGTGTGTCTCTCATCCCTCCTCCCCTGTGTTGCCACTCCCCTGTGTGTCTCTCCCCTCCTCCCCTGTGTGCCTCTCCCCTCGTCCGGCTCCCTTCTCCCCCTCCCTTATGTCTCATTCCCCCCCATTTACCTCCCCTGTGCCTGTTCCCCCTCCCCTGTGTCTTTTCCCTCTTCCTCTACCTCCCCTGTATCTCTTTCTTCTCCTCTGTGTCTGTTCCCCCTCCATGTGTCTCTTACCTCCTCCCCCGTGTCTCTTTCCCCCTCCCTTGTGTCTCTTTCGCCCTCCCCCTTCCCTCCCTGTGTCTCTTTTCCCCTCCCCTGTGTCTCATCATCCCTCCCTCCCCTGTGTCTTCCCCCCCCCCTCCCTCGCATGTGTCTCTTTCCTCCTCCCCTGTGTCTCTTTCCCCCTCCCCTGTGTCTCTTCCCCACCTGTCCCCCCGTGTCTGTTCTCTCCTCCCCTATGTCTCTTCCCCCCTCTCCCTCCCATGTGTCTCCTTCCCCCTCCCCTGTGTCTCTTTCCCCCATACTCTCCCTCCTCTTTGTATCTTTCCCTCCTGTGTCTCTTCCCCACTTCTCCCTCCCCTGTGTCTGTTCCCCCCTCCCCTGTGTCTGTTCCTCCTCCTGTGTCTTTCCTCCTCCCTGTGTCTCTATCCCCCTCCCCATCCCTCCATGTGTCTCTTTTCCCCTCCCCTGTGTCTCTTCCCCCCTCCCTCCCCTGTGTCTCTCCTCCCTCCCATGTGTCTCTTTCCCCCTCCCTCCCTGTGTCTCTTACCCCCTCTCCCTTCCCTGTGTCTCTTACCCTCTCTCCCTCCTCTGTGTCTTTTCCCAATCTCCTGTGTCTCTTTCCTCCCTGCCCTGTGTCTCTTCCCCCTCCCTTGTGTCTCTCCCCCATTTCCCTCCCCTGTGTCTTTTTCCCCCTCCCTGTGTCTTTTCCCTTTTCCTCTCCCTCCCCTGTATTCCTTCCCCCTTCTCTCACTCCCCTGTGTCTCTCCCCCCTCCTCCCCTGTGTGTCTCTCCCTCCCCTCCCCTGTGTGTCTCTCTCCCCTCCTCCCCTGTGTTGCCTCTCCCCTGTGTGTCTCTCCCCTCCTCCCCTGTGTGCCTCTCCCCTCCTCCGACTCCCTTCCCCCCCCTCTTGTGTCTCATCCCCCCTATTTACCTCCCCTATGCCTTTTTACCCTCCCCTGTGTCTTTTCCCTCTTACTCTCCCTCCCCTGTATCTCTTCCCCCACCTCTCACTCCCCTGTGTCTCGTCTCCCTTCTCTAACTCCCCAGTGTCTCTCCCCCCTCCTCTTCTGTATGTCTCTCATCTCTTCCCCTATCTGTTTCTTCCCGTCTGTCTCTCCCCTCTTCCCCGTGTGTCTCTCCCCTCCTCCCCTGTGTGTCTCTCCCCTCTTCCCCTGTCTATCTCGGCCCTCCTCCCCTTTCTGCCTTTCCCCTCCTCCCCTGTGTGTCTCACCTCCTCCCGTGTGCCTCTTCATCCCTTGCGTGCCCAGCACAGTGAGAATGCGCACCCAGCGTATGGGTCGTAGTTGTCAAACTGCAATTTGTCGCAAGTGTGATGACGAATCGCAGTTTGACAACCATTATATGTGATATACATAGTGCTTTTTGCCAAAGCACCATACAAGATTGACAAGTTGCATCTAAAGTTTTTAAAGTGACGAGGATTTAGGGAAAGGACAATATGTACCTCATGGCTTATTTAAGCATTTGGAAACTTCAGTCAAGATGCATCAAACATTTAATAGTGAAGTGCAATATAGATCTGGAAGAAAGGAGCCAGAGATCTTGATTTGGACCCATGTCCACCTAATGACCGTACCAGCTCTAGAGAATGGAAGCGCTGTACAGGAATTACTGTGACTTGTCACATAGCCAATGATAAGGGAGGGGATCTCCAATGACGGGTGTATGGCTGATTAATGCAATGCCCACAATCCTACCAGGGCATTTTCACAGAGAGCAGCCAATGAGACCACTTTAGGAGATTCTGGGCCAACTAATTACAGATTACCAACTAATGTTTGGCCAAAACAAGATTGAGCACAACTCTAATCGTAGAAAGCAGCATAAGATGTATCAGTAAGGTAGTTTTATACTAGCTCGAAAAAAATGACCCCTGGAAGACATATTGCGACACACCTCTCTACCTCTCACAACTTGGCTCCCATTAAGTAGGAACCTGGCACATAGTGTGTTAATGGCTTAGCACATTTATTGTGTTACATCTTCACATGTTTGGATGAAGAGAATAATTCAAGTTTGTTAAAAAGCATAACTGTACCAGTCGTATCTTGCTCCTGTTGGATCCAACTTGCCATTTCGCAAGGAAACCATCTTAAACGTGCCCAGTTTATGTTATATTGAATAGTAGAGAAGTGGCATTGCACACGTTGCTGACCTGGCTATGTGACAGATGTCACTGGCTGTCACCACCTGCCATAGAGGAAGCTCTGGTGACAGTGTGTCCAGTTGATACCATGAGAATTTGTCGGGTGCAAGAGATCGGAACATGAGAGGGGCCGCGGGCCGTGCTATGTGCATACCATAGGCCAGAAGGGGGGGGGGGGGGGGCGCACTCACCTTAAGGACCAGAATGGGTGAGGTTGGCATATACAACAATGAATGCCTATAAACTGATATAAATCTTTATTTTTCTGATATGCTGATGGTATAATGGAGAGTTTCCTTAAACTAGAGAGAGTTATTTTCCAGAAAATAGTGAGAACTGAAGAAAGTGGTGATATGACAGAAACCTTCAAATATTTACAAAGATTTTATAAAGTTTAAGGAGAACTATCTTCCAGACAAAGAGGATCACAAGGATGATTTGAAGTTGGAAGGTGAAAGATTTAGGGGTAATTTAAGAAAGCACTACTGGAAGATTAGTGGGACATCCTTCTAGTGCAGATGGTGGGATGAAACACAGCTAAGGAATTCAAGCATGCCTGGGATAAGCATATGGCCGTACTGAGGCTTCGTTATGCCAACCTTTTAGTGGACAGACTAAATGGACCTTTTGTCTGCCGTTAAATATATTTTTATGTTTCTATGTTTCTAGGTAGTTAAGTAAGGTAGGTAAGTAAATAGCCTTTAAGTGGAAATGGTAGGAAGAATAACATGGAAAGGAAGGATGTTTTATAACATTATTATCACTGGATATTGTATAATAGGGTGACTAAACACCCAAATTTTTGGGGATCAGGCCGTGGACAGAGTCGTTGGTCCCAGATTAATTTTGTCACCAGGTGGCAAGATCGTCTGATTGAAGTCTAAATTCATCCATGCACAGTCCACCATGTATGCATTCTTAGTCCGGTCCATATGTACTGTGTGTTTATACTTAATGTATATATGATGAAGTTAAAATGGTCACTCCAAGCTCAGGTTGTTTTTGACTATATAGCAGTGATGATATGAACCACCTAAAATATTGTTCTGTTGTTTTCAACATTTGGTTAAAGAATACTTCAAAAAATCATATTTTTCTCACATACTAAAAAAATATCATATTTCTGAGACGGGACAATATCCTCTTATTAATTGTACCAATACCCTCAGGCCTAGCTGGTAGATGACTCTTCTTTTTTGACTGTGCCCATATCTCTAATTGATCACTGACTGTTATGTCAAACACTTCAGGTCCTTTTCTGGGCTCATGACCACCTAATCTCGCATATCTATACCTTCGGCACCTCTTCTTTAGTGGCACACCAATGGTCCCTCAAAGTATTTTCACTTTCGTCCCCAAAGTACCATGAGATTATAACAATTTTTTTTTATCTTACCCTTTTTCCAAGCTGTTCTTATGCTTTGCACACTTTCAGTGCTTATCTGGGTTCCTAGGACAGACAAGACCCATGAACGCTCGTATATGTTCGCCCATATTACCCAATATACTGTTTACCTGCCTCAGTGGATATGTTATTTGGTATGTTGTTATATGTGTTTAGCATCTCCCTGGCATAAAGCATGCATGCCCCTCTTCTTGTACCATTGGTCACGTTCCCAGCTGCTTCTATTTCTAATCTGTTTCTTACGGAGGGGGGAGGACACTTGATACTTATTATTCTCTGGCCCTAGCAGTCCTTGTCGTAAATCCAGGGGCTCTGGATACTGTCATGTAATGGGGAGGGGGTCAGTAGGAGGAGAGTGCTGGAAATTCCCTTTAACTATTTGCAGTCAGAAGAGTGCCATGTGTTCGCATTCATCAATGACCCCTCCCTCTTTACCTGGTCCTTTATTTTTGTGTTGCCACCCCTGCCACCACCCCCCCCCCCCCAGCCCAGCTAAATTTGGTAAAATGCTTGTCTGTCCAATCAGGGGTCAGCTGGTATGGGATTGGCAGTGGGGGGTCTTGTAATTGGTGGCATCCAATCAGGGAGGAGAGGGGAGCAGGTGTGTGAATGGGCACAGTACATATTAGAGGGGAACTCTTTGTGAAGGAAGCTTTGGGGGTTTGTGCTGAAGATCGGACAGACACCTCTATCCATTCTTCATTTCTACAGGCATTGGGGTGACCTGCAAACATGGTGAGTTACCCAGTATGATGGGGTTTAAGGGCAGAGCCTGTGCCAATCGCACAGACGCAAAGCATGGATTATACGGCCAGGAGGTGACATGATACCCAAGTAGAAGCTGTATTGGAGGGGCAGCTTGGGATTCCTGCTTTAGAATGGCACTAATACCTTCTGACACCATAAAGACCAATTAACTCCTGTATGCTCTTAAAATATACAAATGCCACACGTTGGCTCTGTTGATTTATCCCATGTGGGACCATTCGTCACCAGGGGACACTGCTGAAAGTTTACATTGTCACCAAGTTTGAAGGATGGGGCACTACATGGGTGCTGACATGTGGAATAGGACTCTCCTGTCAGACCTGCACATTAGTTGATTTGTAGATAAACAAATATAATTGTGAGTGCTTAGTTTTTATGACATTTATTGTACGTTTCTGACAATACTTGTCTATTTTAGGATCATTATCCAACCGCTTTAACAGGACAATCGAATTGATTGGTTTCAGCCAACGTAGTAGATGTTATGAATGAGGGGTGGCCTCCTGTATGCATATTATTGGATTAGGGGTGTTGGCTGTTCATCTAATGTAGGGTATGGTACCATGACCTCCTAATTGACGGCTAATGGGGATGGGGTAAGCTAGGCTCATAACAAATACATTCTTTCTAGGTCAATAATTTGTAGCTTTTTGCTCTAATAATGATACAAACCATTATTTGTCGGAATTGATGTGGAAAACTGTAGGAGGTTAAATGACTTGTCTCTAAATCCTTTTGTGAGTGGTGGTAGTAAAAGGGGCAAGTTGTATGACTGGCATTAGTAATATTGGGATGGAGTTACCCTGTATAACTTGTTTATGGGGCAAGTAGAAGATTGCACCAACACTTTAGTTTTTTAAGTCTTTTTTGGTGGCTCATGAGCATTAAGCCAGCAGTAAGGCAAATTTGTAAGGTAATTAACGATTGCATACTATATAATTACTCAACATATTACGGCTCAGTCACACACAATGGCTTTTTAGTGTTACACACATAAAGCTATATACCTATAGACATATGCGTGATTCTATTTGGAGCTTTTTATATATTCCTGTCGTTATTTACTTTGTGAGTTGTGGCCTGTTCTTTGCCCGGTTATATTTTTGCCTCTATATGTTAAACTTCTTTGCAGTACTTCGGCGACTATTATATATATATATAAGCATTGTGTACCTAGCACCTCTACACACTGTGTGTCTCCTTTCCAATCTCACCTGTGGTTATAGAGCATGGACATATACATAGTGGAAAAGTAGATTTGAGTTGTTGATATTTTAACATCGTTATCTATCAGTAGTGTAAATCTCTATGCAAAGTTGTTTGTAGCGGATGTTTATAATGTGTTGTTTAGAAAGTTAATTTGATGACTGATGTCATCAAGGTCCTAATATAATTAATTTAGTTTAATATTGTAATAATCATATGTGAAGCTGAAGGTACCACTGAAGTTGATGAATCCACATGAATCTGACACTTACATATGAAGGTGCTGGTTCAGTTTGAAGGTGCTGGTCCAGTATGAAGGTGCTGGGTCATTGTGGAGGTGCTGGTTCAGTATACAGGTGCTGGTTCAGTGTGGTGATGTTGGTTCAATATGAAGGTGCTGGGTCATTGTGGAGGTGCTGGTTCCGTGTGGAAGTGCTGGTTCAGTATGAAGGTGCTGGGTCATTGTGGAGGTGCTGGTTCAGTATGCAGCTGCTGGGTCATTGTGGAGGTGCCGGTTCAGTGTGGAGGTGCTGGTACAGTATGCAGGTGCTGGGTCATTGTGGAGGTGCCGGTTCAGTGTGGAGGTGTTGTTTCATTATGCAGGTGCTGGGTCATTGTGGAGGTGCTGGTTCAGTATGCAGGTGCTGGTTCAGTATGAAGGTGCTGGGTCATTGTGGAGGTGCTGGTTCAGTATGCAGGTGCTGGGTCATTGTGGAGGTGCTGGTCCAGTCTGAAGGTGCAGGATCGGTGTGGAAGTGCTGGTTCAGTATGAAGGTGCTGGTTCAGTATGGAGGTGCTGGTTCAATATGAAGGTGCTGGTTCAGTGTAAAGCAGATGGTTCTCAATTAAAGCAGTAGGCCCATACGTAGATTAAAAATTCCATGCAAAGGTAGTAGATTTTTATGAAGGTGCTGGTCCCATCTAAAGGTGATAAACCTCTATAAATGTGGTTGTCCAAAAGAATGAACTTCTGTATAAAGGTGATGAAAGTAATTTTTCTGATGCGTGGTTAATGGTTTAGTGCAACGCTGATAGATTCATGAGAAGGTTTAGTGCGAAAATGACATTCTGTTTGATGCTGAAAGTTCAGTGTGAAGCTAACGGTTCCGTGAGGTTTCATCTTTCCTTAGCTATGTTCACACTATCCAAGTAACACAGCTGCACATAACAGCCCCCGACCCACAGCCTGGATATTTGCCAGAGCTGTTGGTGACCCCCCCTTCCACCACAAATACTGAGAGAGAGAGCCAAATGCTCTCTCTATCTCCAGTCACTCTGTGGGTCACAGGAATAAATGAATACGCATATTGAACTTCATTGTTTCCAGCACCAGGTCATGGAGTGACTAATAGCCCTCGTTAACCTTTGGGTGATTTTCATCCATAGAAATAATATACCTGTAATCTGTCTAGGAGGAAACTTTTAATACCTGTATTTAAAGTTGTGTTGTCTTTTGACATAACATACTAGAGAAGTAAATATGATGCCAGCAATATGATCTACCTTTTTGGAGCCCCTGGGCAGTGAAGTGGAGGAGCCCCCTGCAAGCCTGTGCACAAGATATTCACGCACTTATTTTTCCCTTTTCTGTGCATCTTTATCACTCTCAATGTCCCCATAACAGCTATTTTAACAACATAGCTACTCATACACGCAGAGCTATTACTTGTTTATTAAATGCATTTGATGTTGGGCCAGTCTGAACTGCAGAGAGAGAGATGGGAACATGGTCAGATGAGATAGCCAATTTTGTTTGTATGTCCTAGCTTTGTTTCTAAGCCAATAGACTTTCTTTCTTCTTTACGCCAAGCAAAGCAAAGTGTAAAGTAACCACATTAAAAAAACAGTAACATCACGTAACCACTGCACACAAACCAAAGGGTGTGTATATAGCTATGCAAAGTAGTGTCAGCGACCACACACACAGAAACCTAAAGGGACAAGGACACACCAGACTAACATAGAAACAGAGACACAATCAAAAAATACACGTTTTGATATATAGAAATACAAGCATGCAAATATGGAGATCTATGCAGCTCTTGATTTATGTGCCATATTATATATTTAATTATTTTTTAGCGAATACCAAAAGTGGTAGAATTTATTGTTGGAGGAAGATACACAGGTCAATTAAGGAGGGGATGGAGTCATAGACTGGCATAATTGTTTGAAAGGAAAGTGGTTATGGGCAGGAACTGGGGGGGCGAGGGGGACAAATCCCACGCCACTAGATTTTCAGTGTATTTGTTGAGATATAGAGAAGTAGTTGTGTGGTATTTTTATACTATATGCAGTAACCTCCCCATTTTGTTTGTCTCCTACACCCATAGATAACCAAATTACTCTTGTGTTATGGAAATGGAAAATACTTATTATTATGATATTGGCCCTTAAGAAATCAGTAACATACAGAAACATAAGCTAATACACAAATACATTTATATGGATGCAAATAATGACTAGATTTGATAAAGTAAGAACTTTCTCGATAGTAAGACTTCTATAATTATTATTATTTCCTTTTTTGTAACAAGCCGCCATATTCTGTCGCGCCATACAAGCCAAAACAATATCAACACAATGCAAAACAAAATGGAGGACCCTGTCTTTGAGCTTAAAATCAATCGTACAAAGTGTTATCATATCTTGCTTATTCACTTAAGTGTGAAGTGATGTCTCCAACTTGAATAAGAAGCTTACAGAATTGGAAAGATTGCAGCAGATAGACAAGTACATGTTGGGATATAGTCATCGATAGACCAACACTAGCATACAACTGAGCATAAAGCGACACAACAAGTATAAACTGGGCCAGCAAGTATTGTAATGTATACGTAAAAGGATAGAACTGAATAGTAAAGACATATAATATCACAATAAGTAACACAACGGGACTATGGGTAACCGAATACCAAGTGGTCAGTGAGACTGCTGCTATACAATGCCCAACCTCCTGTCTGTGTCTAAATCCGGGTGCACTTATACAGGGATATAATACACAGCATGGGTAATACCAAGGCCTAACGTGTGCTTTGATCAAGTGTGCATGTGGGGGGGTCGGGGGGTGCTTGGGTGGCAGGATGGGGGGCTATTGCATGTCACTTCTATTCCTAGGGCGGGACAGCTGCCTCTCTCATGGGGCTCGGAGAGGAACAGTTGTCTGCCCTTCACTGCTGCTCCTATTTATATCTCAGAATAAGGAGGGAGGCAGAACAGCTCCTCTTCTGACTCACACATTAACCCATTTGCTGCTAAAGAAGCACATGTGGCTAATACACAGTCAATGAAGGATTGCGGAAACTTGCCAGAAATGGGGACGGGCACAGAGATGACATTGGGTTAATGTTCTGCAGGACGGTATAATATGTGCTTCTAAAAAAGAAATGAAACCAAAATGATATAATTATAGAAGGGTTTGGTCTTAATAACAAGGAAAAAGGAACCACAGCCTGTAAATTCCCTGTAATGTTCACTTTTACTTCATACTATATAAGCAATATAACAAGCGTCTCGCGTAACTCGACATAACTTCTAAGTACCGGTATATTGCATCTTATTTCCCCATGTAACTACTAAGTATACCTCCTCCTAGTACTGTAAGTAACTGTTCGGTATATCTCCTCCTAATTCTCCATGTAACTAAGCATTGCTCCTCCTAGTGCTTTATATAACTCTAAGTATATCACCTCCCACTTATCCATGTAACTAAGCATTGCTCCTCCTATTACTCTATGTAACTACGAAGTATATCTCCGCTCATGTTTCCATATACAGTAACTGCCAAGTATATATCCTTGTATTTCTCCATGTAACTAAGCATTGCTCCTCCTATAACTCTATATAACTCTAAATATATCACCTTCTATTTCTCCATGTAACTAAGCATTGCTCCTCCTGTTACGCTATATAACTAAGTATATCACCTTCTATTCATCCATGTAACTAAGTATTGCTCCTCCTATTACTCTATTTAACTAAGTATATCACCTCCCACTTATCCATGTAACTAAGTATTGCTCCTCCTGTTACTCTATATAACTCTAAATATATCACCTTCTATTTCTCCATGTAACTAAGCATTGCTCCTCCTGTTATGCTATATAACTAAGTATATCACCTTCTATTCATCCATGTAACTAAGTATTGCTCCTCCTATTACTCTATATAACTCTAAGTATATCACCTCCCACTTATCCATGTAACTAAGTATTGCTCCTCCTATTACGCTATATAACTAAGTATATCACCTTCTATTTCTCCATGTAGCTCAGTATTGCTCCTCCTATTACTCTATATAACTAAGTATATCACCTTCTATTTCTCCATGTAGCTCAGTATTGCTCCTCCTATTACTCTATATAACTCTAAGTATATCTCCTTCTATTCATCCATGTAACTAAGTATTGCTCCTCCTATTACTCTATTTAACTAAGTATATCACCTCCCACTTATCCATGTAACTAAGTATTGCTCCTCCTGTTACGCTATATAACTAAGTATATCACCTTCTATTTCTCCATGTAACTAAGTATTGCTACTCCTATTACTCTATATAACTAAAGTATATCACCTTCTATTCATCCATGTAACTAAGTATTGCTCCTCCTATTACTCTATATAACTTTAAGTATATCACCTCCCACTTATCCATGTAACTAAGCATTGCTCCTCCTATTACTCTATATAGCTCCTCTCATTGATAAATATGACATTTTCTCAATATGCTACATATTAACTCAAAATATATCCAAATGTAGAATGTACCCTCCCTATTCTTTACATTGTAAGTCCCCACATACTGCTCTTCCATTTCTGTTACTCTCTCTCTCTCTATTTGTATCTGTCTCTCATTCTCTCCCTCTCTGTATATATATATATATATATATATATATATATATATAGTAAATAAATAGTGCATTTGTGCTCACCTTTGAACATCTAAAATAAGTTAAAAGACTTATTTCCTGCTCTGAATTCTGAGAAATAAAGTTACTGCACTGCATTCTAGGACATGCAAGTGTGCCCACAAAGGCTTTGCCCTTTAATCCAGTACCATTTCAAACATGGCTCCTTTTAGGCATATGCCTGCTGTATTACACAGCTTTAAGCAAAGCCCAAGGTGGATTACGCACAAGCCAGAAAACCTACCCACTGACAGTAGGTTACTGCCTCTCATCAGCGTGGGGCCGGTTCCTAGCTTGTGTAGTAGATTTTGTGGGGAGGTAGTTCACCACAACAATCATTTAATTTATGGTGGGTGCAAAAGAGCGATAGACGCCCTCACCGTACAGTGGTACAGTAAATAAATACTATATATATATATATATATATATATATATATATATATATATATATATAACCCTAAACTCTGTATATAACTTGTTCCTATAGCTTCTCCCTTTGCGGCACATAAAGCTTCATCATTAGCTGGGAGGGTGGGGTAGCTGAGGGAAGTAAAGAAGGGTAAGCTTCACATTATCGCTAACTTTGACCTAAAAAAAGGCTAAAACCATGACAAATATTTCAAAAATATTATCAAGTGGTTTCCAAGAGTTCGGTAAACTTAGGAAGACGTCACATGATACTATATGCTTCTTCTACCATTTCACTTACTTCTTCTTATCACAAATATGCAATACCCCACTTACTGTCGAAGCAACGGTACTACATGGGCTACCAGTAGTCCAGGATTTCTGCGTGTCTCCATAATTTGGGGACCCCTATGTAGATAAAGGGGTTCCCTGGTTGTCCAGTAGTTAGGATTTGATGCTTTTACCACTGTGACCTGAGTTCAATTCCAAGTCAGGGAACCAAGTGATCACACCAACCTGTGCAGGGTTGGGCTTGGTCATTACTTGGGAGACCACCTAGGAATACCAGAAGCTGTTTGCTTTGGCCCAGTATGGACGGAACTGGAAACCCACTCCAGTATTTCTACCATGAATACCAAATGGATCAGCATGACCATGGACATAAAGATGCCCTGGTTTGTTACGGTCCAGGAGGTCATGGGGAGTCGGAAACGACTGGACGACGCAAAAAAAACATTGAAATAAATACTTGGTGGGGGTTAATAAAAATCCTGCTGTACCAGCAGTAGCTTAGCCTCCATGGCCCTTCTTTTTAGGGCTATTTATCGATCTTCACTACTTCCTCTTATTCTTGTGTATCGCCTAAACTCCCAACTTGCAACCTTATCCGGTGGTCCCCTGGTTATTAATTGACTCTGTAACTACTACCAATGAGATAATGTATAGCACTACACAATATATTGGCGCTTTTAAAAATATATTGAATAACACATTCTAAAAACTCCATATAATAACCATCTCCGGTACCAAGTACCAGATGACGGCTGTGGTGCAACACTGCCCCCTGCAGGATCATTGGAGCACAATCTCCATGACACGTTATCATACCTACCAACATATCAACGGGCCAGCGAGGGGATATATATTATTTAAATATTCTTTACAATGTATATTCCAAGTTTTAGAGATGCAACCACTCATAAAATGCTCTATACATACATAGTTATCTAGAACGGACATCTTAGGCGTCCATCTTTCCCCTAGAATTTCATAGAAATAAAGGAGGAATCGAAGGAACTGGGAGATAACCAGGGCCAGAAAACAGAATATGGGTCCTTCCTTCAAAAGAGGAACATTTGTGAGGCTAAGAGAGACAGGGGGGTTGTCTCTCCAAAAGATGGACAGTTGAGATGTCTAAATTATTAATCTTTAAGTAGGCACATTTAATATAAATTTAATGACCAAATCAATGTTTGTTTTGACACTGTCTTGGCTTAGGAGTTAAACCTTCTCTTCCTCTCTGGGATGATTTGCGGCATTCAGTTTGCATAGAGGTCATCATTAAGTAGAGTTAATTTTAAGACTCAAGTCACTTTGGTTTCAAAATTAAATAAAGCAGGTTGAACCTTTCCTGTTGGGTGGCCGCTAGCAGTGGTGTTGAGCGGCTGCTAGATGGTTCTGCCGAGATTTCACCGGATTTTATCTGAAATTTAATTCAATTTCATAGGGTTAGGGATAGGTAAGGGTTAAGTTAACGGTTAAGGTAAGGTTTAGGGTTAGGGATAGGTTAGGATAAGGGTCAAGGTAACAGTTTAAGGTTAGAAATGGTGTAAAATGTCCGCAACGCTGCTACCAACACTGCTCCCGGCCACCCAACAGGAAAGATCCAAGATTTTATTTGTCAGTTTTATTTTAAAGATACAGAACACCTGGGGGTGCTTCCAGACGTCTTAACATGCTTGAAAAGTGCCCAATGCCACAAACCTTCTAATTGTGACCTTCTGTGAATCTGCCTTGACGTCTTACAACACGTTTATTTTATTTTTTTAATCTTGGTGCTACCAAATATGCTTAGAATCCTAGTTCTCACATACCTTATACAGACTAATAAGGTAAATTGAAGAGAACATAATAGAACTCACCCAGAATTATAAACATGACAAATGGAGGCAATACGATATATCATGTATTGCATAGTATTTAACCTCGACATGTTGACCCACTGAAAAAAGACAAATTAAATCAACAAAAAGGTTAAAATTAAATATAGTGAATAGTACATATTAGTCATGAGGCTTAAGACTTCTGTTTTGATTTTTTATGTTGCCATCCTTTTAATACCTACCGCCAACTATTGATGGTAAAATGTCCTTATTGCCCACTGGTGCAGCTATAACTCAATTTACCCTATCTTATTTGTTGTTAGAAAAATCATACGACCCATACTTACAAGATAGTGACCCGGTCCTGGCTGCTGCCCCTAGGTTCTCTCACCAGCTCTCTATCAGCCAAGCATGGTGATGCGTGTGACCTCCATGGTGACGCCACCTAGCCATTACCCCGCCGCTCACCATGAAAACTTCAATCGCCCACTAGTGGGCAGTAGGGACCAGGTTGACTAACATTGGTGTAGGTGAATCTAGCTCATTTGCGCCATATATGATCATACCTGGTAACTTCAGACTGAGCTTCGTTACATCACTATCATTTTGAACTATTGATAATCAAGAGGTTCAAGCTATTTGGGGGTCCGTCTCCAGTTTTGAAATAAACTCAATAGTGCCAAAATGGACATTGTTGTCCGTCCTTTGTGTCATGGCACTGTTTTCAGTAGTAGCAGCAAGGTGGAGGAGGAGGAACGGGACATCGTCTCATTAAATATGATAAAAATACCTTTCTCCAACTCCCAGAACAGGGCAACGAGGGGGCATAGCTGTATGAGTTGGCTGGTATGCCACAGGCACAAGTCTAGCCAGGTCAAAGTACTGTAAGATCATGTGTTTACAACAATAAGTGAAGCATTCACGGTAATAATAAGCTATAAATATAGCTTACATCATGTAATAACCAATGAGCTTTCTCCTTTTGATGAGATGTGGGCATGGAAAGAATCCACCAGATGGTGCAGTACGTCCAACCACTTGATATCATGATCTCAATACCCAAGACTGGGCTATAAGAGTGACATCACAAAGTTACATGACTGGTTTTACTTATGTAGGCAGAAAGCTATTGAGCAGTACTTTTGTGAATCTGTATATGTCCATGTAAGTGTAGGATGTACCAGCCATTCATGGGTGTAGGAACTGGGAGGGATGGGTGGGACAACCCCCCCCCCCCCAATATTTTTCTAAGTATGTATGTATATATAAGCTATTTTACGGCGTATGTATACAATGAGTTGTATCACCCCCAGTATTATTCTGGCTACTACACCCCTGCAGAAATTTATCTAAATATACTCAATATTATAATATAGTATAATAAATTCATTTACGGGCTAAAAAAAAAACAATTTACTAAGACAAAGACATACAAACTTCCATCTAGCACAGATTCCTCTTTTATATTGGTTTATTTGTGGCAATAAATTGCATTCATTATACTACACTATTATTCTCCTTTTTTTTTTTTTTTTTTGTTATCTTGTATTTGTCATATTGTCTTGAAACATTAATTCCCATTGATTTTATCCAACTAAATATCATTTTTACGATTTTTTTTTCTCAATCTTCTAGATGTTACTGCTACGGAGTGACTAAACTTTATTTATTTTAGTCTATTAGCAAGCAATAATGTTTCACAAGTTTTAAAAAAATAAAGTACTGTTTAGTATCATATAACCGCATGTAAAGCACAGTATGGGTCCAAAATAAATGTAATGAAATCCACACAGCAGGGAACAAATTCCCGGCCTGAGCCATTAGGAAGACAAATGTTTAACTACTCATTTATACACCCTCTGGATGAATATGGGATAGCATATAACAATTAATGGTATTTTGATACATAAATCAATTAAATATGCACAGTCCGTTTCGCTAAATTATTCTATGAAGAGTGGTTATTTTACTTTACAAAAATTACTTTTCATAATTATCAAAAAAAGTTACCCCATACATGTGTAGATATTTATCTATTAATAATGCTCATCTGCATTATTTCAGATTGTAAAAATGTTAAGCATTAACCTTAATTTCCATTAATTTCATGTTCTTGTCCTGAATAAAACTGTGCCATTCCCATAAAAAATATATGCAAATGTCAGGCAATAGAATAGTACAAACTCAATTAAAAAAATTCAACTTAAAATACCTGTGGGTCACTTAAAACCTGTGTCCAGCACTGATTAAATTTGTAATCCTCCATATTGAGTACTGTATTAACTCTATATAAAGTATATATTTTTAATCAGAAAATGGTAAAAAGGTAAAAGTCATATATTTATTGCCCAGATAAGTAGGACAGTGCAAGATTTCAATTTTTAAGATTTCATTACTAAGTCTTTTTGTAAAACAAGACCTTGTGACATCATCATGCTTGGCTAAACGATCAAGTAGCGTCTTATTCTATTTCATTACACTTTTATTTCATTTTTTTTATCTTCTTAATATATTAAATCCATCCTAAGATTCTGAATTGGAGTTGATTTGCAATCCTTTATATTGTGCAAAATCATAACAATATTTTTTTTACCTGTTTTGTTAAATTGTTAACTCAAAAATATAAAAAAAATGTGCTTTATGTAAAATTAAAATTGTGAGTTAGAACCTGATTAGCAATTGCTGAAGATTAAGAATTATTAGCCCAATATGTTTTTTTACTTAGCACAAAAATATTTCTTCGTTGGTATTTTTTAACACAAAAGTATTCTTTACTTGACGTAGTAGTGCTAGTCTTGTATTCTAAGATCCAAGTAAGACATTCTTCTCTGTATACTGAAATATAATATAATACCTTTTTTTTAAGTATATATCCCTTGATTTGCTATAAAAAAATATGATGTCGACATGTTTTTTTCCAAATACTTGAATCGAAAAATAATTTGTAATGATGACATATGTATGAGAAACTCAACATTGTCGGAGACCCCAGAGATTTGTGCAGACCCTTAGAGTGAAATCTAAGAGTGTTTTTCTGAGAATGTTGCCCTGTCTGCATAGAGTATATTTAGTACTTTGGCAAGTCCCATCCATCTCCATCTCTGCCAGTCTTAGGGGGTCTCATATGTGAAGTAACTCAATCTCCTTCTGAGCTCCTCTCCCTATAAGGAGCCTTGAAGGCTATGCTAATAATACCAGCACTTATCTTCTGGGCACCTGCAGCAACCACTTGGGGTTCAGTCATCCGTGGACCTAGTGCTGTGACGAAGCTCTGTGTCCCCAGCCACCATGTCGCAGGTCAGTCTGCGTTTTGAAGATGGCTGCACGACTTGTTACTTCAGATTCAACTATTGCTTCTTCCTTTTAAAATTTGAACCTCACTACATGTTCTTTATTAGCAACCTACATTTTTCTATTATTTCACTTAGATGCTGTTAGGTTTCAACTTCATTTTTACTTCTTTTTGTGCGTTCTTAATTTCTGAGTGGGGGGTCTGGGTGGTTTTTCTACGCGGTGATTCCTCATATTGGATTTTGCAGAGATGTTTTGAGCTCCGAGCTCTTGTGGATGCACAATTTGGCAAGATGCTTCCAAAATTGTATTACTGCTTGCACCCCAGACTAAGGGGTCACAAGAAGACAGGCCTGTATACCACAACACTCAACTCTAGAATGGGATGCATACCCATGTCATTTGAATGTTGAGTCTGTGAGGTAGATAGTGTGCAGTTTCTGATCTTTATCCTTTTCTGGATAGTATCCTGGGGGGCTTTTGTTCCATGCACTTCTGCTGAGTGGAAATATGGGAGTGGGGTTAACCAATTGTTAGTTCTGATCAAGCCATCTCTTTGGTTTGCAGCCTACAGACCAACAAGCAGATGCGAGGTCCTTCCTCAGCGAGGAAATGATCGCTGGTAAGTTGTATTCTCTTTTTACTTATAGTCTAGCCATGGTTGTATTTTTATATATATTTATGTGTGTTTTGAAGCGTGTGGAGACATAATGCATCTGAGTTCTCTAAAGATCCATAAATTACACTTATGCCATTTTTGGGTTCATACCTGATTTGAAATGTATATCCTTGGGAGACATTGGATTAAGGAGCTGTAGAGAGTGCGGAGAGGTGTTCGTCAAAATATTTTAATAGATCAGTGTTCTGGGGGGATGTGGTATTTGGAAATAAATGTATGTTTATAGATAAGTGCTTGATGTTCTAGATGAAAGTTGTGTGTGGTTTTGTGTCCATTATAGTTTACAAAAAACATGTTGTTGTATATCAAATACTTTAAATGTAGAAGAGAAAAAAAATTATAAAATTGAAGAGGAGATGGAAATATATAGCAGATTTAAATGTATTTTAATGCCCTTGTTAAAAGTTATTTTTTAGTTTATTTGCTCCACAATTGTCTCATTTGAGTCTGATTTGCTGGCTCGCCATTTTTACTAATATTGTTTGATAAACAAAAACTATATATATTGTGCAGTGCATTTAAAAGCCAAGTAATATTAGGCAGATAAGTAGGGAAATGTTGAAAATAAAAAAAGGGTGGAAATGAGGAGGAATAAAAAATGGAAGAAAATAAACAAATAAATTGGGTAGATGCATAGAGATAGAAAGATTTAACAAATGAGTGTAACTGTCCTATGGATGAGCAGAGAATAAAATAGATATATGAGTATATATGAGTGACCAATATAGAGAGAACCAGAGATAATGGCAAATTTGTTTAAATGGGAATAGTTTGAGAATGTGAAGCAGATAATATAGATAAAATGAAAACAGGATTTGAGTGAAAGGGGGACCGAGTGAGTGATATGTGTGTTAATAAGAGGGAAATAGCAGTATCTGAGTCTGTTTCTCTCTTTCCAGAGTTCAAGGCCGCCTTCGACATGTTTGACACAGATGGTGGCGGTGACATCAGCACCAAAGAGTTGGGTACCGTCATGAGGATGCTTGGACAGACCCCAACAAAAGAAGAGTTGGATGCCATCATTGAGGAGGTAGATGAGGATGGTGAGTTTGGCAAAAAGTAGTTAATTGAATAGTGAGGCCTAGACAAAAATCAAGTGAGATACATGGCCTGTGTATAAATATACTGAACTGCCAAGCAACTTACCTAAATGGCGGGTCATAAGTACATTGTAATGTTCTAGCAAGGAGGCCTGAGTTAAAACACGTGTAGCTGATTTAAGATGGCATATCAACAGTCTCAGACCAATGTTAATTTAGAAAATGTTGTATTATGTTACAGGCAGCGGTACCATCGACTTTGAAGAGTTCTTGGTCATGATGGTGCGCCAGATGAAAGAGGATGCGCAGGGAAAAAGTGAGGAAGAGTTGGCCGAATGCTTCCGCATATTTGACAAGTGAGTGCTATTATTATCATCCATGTTTGTGTCTTTGTGTACATGTCTATATTTTTATGAGCCTATCTATTTTATGTGTAGGCATGAGTATGACTTTCTCTTCTTCTCCACCCTTAGGAATTGCGATGGCTACATTGATAGTGAAGAATTGGCCGAGATCCTCCGTTCCTCAGGGGAGGCTATCACAGAAGAGGAGATTGAAGAACTTATGAAGGACGGTGACAAAAACAATGATGGCAAGATTGACTTTGATGGTGAGTTATCTCCATTTGCGATTAATTGAGACTTTGATCATTGCGTCATTGTGTGGCAACATTATGACATTTGTCCTTGTTTCTCCACAGAGTTCTTGAAGATGATGGAAGGTGTGCAATAAACTGTAGGACATTCCTCTGGAGCGTTGTGGCGCCAACCTGTACATTAAACTGCGTCTTAAACCCTCGGCTGGATGGAGCAAGTCGCATTGCTCTGTCTTACACCACTCAGACTCACCCTTGCTCCCTCTGATGTGTTCAAACATGACTGTCTTGCTACCTTCAGAGATCCTCCTCTTCTCCGTCTTTACTCAATGACTCTCCATCTTCTATATTTCTCTCAGTTTTCTCCTACCAAGTGTTATTTATAAAACTGAAATCATCATTAAACATCTTAGTGAAACCAAAGCTCGGGGCTCCTAATGCAGACAATAAGGTCATTGTCATACACGGTACCACTCCTTTTTTAATACACATGCAGAGTACTCCCTATTTATATATACAGTGTGTTGTTAAACTGCTGTGTTTCAACATTAAAAGAAAATGGGTATTTATTTTAGAAAGACTACAGTATTGTGTCAATCTTGGTATTAAAATGTCAATGGAGACTGGACTCTTGTGTCTACGAAACCAAAAAGAACATAAACTCCACTTGGGTTCAGAGCCAACATAAACCCAACGGCCAATGCCTAATCACAACAATTGTTCATTTAATTACTTATCAACAATAATATATAGAATATTGTATCATATTTAGTTGATAAATGTAATCGTAAAGTATAGGAAATTAGCATAATAGTGGGTTACCTATCAACGCGGCATGTTGAATTAAATAGGCATACATCTATGAATTGGATAGAATATTAAGTTATAAAGTATAAGGATGATCTCTATATAGTTGTATATGGTTTTAAATAAATTGTACTGAGTTGGGTAGGAAATAAATATCAATTCTAAGGTTGCCCTGTAGTATGCATTGTATATAACATCACCCACCTCAATATCTGAGGATATCAACAACACCGCACTAGTATGTTCCGTATCTCACACTTATTATAACACTTTCCATTGGTGTAATAACACCCGAGTCTATTAGCACAGAGTAAAGAATTCAGTACTAAATCACATTTCCCAGCGGTCTATGGAAGATATGGTGGTGGGCAGGTTTTGACAGATCTTGGTGTTTGCGGAGAATCCCATCTCCAAGGCCAGACCTACCCAGCGGGTCTATATAAGGAGCTTCAAAACTTCTATTTGCAGTATATTTTATCATTTTTTTTTTTTATCATTTTTTTTTTTTTTTATACTTTGCCCTTTTATAGATACAGCATTATAGTGAATTATATTGGGAATATCATAGTACACATTTGGTCAATGTCCGGAACTGATAAATAATAAAAAAAAAACATTATCTAATTAATTATCATTTTTCAAACACACTTCAAGTTCTGATGCTTTAAAGACTAAAGTTATGTTTTACAAAATATCAAGCATAATATAATTTAGCTTATAGCGGGCGACAGTGATAGTACATTGGTATTGACACCTGAATGTCTTATAAGGAAGATTTAAAAAAAATTGTGCTCAGAATTCTGAGAAATACAGTTGTTGCACTGCGCTCTGGGAAACTGGGCGGGGACATGCAAATGAGTCCACAATGCATTTTCATTCTTTAATCCTATGTCACTTTATACATGGCTCCTTTTAGGCATATGCCTGCTGTAATATACAATATATAATAAGGTGAATTATGCACAAGTTAGAAACCTACCCGCAGACAGCTGTTTCGATCTTAAATGGATCTGCTGTCGAAAGAGTGATCGAAGCCCTTTACAGAATACAGTAAATAAATAGTACATTGGTATTCACATTTGAACGTCTTAAAAGGAAGATTAAAAAAACATATTACATGCTCAGAATTCTGAGAAATACAGTTGTTGCACTGCACTCTGGGAAACTGGGCAGGGACATGCAAATGAGCCCACAATGCATTTTCATTCTTTAGTCCTATATCACTATATACATGGCTACTTTTAGGCATATGCCTGCTGTATGATACAGGATGAATTATGCACAAATTAGGAAACTTACCCACAGACAGTTGTTTGGATCTTAAATGGATCTCCTCAGTGTGGGGCTGGTTCCTAACTTGCACGTTAGATTTTGTGGGAAGGTTATGAACCACAATATCATTTAGCTTAGTCGGTACAAATGTGATAGAAGCCGAGTACAGTAAATAAATAGTACATTGGTATTCACATTTGAATGTCTTAGAAGGAAGATTAAAAAAACATATTTCATGCTCAGAATTTGGAGAAATACTGTTGTTGCACTGCACTCTGGGAAACTGGGCGGGGACATGCAAATGAGCCCACAATGCATTTTCATTTGTTAATACTATATCATGTTGCACTTGGCTCCTTTTAGCATATGTTTGCTGTATTATTCAGCTTTCAAGCATTGGATGGATGGATTATGCACAAGCTATGAAAGCTACCCACAGACAGCGGTTTTGATCTTAAATGGATCTCATCATTGTGGGGTTGTTCCTTTCGTTTTTGTGGAAAGGTTATGAACCACAACATCCTTCAGCTTATGGTGGGTACCGAATACAGTAAATAAATAGCACATCTGTGCTCACATTTGGATGACTAAAAATGAAGATATAAACAACTGAAACATTGCACCAAACAGATAAATCCTGCAGAGGAGGGTGATACATCTTGAGAAGAGTCTGCCAGCCAGGAGGGGTCTGAGTCTGGCTGTGTTACTTTCCTTAGGGGGTGTCTGAGCCTGGCAGTATTTCTCAGCTGTGCAAGATGCCTGATTCTCAGTGCAAGAAGTAGGAATCTTAGCAGACAAGGTCAGACACTGCCAGTGTCTTCAGTGGTGGAGGGGTGAGTCCATTTACAGGACCTGAGGTTTCTCTTCAAGGGACCCTTTGGGTATTTTTTATTTATATAAATGTTTTAATTGAATTAGTCAATGAATTAGTTTGATCTTTCACAATGGAATTTTTTATCTTAATTGTAACATTTTCTCAACCTCCTCCTTTCTCACTGTATTGAATCATACAAGCTGCCATTCTGCACACCTGTGGCATAAAGCACTGCATGTTGTTAGCTAAGGAAACTCACACAGGGAAGGGAAATCACATTGCCAGTGTCATGCTGTTAGACAACACATTGTTGTTGTGCAGCCTTTCAGTCGTGCTCGACTTTCATTGACCATATGGACCAAATGGTCCATATGGTTTTCTTGGCAAAGATATTGCAGTGGGTTGCCAGTTCTTCCACAATTTGTCTGACCTCTCTTCTATGACTTGGGTGACCCTACATGGTATAGCACACAGCCTCACTGAGATACACAAGCCCCTTCACCATGACTAGGTAGGGATCCATAAGGGGCACAGTGACATACAAATAAATCAATATTATCAACAACAATTAACAACTAATCTGCATATTGCAGATTAAAGAGATCTACAAAGGTTGAACTTGATGGACTAAAGACTTTTTTTCAACCTCGACTACTATGTAACTATGTAATATTGTTAGAAATGATTACATATAATGAAAATAATTGGCAAACATATTAGTTTATAGCTTATAATGCACATATATGACTATTGTTGCCAGTTCGAATCCCCCTCCTTGAGTGAAGTCAGGAAATGAAGTGCCGCAGGTGACAGGCATATAAGATGGCAGCATACAGGAGAGAATACAGGGAGAAAGTGGACAGTTCCAGAAGCTGAGAAACTGTGGGTGTCTTTGTTGTTCGGTCGTTCAGTCATGTCCGACTAGTTGTGCACGCCATCTTGTGTCTGGGTCTGCTAATGAGTGGGTTGCCAGTTACTCCTCGAGTGGACAACAATTTGCCTGACCTCTCTCTTATGACCTGCCCATCTTGGGTGACGCTACATGGTATAGCTCACAGCTTCATTGAAGTCCCGAAGCCAATTCACCACGACAAGGTAGCCATGCAGAAAGTGGTGGGCATCTAATAAGTGAGTTATATGACAATGACATTCAGGAGGGTAAAATTAATTTAATAAACCTAGTAAAAATATGAGATAAAAAACAGGTTAAGGCAACATTTGGGATAGGTGTAGGTTATAGGGTCGGGATTATGGCTATCCCATCTTTCCCTTTATAGTTTCAAACGCAGACTGGTGTGAAAATATATCGAGCCAAACTGGCAGCCTCCCAATGAGAAAGATGCTGAACATATTGATTTTATGGTCTCTGCAGGACAGAAGAAGATTTAACGGTCTGTGTAATGTTCCAGCCTCCATGACTATTTACTGATGTAAATCAAAAATTACTCATTTTAACTGTTTTATCTTTTATGAGAAATCACACACCGAATATTGGTTGGTTTCCCACCATCTTTGGGCAAAGCTTTTCTGCAGCTGACAACTTTCCACACAGTTTTAGGAATGAGCTGCATTTCCTGCTACAGTTTGTAAAAATGGCATGCGATCAAGCACATGGCGGCCGGGCGAATAAGTAACTTTTTAATCATAATCAATAAAAAATGTGTCTATGCTGATCATTACTTCTTAATGATCTAGGCCTGGCTGTTGGGCATAACGATCTAGGGGGTATAATTGCAGTTGTGAGACATGACGGGCAGTGATTGATACCCATTACAGGGGCCCTTGTGACTTGGAAAAAGAGGATGGCAATGGATGAGGGTTATTTATCCTTGGAAACATCAGAATATTTCTTCAAAACTGGTAAATAAGGTCAATTCCCTATTATAGTTTGCAGCATGTGAGTAGAGCCTGCACGATGCCTACTGAAATGAGCTTGCCGGCGCGCTGGGGGGATCACTCAACTGGCTGCCCATGCACATAAGTGAGGGAGGGGGAGAGAGAAAGGGAGAGGGGGTAGAGAAGGAGAGAGGAAGGGAGTGGGAGAGGGTGGGGGCGTAGAGAGAGAGAAAGGGAGGGAGAGAGAGGGAGGGGGACAGAGAAAGGGAGAGGGGGTAGAGAAGGAGAGAGGAAGGGAGTGGGAGAGGGTGGGGGCGTAGAGAGAGAGAAAGGGAGGGAGAGAGAGGGAGGGGGACAGAGAAAGGGAGAGGGGGTAGAGAAGGAGAGAGGAAGGGAGTGGGAGAGGGTGGGGGCGTAGAGAGAGAGAAAGGGAGGGAGGGAGAGGGAGGGGGACAGAGAAAGGGAGAGGGGGTAGAGAAGGAGAGAGGAAGGGAGTGGGAGAGGGTGGGGGCGTAGAGAGAGAGAAAGGGAGGGAGGGAGAGGGAGGGGGACAGAGAAAGGTAGAGGGGGTAGAGAAGGAGAGAGGGTGGGAGGCGGAGAGAGAAAGGGATGGAGAGAGAGTGAGGGGGACAGAGAAAGGGAGAGGGTGGGTAGAAAAGGAGAGAGGAAGGGAGTGGGAGAGGGTGGGAGGCCGAGAGAGAGAGAAAGGGATGGAGAGAGAGGGAGGGGGACAGAGAAAGAGAGAGGGGGTAGAGAAGGAGAGAGGAAGGGAGTGGGAGAGGTTGGGAGGCAGAGAGAGAGAGAGAAAGGGAGGGAGAGAGAGGGAGGGGGAAGAGAAAGGGAGAAGGGGTAGAGAAGGAGAGAGGAAGGGAGTGGGAGAGGGTGGGAGGCGGAGAGAGAGAGAAAGGGAGGGAGAGAGAGGGAGGGGGGAAGAGAAAAGGAGAAGGGGTAGAGAAGGAGAGAGGAAGGGAGTGGGAGAGGGTGGGAGGCGGAGAGAGAGAGAAAGGAAGATGGGAGAGAGGGAGGGGGACAGAGAAAGGGAGAGGGGGTAGAGAAGGAGAGAGGGAGGGAGTGGGAGAGGGTGGGAGGCGGAGAGAGAAAGAAAGGAAGATGGGAGAGAGGAAGGGGGACAGAGAAAGGAAGAGGGGATAGAGAAGGAGAGGGGAAGGGAGTGGAAGAGGGAGAGAAAGGAAGATATGAGAGAGGAAGGGGGACAGAGAAAGGGAGAGGGGGTAGAGAAGGAGAGAGGAAGGGAGTGGGAGAGGTTGGGAGGCAGAGAGAGAGAGAGAAAGGGAGGGAGAGAGAGGGAGGGGGACAGAGAAAGGGAGAGGGGGTAGAGAAGGAGAGAGGAAGGGAGTGGGAGAGGGTGGGGGCGTAGAGAGAGAGAAAGGGAGGGAGAGAGAGGGAGGGGGACAGAGAAAGGGAGAGGGGGTAGAGAAGGAGAGAGGAAGGGAGTGGGAGAGGGTGGGGGCGTAGAGAGAGAGAAAGGGAGGGAGGGAGAGGGAGGGGGACAGAGAAAGGTAGAGGGGGTAGAGAAGGAGAGAGGGTGGGAGGCGGAGAGAGAAAGGGATGGAGAGAGAGTGAGGGGGACAGAGAAAGGGAGAGGGTGGGTAGAAAAGGAGAGAGGAAGGGAGTGGGAGAGGGTGGGAGGCCGAGAGAGAGAGAAAGGGATGGAGAGAGAGGGAGGGGGACAGAGAAAGAGAGAGGGGGTAGAGAAGGAGAGAGGAAGGGAGTGGGAGAGGTTGGGAGGCAGAGAGAGAGAGAAAGGGAGGGAGAGAGAGGGAGGGGGAAGAGAAAGGGAGAAGGGGTAGAGAAGGAGAGAGGAAGGGAGTGGGAGAGGGTGGGAGGCGGAGAGAGAGAGAAAGGGAGGGAGAGAGAGGGAGGGGGGAAGAGAAAAGGAGAAGGGGTAGAGAAGGAGAGAGGAAGGGAGTGGGAGAGGGTGGGAGGCGGAGAGAGAGAGAAAGGAAGATGGGAGAGAGGGAGGGGGACAGAGAAAGGGAGAGGGGGTAGAGAAGGAGAGAGGAAGGGAGTGGGAGAGGGTGGGAGGCGGAGAGAGAAAGAAAGGAAGATGGGAGAGAGGAAGGGGGACAGAGAAAGGAAGAGGGGATAGAGAAGGAGAGGGGAAGGGAGTGGAAGAGGGAGAGAAAGGAAGATATGAGAGAGGAAGGGGGACAGAGAAAGGGAGAGGGGGTAGAGAAGGAGAGAGGAAGGGAGTGGGAGAGGTTGGGAGGCAGAGAGAGAGAGAGAAAGGGAGGGAGAGAGAGGGAGGGGGACAGAGAAAGGGAGAGGGTGTAGAGAAGGAGAGAGGAAGGGAGTGGGAGAGGTTGGGAGGCAGAGAGAGAGAGAGAAAGGGAGGGTGAGAGAGGGAGGGGGACAGAGAAAGGGAGAGGGGGTATAGAAGGTGAGAGGAAGGGAGTGGGAGAGGGTGGGGGCGTAGAGAGAGAGAAGAGGGGGGGAGGGAGAGGGAGGGGGACAGAGAAAGGTAGAGGGGGTAGAGAAGGAGAGAAGGTGGGAGGCGGAGAGAGAAAGGGATGGAGAGAGAGTGAGGGGGACAGAGAAAGGGAGAGGGTGGGTAGAAAAGGAGAGAGGAAGGGAGTGGGAGAGGGTGGGAGGCCGAGAGAGAGAGAAAGGGATGGAGAGAGAGGGAGGGGGAAGAGAAAGGGAGAAGGGGTAGAGAAGGCGAGAGGAAGGGAGTGGGAGAGGGTGGGAGGCGGAGAGAGAGAGAAAGGGAGGGAGAGAGAGGGAGGGGGGAAGAGAAAAGGAGAAGGGGTAGAGAAGGAGAGAGGAAGGGAGTGGGAGAGGGTGGGAGGCGGAGAGAGAGAGAAAGGAAGATGGGAGAGAGGGAGGGGGACAGAGAAAGGGAGAGGGGGTAGAGAAGGAGAGAGGAAGGGAGTGGGAGAGGGTGGGAGGCGGAGAGAGAAAGAAAGGAAGATGGGAGAGAGGAAGGGGGACAGAGAAAGGAAGAGGGGATAGAGAAGGAGAGGGGAAGGGAGTGGAAGAGGGAGAGAAAGGAAGATATGAGAGAGGAAGGGGGACAGAGAAAGGGAGAGGGGGTAGAGAAGGAGAGAGGAAGGGAGTGGGAGAGGGTGGGAGGCGGTGAGAGAGAAAGGGAGAGAGGAGAGAGAGAGGAAGGGGGACAGAGAAAGGGAGAGGGGGTAGAGAAGGAGAGAGGAAGGGAGAGGGTGGGAGGTGGAGAGAGAGAGAAAGTGAGGGAGAGAGAGGGAGGCTTAGAGCACACAGAGGGCAGAGAGAGGACACAGAGAGAGACAGAGGGCACAGAGAGAGAGAGCGCACACCCACACACACAGAGGGCTCACTGAGAGAGGGCCCACAAAGAGAGAGACATAGAGGGCATACAGAGACAGCACAGAGAGAGACAGAATAGACACCGTCATTTATGATGGACAAGTTACTAGCAAAACATATTTAAATTGTGTTTCTCAAGGATTGACTCTCCGTGACCCAATGGACCACAGCTCGCCAGGCGCATCTTATGTCTGGTTGTGCTAATAAATAAGGTTTTCATGGCTAAGATCCTGGAGTGGGTTGCCAGTTCCTTCTCCAGTCTGACCTGTTATGACCTGCCTATCTTGGGTGACCCTATATGGTATAGCGCACAGCTTCATTGATGTACACAAGCCCCCAGGGGCCAGGATCAGAATAATGTATAGTGATCAAAACAGAATATGGCCCCACTACAGGATAGAAGCGTAGAGAAGAGTAAAAAAAACGTGTTTTTTTTTTCCATATTTTTCACATTTCATGATAAGGACTTTTTTCCATCACAACTAGATATGTATTGATAGGGCAATCTATCACGCATTCTGTAAACATAGATGTCACAAATATGTAACTTATTCCAGGAACTTAGAAAGTGTTGGGCCCCAGAGCCATATATGTAACAGAGAGCTTCCTCCATTACTAATAACTTGTGCGCTAAACATGAATATACCACAGTGTACACTACTGCTGAGTATTGTATAGTTCAACTTGACTACTTGTATGCACTGTATTGCTATGAAAGGAAATGATTGTCATTAAAGGACTACTGTGCTTAAACATTTAAATGGCCCCTATTATTATTATAATATATAATAATAATATGTTCGGCCTTGTCAGTACTTGGATGGGAGACCACCTAGGAATACCACGAGCTGTATGCTGCGGCCCACTGGAGAAGGAACTGGCAACCCTCTCCAGTATCTCTGCCATGAATACCAAGTGGATCAGCATGGTGTGTTGCGGTCCATGAGGTCACAGAGAGTCAGACACGACTGAATGACACTGACATTATTATTATTATTTATATCCTCTATTTGTAACATGTTCTGTAGCACTATACAGGGTTAGGTACAAAGCAAAGTACAATATTAACACATAAGAATGGTTTCAGGGTGTGTGACCATCGAGCTAAACTGGCAGCCTCCCAATGAGAAAGATGGTGAACATATTGATTTTATGGTCTCTGCAGGACAGAAGAAGATTTAACGGTCTGTGTAATGTTCCAGCCTCCATGACTATTTACTGATGGAAATCAAAAATTTACTCATTTTAACTGTTTTAGTGACTCAAAAAATATATCTTTTATGAGAAATCACACACCAAATATTGGTTGGTTTCCCACCATCTTTGGGCAAAGCTTTCCTGCAGCTGACAAACTTTCCACACAGTTTTAGGAATGAGCTGCATTTCCTGCTACAGTTTGTAAAAATGGCATGCGATCAAGCACATGGCGGCTGGGCGAATAAGTAACTTTTTAATCATAATCAATTAAAAATGTGTCTATGTTGATTGTAACAGAGTTGGAACACGAATCCAATATCTCCGCTGGTATATGGTAAAATATCCAAGAAGCACTGCAGTCTCACCATCCCCAACCTCCCATATTGGACGACACTCAATTGGGAGTCAAATAATACTGACTTTATTTTGTTATGTGCAGAAATATATATACACATCTCTTCCCACAGGCAATACACATCCCCCATAGTTGGCCACACAATACACATAGAGAGACAATAGGTGTGGTCACACCCCCCGGAGGCTACCTGGCTACTTTGATACAATCAGACATTGATCAGATTATACTCTTTGTTCTATGTCTCATAATGCAAACACTTTATACAATAGACTTCCTTATCTTATGAGGAGTCTCTGTAATAGGATTATCTATGAGCCTAGTAGCTGTAATATTCTGAGCCAATATATTCTGTAGAACATAAAACAACATATCTACAGTACAGCAATGTGATCATATTTTAACCATATTAATTAAATAACCATAAAACAGGGTAAAACAGTGATGGGTTCCGTTACATTGATCATTACTTCATTACTCAGCATGTGAGCAGTTGTGCTAATGCGTTAATGCGCATGAGTGAGAGAGGGGGGAGAGAGGGAGGGGGAGAGAGAAAGGGAGAGGGGGTAGAGAAGGAGAGAGGAAGGGAGTGGGAGAGGGTGAGGGGCGGAGAGAGAGAGAAAGGGAGGGAGAGAGAGGGGGACAGAGAAAGGGAGGGAGAGAGTAGAGAGACTCATGCAGAGGGCAGAGAGAGGACACAGAGAGAGACAGAGGGCACAGAGAGAGAGCGCACTGAGAAAGAGAGGGCCCACAGAGAGAAAGAGGGCGCACGCAGAGGGCGCACAGAGAGAGACATAGAGGGCATACACAGACGGCACAGAGAGAGAGACAGCAAAGAGAGAGACAGAATAGACACCGTCATTTATGATGGACAAGTTACTAGTAAAAAATGAATGTGGTTAGGAAAGTTAGACTACTGAACTAGGCATTGATTCAGTCAAGATGGAAGACAATTTTGTAGCAAAACATATTTAAATTGTGTTTCTCAAGGATTGACTCAATGGACCACAGCTCGCCAGGCTCATCTTATGTCTGGTCCTGGAGTGGGTTGCCAGTTCCTTCTCCAGTCTGACCTGTTATGACCTGCCTATCTTGGGTGACCCTACATGGTATAGCGCACAGCTTCATTGAAGTACACAAGCCCCCGTGGGCCAGGATCAGAATAATGTATAGTGATCAAAACAGAATATGGCCCCACTACAGGATAAAAACGTAGAGAACAGTAAAAAAACATGTTTTTTTTTTCCATATTTTTTTACATTTCATGATAAGGACTTTTTTCCATCACAACTAGATATGTATTGATAGGGCAATCTATCACGCGTTCTGTAAACATAGATGTCACAAATATGTAACTTATTCCAGGAACTTAGAAAGTTTTTAGGCCCCAGAGCCATATATGTAACAGAGAGCTTCCTCCATTACTAATAACTTGTGCGCTAAACATGAATATACCACAGTGTACACTACTGCTGAGTATTGTATAGTTCAACTTGACTACTTGTATGCACTGTATTGCTATGAAAGGAAATAATTGTCATTAAAGGACTACTGTGCTTAAACATTTAAATGGCCCCTATTATTATTATAATATATAATAATAATATGTTCGGCCTGGTCAGTACTTGGATGGGAGACCACCTAGGAATACCAGGAGCTGTATGCTGTGGCCCACTGGAGAAGGAACTGGCATCCCTCTCCAGTATCTCTGCCATGAATACCAAGTGGATCAACATGGTGTGTTGCGGTCCATGAGGTCACAGAGAGTCAGACACGACTGAATGACACTATGACATTATTATGATTATTATGTATATCCTCTATTTGTAACATGTTCTGTAGCACTATACAGGGTTAGGTACAAAGAAAATACAATACAGGGTGTGTGACCACTTGGTTCCCTGACTGGAATTGAACCCAGGTCACAGAGGTGAAGGCACCGAATCCTAACCACTGGACCACCAGGGAACGCCCAATATAACTAGACACATATACACTTATGATTTTATATACAGGTGTGTGGTAAAGAAGAAAGGAGGAGGAGTAATTGGGGTGCACTTATCTGAACGGCCTAGGGCAGCATAAAATCTAAATACACCCTTGTCTTACATGCAATTATTCTACTGTGGAATCTACCATTTTAGTTTTCAGTGAACAACTGCTTGAAGTGGGAGAAGACTTTAAATAAACTGGAACGCTGTAGACAAGACTTGTTGAGTGTGAATGAGGCTAGTAGGCGCATTCATCATCGATTTCACCAGAGGCAGACATTTTTTTTTAGATAGGTGGTTTGGTTCATTATTGTATTGAGGAATGAAACAGTGGGCAAAGTCAGGGGTGGATCTATCAGTGGTGCAGGCGGTTCAGTGCACCAGAGTAGGCCCCCCTGGGACTGCCCTCCCTGGCCTAACCTGCCACGGCCCCACTGGGACCTACCTGGGACCCCTATGCTCCCTGACCACACAAACCCCTGCCTGAAATGTGTGTGTGCCTCTTTAAAAAGAGCACTTTTACTTAAACTACAACAGTTGGCAGTGTGGAGCAGTTCAGCGCGCTGGGAATGTGTATCAGGGAAGCAAGTAGGAGAGCAATGGCTGCAAAGTGGCAGCAAAGTACAGGGTGATGGGTTCTGTGAGGGAGGATGGGATGGGTGCTATGTGAGGTGGGTGCTGAGAGGGGTTGGGGGCTGTGCGTTGATGGATCCTGAGAGGGGATGGCTGCTGACGCGAACTGGTACTCTGTAGGGATGGATGCTAAGAGGGGAGGGTGCTGTGTGGGGGTGATGTTTATATATGTGTATATATGTGTATAGAGGATGTCGCAGGAAAATGGAGCTATGCTGCAGGCAGAGGAGCTTCACACAGGCAAGAGCACTGATATTTCTTACATCCCCCCGAAGTAGCCCCAATTTTTTTTTTGCACCAGGGCCCTCCATTCCCTAGCTCCGCCACTGGGCAAGTCCTATATAACCTGATGCTGACAATCTTAACTATAAGGGAAACTTGAGGTTTGAGAGACGTAGTATCTTGAGGTAACAGGAGGAGATCTAGGAGGATATGTCTTATAGGCAGCAGACAATGTGCTGGAAGAGATAGGACTGGTACAGAAAGAAAGATCTAAGTGTCATATAGATGATGCTGAAAGGAGGATATGCATATGGAGAAGGTCTGAACCTTAAGGTACGACAGCAGTGACTGTTAGCAAAGGAGAAGATGGACAAGAAAACTCCTTGCAGCCCTAAATCCTTATGAGGTTCTAGTGCAAGACTCCATTAAAAAAGACTTTATAATGGCGTTACATGGCGCATTTTGCTCGTTCCTCACTTTCCATTTTGTTGCTAAAGGTTTTCAAGTGTTAATTGCAATAAATCAATTACAGTGATGTCTAATGGTTTGGTCATAAGACATTACACTGAGAGAGAATATGGCATGGAACTAGATATCACTGGCAAAGTTACTGTTTATTGATTTCGTCTAGCCAGGGAGAGTTAAAATGGCAGGAGGAATTTTTATTGGGAGGAAGTCAGTGCAAATATGTGTAGGCACTGAGAGGGACAAATGCTGAAGTAATTTAGCCATAGGCGTCACTACAAGGTAACGGGAGATACTACTCCTACTACTTCAACTCAGCCCTTAATAGAAACCCATTAATAGACTCCCAAGATAACTGAGCTATGTCCTAAGGAATATCAATCCCTGCAACCTAAATGGGTCTTGTAGTAGTAGTAGTTTATAACTATTTCTTTTTATTAAGATTGTCGTTATACTTTATTTATGTATCAGTTCCACCTTTACAATAATTATAAATCTGCTCTTTGTTTTTGGGAATGAATTCTGATTCAATACCTAAACATTAGCCAACTCCGATATTGCACCTTGCTCCTCTCTAAGATATCTCACTAATCTCTCCTTTAACTCCAAACGTTGAAAATGTCCCAATCTTATACCCATCCCTGTGCTCAATTTGTTCCTTGTCCTTCTTTGACTCCTAATTCTGGAATCACCCCATTATAGATAGTGGCCATAAGCCAGTGACCGTTCCACACCCTTAAAAAAGATATTATATCTCCTCCCTATCTCTCTCTGATAGAACATAGGCCATAATCCCCTTATCATATTATTTCCTGACCAAGGCCGCCATTTAATTATGCAAATTGCAATTACATGACCCCGTAATGTAGCCCGTAAATGTTACTGATATTTAATTGGTGTCTTTTAGCTACTCGCATTCCAAGTTCAGTTTGAAGGTAATTATGGGCTTAGAATTAAATGAGGCCCCAAATATGTATCACTATTTAGATTGTGGAATGATCTGACAATATTGATACAGGTTAATGGCGAAGCGAGGGGCCGCATTTGCGGAGGTGAAAGTTCGACAGTGTCTCACAAGCTGTTACAAACACCCACAGAAGCGGGACTTTGAAAAACAACCTCTAACACGCAATGACTAAATACGGACTTACACTAAAAAAATACGACACGCAGGACTTAGAAAAAAAACATTCCGAACTCGCAAAAATACGCCCTTAACGGCCGAACCGCGCAAACTGTAAAACATAAAATAAACACTAAATACACACAAAAATCAAATAAATACCTTACCCACAGCAAGGGGGGATACCCAGGACGTCTGGAAGTCAGGTTACACCTCAATTTAAGTCCAATTTACTGAGTTTAGACACTTGAAAATCCCCTAAGCGAGAGAAAAAATGGCGGCCGAAAAAAACGAAAACGAGGCTACACGACCATAAAGCCAAAACACCACCAAACTTTTCAAAAAAACATACGAGGTAAAACATACATCATTAGCAAGGACGCTATATCATCCACAGCCGCGTACCACATACATATTCGCCACCATTTTCCAACATTAACTTACACAATGCGGAAGTACACAGCTACACAAACGGCTTTCCCTCGTGCACGCAGCCTATTTACACTACACACTGCACACATTGCTGACACTTACACCTCAACTCCACAACAGTGCAACTCTACATTGTATGCTGCAGGAACATCAAAACAGATTGTCAGCTCTTCAGGACAATGCTTCCTGCATGTATTACTTACAAATAGGTAAAGTATATTCATTTATGATTTCATTAATTCATTCATTATCGTGAAAAAATACCTATATACATGAAAAAAAGCTCATAGGACACAAACTACACCAGGGGACAGGCTCACAATAAGCGCAAAAAGGAGATCAGTGCGGACCTTACAATGACAGCAATAGCAGCTCTGATAACAAAAAATACACCAGCCGAGAGGCTCGCAATGAGCGCAGAAGGATCTTAGACGATCAAACACATACTGTCTGAGGCAAACAGCATTACCTGCCTAACAATTTTATTGCCCCGTAATTTTTTACCGGCAAGTCGCTAGTATGCATATATTCCCTATTAATTGCCTCTTTTCCCATAGTGTTATTTCTGTTTCTTTGCTATATACTGTATATATATATATATATATATATATATACAGTGGATATAAAAAGTCTACACACCCCTGTTAAAATGTCAGGTTTCTGTGCTGTAAAAAAAGACAAAGATAAATCATTTCAGAACTTTTTCCACCTTTAATGTGACCTATAAACTGTACAACTCAATTGAAAAAAAAACTGAAATCTTTTAGGTAGAGGGAAGAAAAAATATAAAAATAAAATAATATGGTTGCATAAGTCTGCACACCCTTAAACTAATACTTTGTTGAAGCACCTTTTGATTTTATTACAGCACTCAGTCTTTTTGGGTATGAGTCTATCAGCATGGCACATTTTGACTTGGCAAGATTTGCCCACTCTTCTTTGCAAAAACACTCCAAATCTGTCAGATTGCGAGGGCATCTCCTGTGCACAGCCCTCTTCAGATCACCCCACAGATTTTCAATCGGATTCAGGTCTGGGCTCTGGCTGGGCCATCACAAAACTTTAATCTTCTTCTGGTGAAGCCATTCCTTTGTTGATTTGGATGTATGCTTTGGGTCGTTGTCATGCTGAAAGATGAAGTTCCTCTTCATGTTCAGCTTTCTAGCAGAAGCCTGAAGGTTTTGTGCCAATATTGACTGGTATTTGGAACTGTTCATAATTCCCTCTATCTTAACTAAGGCCCCAGTTCCAGCTGAAGAAAAACAGCCCCAAAGCATGATGCTGCCACCACCATGCTTCACTGTGGGTATGGTGTTCTTTTGGTGATGTGCAGTGTTGTTTTTGCGCCAAACATATCTTTTGGAATTATGGCCAAAAAGTTCAACCTTGGTTTAATCAGACATAAACACATGCTTTTGGGAGACTTCAGATGTTTTTCTTCGTAAGAAAAGGCTTTCGTCTTGCCACTCTACCCCATAGCCCAGACATATGAAGAATACGGGAGATTGTTGTCACATGTACCACACAGCCAGTACTTGCCAGATATTCCTGCAGCTCCTTTAATGTTGCTGTAGTCCTCTTGGTAGCCTCCCAGACCAGTTTTCTTCTCGTCTTTTCATAAATTTTGGAGGAAGCTCCAGTTCTTGGTAATATCACTGTTGTGCCATATTTTCTCCACTTGATGATGACCGTCTTCACTGTGTTCTCTGGTATATCTAATGCCTTGGAAATTCTTTTGTACCCTTCTCCTGACTGATACCTTTTAACAATGAGATCCATCTGATGCTTTGGAAGCTCTCTGTGGACCATGGCTTTTGCTGTGGGATGCGACTAAGAAAATTTCAGGAAAGACCAACTAGATAATACTCAAAAAAATGATCTTAGTTTATTTTTTGGGGCCTAGGTGTTATTACTTAAATGCGTACCAAAATATTGTCCTGTGGATCCTATTTAGGAATCCTTGAACAACCAACCAAGGTTGTACAGAAACACCTTTTATGCAGCCTTTATTTTAATTATTATTGCCACATACTAATTTTAAAAAATTCAATCTTTATTTGTACATTTAAAATGTTGTTAAAAATGCAACGATTAAAAAAATCATGTTAAACCCAAGGTGTTTAATCCTTTGGGTTTTTTGACGTTCAGCAAATTATTAGAGGTTTATTTAAGTTTTATTTTTGTTGTTATTATATTATTTGCTTTGATCACAGCTTTTTTATTTAATTACTTTATTATGCTCAAGTCAATAAAAGATTTGGTTTTTCAATTCAATTGTATTTGTGTATTTTTGGGTATGTTTCCTTAGTCAAATCCTTATCAGGTACCCTGGATTTTAATTTACATAAGATTACATTTTTTACATAAGATTAAGATAAGGTTTTATAATCCTTTTGTATGTTGTATAGTTTTGTTTATTCATACAGCACTTCACTGGAGTATATGTTTTAAGTGCCTTTGCATTTCTTTTGTGTTAATCTTTTGTCCTGTTTATTTATGTTAATTCGGAATTCTATTTCTTAAAGTGCATTATAATTCAAGTTGTGTTATTCAAAAATTCTTATCTTAAAGTGCTTGTGCTATTTGACTTAGTGCTTATTTCTTCTTATATTACCCTTTTACCTCGTGACTGTTAGTCTGTCACAGTCACTACTTTACCTTATTCATTTTTAGTGCTAATACTGTGCTATTTTTAAACAATGTATACACTCCTGATTATGCTGTTTCTTAAACTATATATTTCCTAAATGCTTCTGTCTATTGTTTTTTAGAAGGAGGTTGTGTCCTCCTTTTTCTTCAGTTTTTTTGCTTTAATTATACTTTTACTCCTTTTTCCTTTTTCTTGCTTTTCTATTTCCTTATTCTTGTATATTACTCTATTGTTACTATATTGAGACTTTATGGTGAAGGAATTGGCTTTCTATCTTTCTTTTTAGTTAGTAGTGGACCTGGAGCTTTTGAGCTGTATCTATCATGCTCCACGCTATATTGGCGTGGTCTGCGCTGTGATCGCGCTTACTGATGACGTCACAATCTCCCGACGCGCGTTTCGTGAGGCTCTATCAGTCTCTCACTCATCAGGGGCACAGTGCTGCCTTCTCTGTGGAGCTATTTATAGTTTCTATGGCAATTAGTTAACTCTTTGTGTTCCATAGTTTCTATGGCAGTTAGTTAACTCTTTGTGTTCCTGAATGTTTTTGTGCATGCTTTATTTTCATATGTTGCTTTTGACTTTCTTTTTTACTATATTATCTTTATATTATTTAAATAAGTATAATGATTTTGAATAAGGAAATTACTTTCAAAGTAATACTTTATGGAACACAAAGAGTTAACTAATTGCCATAGAAACTATAAATAGCTCCACAGAGAAGGCAGCACTGTGCCCCTGATGAGTGAGAGACTGATAGAGCCTCACGAAACGCGCGTCGGGAGATTGTGACGTCATCAGTAAGCGCGATCACAGCGCAGACCACGCCAATATAGCGTGGAGCATGATAGATACAGCTCAAAAGCTCCAGGTCCACTACTAACTAAAAAGAAAGATAGAAAGCCAATTCCTTCACCATAAAGTCTCAATATAGTAACAATAGAGTAATATACAAGAATAAGGAAATAGAAAAGCAAGAAAAAGGAAAAAGAAGTAAAAGTATAATTAAAGCAAAAAAACTGAAGAAAAAGGAGGACACAACCTCCTTCTAAAAAACAATAGACAGCATAATCAGGAGTGTATACATTGTTTAAAAATAGCACAGTATTAGCACTAAAAATGAATAAGGTAAAGTAGTGACTGTGACAGACTAACAGTCACGAGGTAAAAGGGTAATATAAGAAGAAATAAGCACTAAGTCAAATAGCACAAGCACTTTAAGATAAGAATTTTTGAATAACACAACTTGAATTATAATGCACTTTAAGAAATAGAATTCCGAATTAACATAAATAAACAGGACAAAAGATTAACACAAAAGAAATGCAAAGGCACTTAAAACATATACTCCAGTGAAGTGCTGTATGAATAAACAAAACTATACAACATACAAAAGGATTATAAAACCTTATCTTAATCTTATGTAAAAAATTTAATCTTATGTAAATTAAAATCCAGGGTACCTGATAAGGATTTGACTAAGGAAACATACCCAAAAATACACAAATACAATTGAATTGAAAAAACAAATCTTTTATTGACTTGAGCATAATAAAGTAATTAAATAAAAAAGCTGTGATCAAAGCAAAGAATATAATAACAACAAAAATAAAACTTAAATAAACCTCTAATAATTTGCTGGACGTCAAAAAACCCAAAGGATTAAACACCTTGGGTTTAACATGATTTTTTTAATCGTTGCATTTTTAACAACATTTTAAATGTACAAATAAAGATTGAATTTTTTAAAATTAGTATGTGGCAATAATAATTAAAATAAAGGCTGCATAAAAGGTGTTTCTGTACAACCTTGGTTGGTTGTTCAAGGATTCCTAAATAGGATCCACAGGACAATAAAGACCAACTAGAGCTGCTGAACTTTATTTGGGGTTAATCAGAGGCACTTTAAATTATTGCAGGTGTATGCTGACTATTTAACACGATTTAGAATGTGATTGCTTAATTCTGAACACAGCTACATCCCCAGTTATAAGAGGGTGTGCAGAATTATGCAACCACATTATTTTTCTTCTTTTTTTTTTTCTTCCCTCCACCTAAAAGATTTCAGTTTGTTTTTCGATTGAGTTGTACAGTTTATAGGTCACATTAAAGGTGGAAAAAGTTCTGAAATGATTTATCTTTGTCTCATTTATTTACAGCACAAAAAAACTGACATTTTAACAGGGGTGTGTAGACTTTTTATATCCACTGTATATGTATATATATATATATATATATATATATATATATATATATATATATATAATACAATGTATTCAACAGCTGCTAATGCATCACCACATCTTCTCCTTTTCTATAGTCATAATTAATCAAGTGTTGTTTCCCCCTCCACGTATTCTCTCTCACTTGCTGCCATTAAAATTCCTCTTCTCTTATTTCAACTCTGTCCACTTCAAAGCTAAACATAGCTCTGTCCCTCACTAATCGACATATGGAAGCCATGTTTTGCAGTCTTGGCGAGTTCCTCCTGCTTCATCATAGTACCAGGGAACCCTCCAGAAGAACTCACCATAAAACTCCTAAAAATATGACGTTTTCATTGTAAGATTTGTTATTCAGAGCACGCCCTGCTCCAGTTGGTACTTAGAATTCTCCAACCCATAAATCATTTGGCAGCGCTCTATAACCACATGGAGGACATTCATAATGACCTCATATTTCAGTTGAAACCTAAGACTTATGGTGTCTACTCATCCTTTTAGCCAGTTAGGTATGAATCCTTGCCTCCTGTAACATTGTAGAGAGAGAAAGGGGAGATGGGTGGGAGGGAAACATGGGGAGGAGAGAGACAGGGGAGAGACATTGGGGAGAAAGAAGGAGGGGAGAAAAAAGGAGAGGGAAGGAGGGAAGGAGAGAAAAGGAAGGAGGGGGAGAGAGAGTGAGAAGGTGAGGGACGGAGAAAGAGAGAGCGTGAGAGAGAGAGAGAAACGCAGGGAGGGAGAGAGAGGAAATGAGAGAGAGGAAGGGAGAGAGAGAAGGAGCGAGAGAAGGAAGGAGGGAAAGAGAGAGAAGGAGAGAGATATAGAAGGAGGGAGGGAGAGAGAGAGAGAAGGAGAGAGAGAGGGCGCAGAGAGAGAGAGACGGAAGGAGAGAGAAGGAGGGAGGGAAAGAGAGAGAAGGAGCGAGAGAAGGAAGGAGGGAGAGAGAAAGAAGGAGAGAGAGAGAAGGAGAGAGAGAGGGCGCAGAGAGAAAGAGACGGAGGGAGAGAGAAGGAGGGAGGGAGATAGAGGAAAGGAGAGAGAGAAGGAGCGAGAGAAGGAAGAAAGGAGAAAGAGAGAAGAAGGGAGTGAGAGATAGAAGGAGGGAGGGAGAGAAAGAGAAGGGGAGAGAGATGGAAGGAAGGAGGGAGAGAGAAGAGAGAGGGCGCAGAGAGAAAGAGACGGAGGGAGAGAGGAGGGAGTAAGATAGAGGAAAGGAGAGAGAGAAGGAGCGAGAGAAGGAAGGAGGGAGAGAGAGAGAAGGAGGGAGAGAGAGAATGAGCACATAGAGAGGAAGAGGGCGCACCGAGAGCGAGACGGTGCACAAACACACAGAAGACACCATTTTTAAGACAATATTATACAGTCATTATATATTGCTTGAAGATTTTGTTCCATGTTTACTAAGAAAACCTTCAAGACTTTCCTTGAAGGTTTCTTTACTCCATTTGCATTTATAATGATGACTTTTGAACCCCAGGACTACATGGCTTTTTACTTTCTTTCTAAAATAATGCCATAAGTGCCTTTTGAATACATAAAGCTCTGATAGCTTGTGGGTCTTTATTTATATTAGGCTCATGTGGTGGACGAGCTCAGGTTTCCGCGCTATGATTGACATTGCTGGGATCGTGATAGACACAAACAGCTGAGCCTCCATGGAAGGACGTCACGCCGAGACATCACATGGGCACCTACAGCCTAAAATAGTGTGCTTGTATTGTGTATTGTATGCGTTGTGGGCAATGTAGCTGAAGTATCAAGTTTTCAACTTTTTTTTCATTTTTTTATCTAAAAAAATAACAAATTGGGAAAAGTGTAAGACATAAAATAAAGACTTTACCATATATAGTACCATACATGAGCAATATCTAACACTGGTAGTATTTGGCACAATATGTGGGTCTGAGGCTAACAGTCTTTCTCTCCATAGTAGGGTTTCAGATGGACAATGTTTCCTTGTAGGTCCGGGTCTGAGTGCAGAAGAGGGTCTAAGATTGGCAGTGTTTCTACCTAGAGCCATGTCTGAACCTGGCAGTGTTTTGAGGCTTGCACTGTTTCTACCAACAGCGGGTTTGATCCTGACAGTGGGGTTTCATCCTACCGGACGGTCTGAGCTTGGTAATGTTTATTCCCCAAAAAAGACCCGGGCTTTGAACCGTTTGTCAAAGAATGATTTGAAACTAGCATTGTTTTGAGTTTTCCTGTTATTTGCCCACCACTCCCCTAACCGTAACGCTAACCCTAACAAAAACAGATGGACAGATAACAGGAAAGGACGCAGTGTTCTCCCACTAGAGGCCTGCTCTTGGCAGTGTTCTCCTACTAAGGACTTGTTTCTGGGTGAATGGCTCCTGGTCCACTAGTATTTATCCCCTTGCAATTGTCTTATCTGGCTGAGTTATACCCAGTAATCACATATATGTCAGCATGCGGGTTGTTGCTAACGCTTGCGGGCTCGCAAAGCGAGGGCTGCAGTTGCTTGCAAGGAGCACCAAAGGCGTTCATCCCTACGAACCCCCTACGACTTTCCGACCGCAAATGCGGCCCCTCACATTTGCGGAGGTGGAGGCTCTACGGCGCCTCACAACCGGTTACAAACGACCACACAATCGGGACTTAAAAAAAAATCACAAACACGCAATGACAAACTACGGACTTACACAAAAAAAAATACGACACGCGGGACTTAGAAAAAATCCATTACGTACTCGCAAAAATACGACCTTAACGGACAACCCGCGCACAGCGGCAAACATAAAAAAAAACACACAAAAATAAAATAAAAACCTTACCCACACCAAGGGGGACACCCAGGACCTCTGCAACACTGCTTAAACCTCGAATTCTGGCAAATTTACGAAGTTTAGACACTTGAAAATCCCATAAGCAAGAGAAAAAATGGCCGCAGAAAAAAACGAAGGCTAAACGACCCCTAAAGCCGCTAAATACCACAAAGCAAATACGTCTTTTACAAAACCCATACGACCTACAACATACACCATTAGCAAGGGCGCTTCATCATACAAACCCGCCTACCGCGTACACATTCGCCGCCATTTTACAACACTAACTTACACAATGCGGAAGTACACAGCTACACAAACGGCTTCCCCTCGTGCACGCAGCCTATTTACACTACACACTGCACATATTGCTGACACTTACACCTCAGCTCAACCACACTGCAAACCTACATTGTGTGCTGCAGGAACATCAAAACAGATTGTCAGCTCTTCAGCACAATGCTTCCTGCATATATTACTTACAAATAGGTAAAGTATATTCATTTATTAATGTATTACTTATTTAATTAGCATAAAAAAATACATATACACAAAAAAAAACAATAAACGCAAAAGACATTCACTGCGCGCCTCACAACGAGCGCCAACCCTGCAAATAGCACACAAACTACACCAGGGGACAGCCTTGCAATAAGCACAAAAAGTAGATCAGCGCCGACCTTACAATGACAGCAAAAGCGCCTCTGAGAAAAAAAATACAACAAACGAGAGGATCGCAATGAGCGCTGAAGGATCTCAGACCACCGCAAAAAATAATCTCTGTGCCAAACACATTCTATTGCCGTCAATTTATGACGGGCAATTCGCTAGTCTCTCCTTTTTCCCCTCCTCTCCCTCCCTTGTCTCTCTTCTTCCCCCCTCTCTCCCTCCTTTGTGTCTTCTTTCCCCCAATCTTCCTCCCTGTGTCTCCTTTCCCCCGTCTGTACTCCTCCCCCCGTGTCTCCTTTCCCTCTCTCCCTTTCCCCCTCGTGTCTCCTTTCCCCCGCTCCCTTTCCCCCCTCTGTGTCTCCTTTCCCCCTCTCCCTCCCCTGTGTCTCCTTCCCCCACCCTCTCCCTCCCTTGTGTCTCTGTTCCCCCCCCTCTCCCTCCCTTGTGTCTCCGTTGCCCCTTCTCTCCCTCTCTTGTCTCTGTTCCCCCTCCTCTCCCTCACTTGTGTCTCCTTTTCCTCTCCCTCCCTTGTGTCTCATTTTCCCCCTCCTCTCCCTCCCCTGTGTCTCGTACCTGGAGCGTCGTACACCGTCTTCTCCTCCTCTTCGGCTCCCGTCCTTCGGCCGTAACTAATTTCTGCGCAGCTTCATCCAGAAAGTTGCGGCCGAAGGATAGGAGCCGAAGAGGAGGAGAAGACGGTGAGTACGGGCCTCAAGCTACTGGCAGGGTTTCCAGGTAAGCAGGTACGGGCCTTCGGCGGGGGTGATGGGAGGTAAGTTCCGGGCGCTGGCGGAGGCAGAGGAGGAGATGAGAGAGGAAGAAGTGGACAATGCTCCATACGAGAGTACTTCTGTCTTTCTACTAGACATGTAGCCACATTAAATTCCAAGCCCGTAGCGGCAACGGCACACCCGCAAAGCCTGCGGGCTTGGAATTCGGCTGCGTTACAGAACTATTACATTCAACCATGCTGTGACCAACAGGCCATTACAAGGAGCCAATGGTAAAAGAGATCGTCATCATTACGTCATTGAAAAATGGAGTCAATTACAAGTTTCGATCGGACCCACATTCGAGAAATAATGCGTAAATATGATATTCTATCACATGCGAGTTCCATTATATGTATTAACACATTGATTGCCGGGATCGATATAACACGGAATTTACACATTACATTTTATATTGCAGATTTGCAAGCTTGAGGATGTTGATCTATTAATTTTAATACCTGACATCACTTTCCCTTTAATAAGTACAGTAGTGTGTTTATATTTGCATTTACAGTGCTACGGATAGGACATGAACCCCCTTGCGGGTCCCCTTTTTGGCTCCAATTGCGGGATACGGTTTGAACGCCAGTAATTTAATAGCGATTTCCAACTGTAACAGTTACGGGCTTGACAGATCAAAGGATTTGCAACAACGCTGTTCCGATTTCAACATCACGGCTTCGGTTTTCTAGGTTTCAAGACTGGAAAACAGGATTTAGCCCCTAAAGATGCCCCTAAAGATGTGACTTTGTCTCAGAAGAGTCATATTGTAGTGGCTAAAAGGGATAGGGGTATTTCCCATGACAAGAAATATTGGAAGGTATGGAAAAGCAGCCATGAGTTTTGTTGTGTCTCTGGTGTGGCAATGTGTATCCCTTGGTGGCTCGTGCCATGTTTCTGTGCCACAATAGGAGTCTGACCGTTGGCATATCTACATCCGATTCTCTGCCAGGGCAGGATGTCCGAGCATGGCCAAGCTTTTCCTGGTCAGTTAGTCCTCGCCTACACAACCTACGCAGAATATTTCCTATTTCAGATAACTAGCAAACATCTGCGTGTTGGCCTCCAGCTAAAGTCCGTTTATGGAATTCCACTAATTTCAACTACGTTTGAAGTCAAGACACAGCCCCCCCCCCCCCCACACACACAACATGACATGTTTACTGAATAAAATCTCTGCGCTTATTTATAATGACCCCAGGCAAGGCTATTCTTGTCATACAATACTAATTAGGACATTGTACTCTTTTACAAAACATGGCGTCAGATTGGCTTTCATAATAATAAGCCAGGCGCTCCGAGTCTGCGAACTGTGTGTGGTCCGTGGTGAATAGAAACAACGGTATTTTAAGAACTGAACTCTCCTGACATCATCCAACCGCACATGGAAAAATGTAACTGAGACTGCACAGAGTAAGATCTAATTGGCTTCATCAAATGGGAATTATATGGTGTTGTATGGAACAGATACCGAATATGGATCAGTTATGGGAATAGGTTGGGCATATGAATAATTAGGCTTACACGCATCGACATGATGACCAGGAGGAGGGGTTATATAGACTAGTTTTTCTTAAAAAAAATGTTTTGAGTTCTTACTACAAAGAGGAACGAGAGTCTAACACCTCTATATAACTGGCACAATGTGTTATGGATATCAAAGGTAGACCCCATGATCATTGTAATCATGGGGGAAGGAACTGGGGTGGGATAGGGGGGACAAAGATAATTTACTGCTTGTGTATGCAATGAACTATAACCCCCCCAAGGATTATTCTGGCTCCTACACCCCTAATTGTAATAAAACCAGTAATAGAGCCAACATGGGCGTAATAGCCTAAACAAATCTTGGGGGACAAAGTTTAAAGAGACTGTGGTCCTGAGTGGTGCTATTCAACTCTATGGGTCAAAGCTTTCATGGTAAAAAGACATACTGCTCCATAGCGCGGGTGCCCACTAGAAGCCAAAACTAGTAATGCATTATTAAGTTTAATTTTGCTTTTTTTTTGTGTCCCCTATTCATATAATCCCATTCCCTCAGAACCTACGACCATGAAAGCCAAAAACAATGAGAAACACTGATTTAGAGCAACTGGAAGCTTTAGGTTACATTCAATTATACAAAATATAACAGGAGTTATTATGAAGCAATATAAGGAATTATAAGGAAAGACTCCATGACCTGATATGTATAGTGAAGGGGACAGAAGGTAGAGAGATGACCTGATAGAAATTACAAACAAGAGGGAAGTGTCTTCCAGAAAAAGAGGAATGTAACAAGAGATCATAAACGGAACTTGGAATATTTGAGAAATACTACATCAAAAAGAAAGTAGTAGACCGACTATCTTCCAGTAAAATTGTTGAGTCATACACAGGTAAGGATTTTTTTTGGTTCACACCTGCCATCATATGTTTTTATGTTAATACATGATATGAAGCAAAGGCATGGAGTATGGAGCTATAACAAGAGGTTACATTGAGTTACAGGAGCAGATATGTGTGTGTCACTCAGTCATGCCCGACTCTCCATGACCTCAACACACCATGCTAATCCACTTGGTATTCATGGCAAAGATACTGGAGTGGATTGCCAGTTCCTTCACCGGTGGGCCACAGCGTACAGCTCTTGGTATTCGTAGGTGGTCTCCCATCCAAGTAATGACTCTGGATATATTTATATAAGGTAATCACATCCCCTCTAGAGAAAATACGTTTTATTTGTTATCCTGTCTTCACAGCTTGGTCCCCCCATTGCTCTTATTCATTTTGTCAACATTCTCTGTACCTTTTTGGTGTCCAAAAATATACTCTGTAATTCAAATAAAGTCTTAATATCAATTCATATTTATATATTGGAGAGTGAAAGCTGCCATTTTTAATTTTTATTGACAAAAAATGGAGCCAAATGTATCAAATTTCCAAGACTCAATAACACTACAGCAATGATAGCCACATTCATATGTCAGTGTTCTTCAGCAGGTCCATTGATCCAGGGATGAATCCGATCACTAGTATCTGGCGTCAGTAAGGAATTTTATTTTCCCCCCTTTTGAGACAATTGGCAATGTTTAAATGGGTTTTATTTTCTGTTTACTTCCTCCGGATCAATTAACAACTAATCCGAGTATATACTAATAGAGGGGGAAAGAGACACAGGGGAGTGAGGAGGGGGGAAAGAGACACAGGGGAGGGAGGAGGGGGGGAGAGACACAGGGGATGGAGGAGGGGAAAGAAACACAGGGAAAGGGGGAAAGAGACACAGGGGAGGGAGGAGGGGGGGGAAGAGACACACTGGGGAAAGGGAGAAAGAAACACGGGAGGGAGCAGTTGGAAAGAGATACGAAGGAAAGCAGGAAAGAGAGATGGGGAAGAGACACAGGGAGAGAGGATGGGGGAAAGAGACACAGGGGAGGGAGGAGGTGGAAAGAGACACGGAGGAAAGGAGGAAAGGGGGAAAGAGCGGGGAAGAGACACAGGGGAGAGAGGAGGGGGAAAGAGACACAGGGGAAAAGGGGGAAGAGACACAGGGGAGGGAGGAGGGGGAAGAGGCACAGGGGAGGGAGGGGGGGAAGAGACACAGAGGAGGGAGGAGTGGGGAAAGAGAAACAGGGGAGGGAGGAGGGGGAAAGAGACACGGGGAAAGGGAGAAAGAGACACAGGGGAAGGAGGGGGAGAGACACAGGAGAGGAAGAGGGGGCAGAGACACAGGAGAGTGAGGGGAAAAGAGACACAGGGGGAAGAGTCACAGGGGAGGGAGAGGGGGGAAGAGACACAGGGGAGGAGGGGGGAAAGAGACACAGGGGAGGGAGGAGGGGGAGAGACACAGTGGAGGGAGGAGGGGAGAAAGAAACACATGGGAGAGGTAGAAAGAGACACAGGGGAGGGAGGAGGTGGAAAGAGACACGGAGGAAAGGGGGAAAGAGAGAGAGGGGAGAGAGGAGGGGGAAAGAGACACAGGGGAAAAGGGAAAGAGACACAGGGGAGAGAGGAGGGGGGAAGAGACACAGGGAAAAGGGGGTAAGAGATGGAGAAGCAAAGGGACACAGGGGAGGGAGGATGGGGGAAAGAGACACATGGGAAAGGGGGAAATAGACACAGGGGTGGGAGGAGGGGGAAGAGACAATGAGGAGGGAGGGGGAGAGACATAGGGGAGGAAAAGGGGTCAGAGACACAGGGAGGGAGAGGGAGGGGGAAAGAGACATTAGTGGGGGAAGAGTCATAGGGGAGGTAGAGGGAGGAAGAGACCCAGGGGAGGGAGAGGACTGGAAAGAGACAGGGGTGGAAGGGACATGTAATTCTATACCGGGTATATATATATATATATATATATATATATATCACATATATAGTTGTGAGCGTACGAGTTGTTGCTAACGCTGCGGGCTCGCGCAGCGAGCCGAGGCCCTCGCGAAGCGAGGGCACTGCCCGAGGGTCTCAGTTGCTGGCATGGAGCGCCGTAGGCGCTCCATGCCAGCACCTGAGGACCTCGCAAAGCGAGGGCCGCAGTTGCTGGCATGGAGCGCCGAAGGCGCTCCATGCCAGCAACTGCGACCCTCGCAAATTTCACGTCGCAACCCAAACAGTACGACACACACATTACGACACTCGCAAACAACATACGACACACGTTCACACACATTACGGACTCGCAACACTCGGACGCAACTCGCGAACATTACAAAATGTAAAACACAATACATACACACACCACATACATAAAAAACTTACCTACACCAAGAGGGAGCACCCAGCACCTCAAAAATACAACTTACACCTCGATTTTACTCGAAATAAAACAGTTTAGAGACTAAAAAAAAATCGAAGCGAGAGAAAAAATGGCCGCCGAACAAAACGAAAACGAGGCTACAGCACTCTAAACTCGCAAAACACCACAAAACACCTACGGATATTCCGATACAAACGTATACCACACATTACTCGCCATTTTACGCCAATGCGGAAGTACACGACAACGGTTTGGTCTCGCGCACGCACAGTGTTACACTGCACACATTCAGCACGCTTACACAGCAGATCCACACCACTAATGCTGCAGCAACATCAAAACAGATTGCCAGCTCTTCCACACAATGCTTTAAAATAGGTAAAGTATATTCATTTATTAATCTATTATATATTTCATTATTACACACTAAACAGCATTAGCTACCTTACAATTTCATTGCCGTCATTTTTTGACGGGCAATTCGCTAGTATATATATATATTTCATATAAGAGCTACTTGTTTTATGATGAAAACTTCCCTTTAAAATGAGATTTCTTATGGAAGATATTCTGTGTCTCAGTAGAATATAACAACTAGCAAAGAAAAAAAGGTAAATAACTATTTATTGCCTACATAGGTAGTGTGCATCGCCTCCTAGTGGTTGTTCCTGATTAAGCTGAGCAGATTTGCCCTGCAGGCACATTGAGAGGGGTGGGTAGGAGGCAGGTGCAGGGGCTGAGAGCCTCTCCTTGGAATGTCACTTATTCCCAGCCTGGAGCGCTGCATGCCCCTTCCCAGCTCTCTATAACTAGGGGAGGCAGCCCACAGGGATGAAGGGGGGCTTGGGCCTTCCTAAAATAGATGCATTCCTTGTGAGGACAGAGCCATCGCCTGATCACATAGGAAAGAGGGTGGGAGGGCAGTGCAAAAACAGCACAGGAACACAAAGACATGGCTGCACAAGCAAGGAAGGAGTCAGCACGGAGCATATAATGTTCCTTAGGACTCAGGAGTGGCTGCCAGATCAGTGAGGTATTATTATCACCTCCATCTACTCGTTAACACTGTATAACTAATCACTTATATATATATAATGCCATATACGTGTCACTATTAAGCACTATTACACCACATAACCCTTCCATATAATCCCAGCCTTGCTATTGTCGAATCAATATAACCGCTAGTTATAACTCTTCCTTCATTTATCTCCTCCTATTGCTCAGAAGAAATCCTTTTTAGAACTCCAGATATGGCCTGTACTATAGATCCACTCTGCCCTCAAGAACCCCACTGAAAAATAGTGCCTCAACCCAGCTCACTTCCTCCTTTGTGTGATTGTAAGGTAAATATTAAGGGTAGGATATTTCCTGTTATCTCCCCACCAACACAGTGGTGTGCAGCAGCTAGTAGGTGGTGCGCCAATACTTAGTTGAATTTGTTCTTAGGGTTAGAGTTATTGTTTAGGGTTAGGGTTTAGATTTAGGGATAAGGATAAAAGGTTTAGGATTAGGGTATAGGGTTTAGGGTTAGAGTTAGGGTTTAGGAATAGGGTAAGGATTTAGGTTTAAGGTTAGAGTTAGGATTAGGTTTGGGGTTAGAGTTAAGGTTTAGGTTTAGAGGTTAGGTTTAGGGTCTTAAGTTAGGGTCTATGATTAGGGTTTCGGTTTAAGGTTAGAGTTAAGGTTTAGTATTAGGGTTTAGGGTTAAAGTTAGGGTTTAGGATTAGTGTTTAGGGTAAGGATTTAGGTTTAAGGTTAGAGTAAGGATTAGGTTTGGGGTTAGAGTTAAGGTTTAGGGTTAGAGGTTAGGTTTAGGGACTTGAGTTAGGGTTTATGATTAGGGTTTCGGTTTAAGGTTAGAATTAGGGTTAGAGTTAAGGTTTAGTATTAGGGTTTAGGGTTAGAGTCCGAGTTTAGGATTAGGGTTTGGGTTTAGCATTAGAGTTAGGGTTTAGGGTAGTGGCAGATGATAAGCTTTACATTGTAAAATTGTGGAGTGCACAGCGCACTATCATCTGCCACTACCATAACCATAAACCCTAACCCTAAGAATAAGTTCAACAAAGTCTTGGCGTGCCGCAGTCACGCCACTTGCTGGCCCCTGCACGCCACTGCGCTGGTGGTAAGATCATTTGTGGCCCCTGAGACCTTAAAAGGGACTCATAGTGTTTTAATCCGTTTTATTTTACCAAAGCAAAGTGTGGGTATTATTTGTTAGTTAAAGAGAGTCATTAACTCCTTTCTTCATACAGAGTCCCATTATGGGCAAAGGAGGTGGGGGCTTGAGCGCTGTGTATAAGGGAAGAGTGACAGCGACAAGGGGAGGGGGCTTTCTATTTATATATAGACACATCGCGCACTCCACGCACAATTGAAGGATAAAAATAAGTCTCTTCTCAGCAAGAGCTAAAGGGAAACTTACTTCTATATGACTCATTCCTACGCCTCCTTATATTACAAGCGTAGAAAGACTCCCTGTTCAACCCCTTCCTATATCTTCCTTTATAAAATCATCCTTTAACTTTGTGTTTGTCATATAAACCTATTGCATATAACTCTTTCCAGCCTCTATCTGCATTTCCTTTAACAATGCCATATGATATTATTATTTAGTTATTCAGTTGTGACTGACTCTCCGTGACCCTACAAACCGCAGTGCCTATTTGTGCTTATCCATACGTTTTTCTTGGCAAAGTTGGTTGCCAGTTCCTTCTCCAGTGGACCCCGATTTGTCTGCTATGACCCTACATGGTATAGCTCACAGCTTCATTGAGGTACCAAGGTACTGATCCAGGAGATGTCATATAATATCTCTCCTGTGTATTGCCTCATACTTCTGTACATAACATCTCACCAGGGCCTATGAATTGACAGGTTATACTTACAGTTTCCGCTATTAGAAGACATTGCTATTTAGAGAACAGGCTCTAGAGAATAAGATGGGAGCTCCAGATGTCTCATCTCACTTACTTACGTTCCAACATTACAAGAGGCCAAAGAAGCATGTTTATATCTTGCAACAGATGTGTAATACAATGTAGTGTCTTCATATTGTTGTTTAGTTATTCGGTCATGGCCGAAACCGGTATGGCAGGGACATGGAAGGTTTCTGGATTTCACTAGGAATCACATATAATAGTTGTTAAACTGCGATTAGTCGTCATACTTGGGCGCCTCGCGAAGCTGAACGCGCTCATTGCAGTCTAGCGGCGCAGTCACACATGCGAGATGAGCCCCGAAGGCGCTCATCTGCGAGCCTCACAAAGCACATAGCGCGTAACTCCAAAAACATGACAAACAAGAAAAATAATAACAAAAATAAAAAACACACTGACACACAGCACGGGGGAGAGCCAGGACGCCTGGGAGTCAGGTTGCAAGCGATTTTGAGCCATATTTACCGTGTTTTGTCACTCGAAAATCGTCTAAGCGAGAAAAAATGGTGGACGAAAAACGTAAAAAATCTGAAACAAGATGAAAACGAGGCCATGCCAGGCACGCAGGACTTTGAAAATACACAACGGCGCAAACAGTAACACTTACACTAACAACGCCAGGCACGTAGGACTTTGAAAATATACCACGGCGCAAACAGTAACACTTACACTAACAACGCCAGGCACGTAGGACTTTGAACATACAACCAAAAGGACCAAAAGTCTCACATTGTATGCCTACCAGCATTGCCAGCCTTACAGTTTCATTGCAGGCACTAACACTTAACCCAAGGCAGTAGGGCCCTAAACTACACATGCCTATAAAGTACACAGGGGGAGAGGCTCGCAATGAGCGCCGAAGGTGCTCAGAGTGCCCACAGCCTTGTATTGTGTGGCAAACAGCATTGCCTGACGGCATTTTTTTATGGGCAATTTGCTAGTCACTAATATAATGAGTGTAAGTGTGTAACGCTCCTAAAGGAGTATACACACTTACTTTGCTGTATGCGCATCGCGCGTCATGAGCCGGCGAATGTGCGCGTCATGTGTGGCTTCAGCCGCGGGCATTCCAAGCGTGGAGTGAGCGGCGCACACGCCATGTGTGGCTTTAGCCGCGTGCAAGCCTTTGAGCCGCGGCTTTGGGAGGAGGGGGAAGAGAAAAGACACAGGAGAGAGAGGGGGAAAGACACAGGAGAGGGAGGGCAAAGAGACACGGGGAGGGGGAAAGAGACACAGGGAGGGGAAAGAGGCACAGGGGAGAGGGGCAGAGGTACAGGGGGGAGACACATTGGATGGGAGAGAGGTATGGGGGAAAAAGACATGGGGTGAAGAGATACAGGGGAGAGAGTGGAGGAAGAGACACAGGGGAGGGGGCAGAGACATGGGTAGGAGACACACAGGGGGGAAGAGACATGTGGAAAGACAAACAGGGAAGAGATACAGGGGAGTGGGGAGAGAGACAGGAGAGGAGGTGGGAGACACAGGGGAGGGGGAGGAAAGAGACAGAGGGGGAAGGGGCAGGAAGAGACACAGGGAAGAAATAGTCTGGGGGAAAAAATATATTATCCCATCATTTATGACGGGCAAACGACTAGTATAATATACCTACTGTATGTAGCTTTAAAGTCTTACAGATAGTTCCTAATTGGTTTCTCCCTTCTGCAGCCCATGAAAACAGTACACTTTCTCGTAGTAACCAATCAGTGGCAAGATTCTGCAACATGCTGCTTGTGAGTGGTCACAGTCTGTGTATTCACCAGCTGCATGAGCAACAGAGGGCAGATCCCAACAGATACAAATTGTATGGTTGCAGGCAGAAAAAATCAGGGCTTATAAGCACTTCTTAATAAAATGAAGGGATCCCTGGTGGTCCAGTGGTTAGGATTTGTGGTTTAGATTTGGTGCTTTCAATGCTGTGACCTGGGTTAGATTCCAGTCAGGGAACCAAGAGGTCACACCACCCTGAAGCCAAGCAGGGCCTGGTCAGTACTTGTATTGGAGACCACCTAGGAATACCAGGAGCAGTATGCTGTGGCCCACTTGAGAAGAAGTAGCAACCTACTCCAGTATGTCTGCCAGGAATACCAAGTGGATCAGCTTACATTAACAGATTAATTTAATCCATCAGTGAAACCGGTTAAACATCCCATTATATGCTTGTGGAGGGGTCATTACTCTCAGCACAGTGTCTGGACCACCAATTGTAGTCTTTAAGAGGTTAATGTTGGCATTGGTTGCCAAGCAACAGGCGTGTTGGAAGCAGCAGGTCCTCTGTGGGTTGGATGCTCGGTGTCTCTTAAGAGCAGGGTGTTTTTTTTTTCCAATGTAAAGTGAAAAACACTTCAGTGGAAAACAAGATGATGGTAGGGACTCCGAGCATTTACTCTTAAGAAGAAGCATCCTCCCCAGAGAACAGTGCATACGCAAGTAGGGATAGCCATATTTATTCAGCTAAAGGTTTCAATGTCTGGGGCGTGGATCTATGATATAAACATACAAGCCTCACTTTTTATTGTTTGAGTGAAATTATAGTTTCTAGTGACAATGTGGACATCACTATATTGGTCAACATCAGAGGTTCCAAGTCTATGAACCACCAGTGGTCAGTGAGCTTCAAAGACAGAACAACTGTGTCATGACTGATTTTGGGGCTCTCCTAAACTTCACAAGTAACCATGTTATCTGGGAGTAATATCCAAGATTATTAAAATGGACTTGAAACTTGTTGTGTGGACTGTGACAAGATGGTTTTTGTGTGTAGTGTAATGTGGGCCACTTCATGTTGGGGTTAATATATCATGTTAAATGCACTGTAATAATGTTATCTTACCTGTAACTAGCGGAGATACAGTTTCTGCTATGATTGTTAGTGGGACGAGAAAGGGTTATGTTTCTACAAGAATTTATATGGATATATGAACCCTGAGAGTGGCCAGGCATACACTCTCTCTGGTCTCATATAGTCGTAAAAGTTGATAAGCTCACCAGATAGAAAACCTCCACTAGCAGACGGGGGTTGGCTACAGAACTAAGGGGTTGGTTTATTTTGCCCTTCATAAATGACGGGGTAATATATATTTTATTTTTTTTCACCACCCCCCTTCCCCTGTATCTCTTTTCCCCCTCTCCCTCCCCTGTGTCTCTTCCCTCCCCTTCCCCCCACCTCTGTCTCTTTCATCCCCCTCCCGTGTCTCTTCCCTCCTCCTCCATGTCTCTTTCCCCCTCCTCTCTCCCCTGTGTCTCTTTCCCCCTACTCCCTTCCCTGTGTCTCTTTCCCCCCTCCCCTCTGTCTCTTTCACCCTTTTCCTTGTCTCTTCCCTCTCCCCGTGTCTCTTCCCTCCTCCTCCCTCTCTCCCCTTTGTCTCTTTCCCCCTCCTCCCCTGTGTCTCTTTCCCCTCCTCTCCCTCCCATATCTCTCTTTCCCCCCTCCCTCCTGTTTCTTTCCCCCTTTCAACTATCTCTTTCCCCCCCTCCTCCCTCCCTCCCCATTGTTTCTTTCCCCCTCCTCCCTCCTCTGTGTCTATTTCTCCCACCTCTGCGCTGCACGCATGTGCACTGCTGCATGTATGGAATTCTGTAGATATAGTTTCTAAACTGAGCATGCGCTCCCTCTGGAGCGTTACACTCAGTATAGAAACTATATTAGTGATTGTTAAAATGTGTCTGAAGCAAGAATAAAGTCTTAGTCTGCTGTCTGCACTAACTCAGGTTGTTGCTGGTGTGATTTTTCCTGCTTCTCCATAACTGATGTACTGATCTGACTTGCTGGGTTCTGAGATGAATATGAAGTCACAACCTGCAGATTGCTCCTATAAGCTACAGTAGGAGAATTAGGGGGGGAATTATAAAATAACCAAATTAATAAAAATGCATACATATCTATTGCAGAAGTGCAAAGACAGTGGGTCCCCAGGTTACAGATGACCCGACTTACAGATGACCCATACTTAAGAACGAGCTCCCAAGGCTTTGTTTAAATTAAAAGAAAGAACACAACAGTTTCTGTAAATTATTATTACACTGTATAATTATTACTATCACATATGATCCATTATAGTATTGTAATTATTATTATTATTCATTAGGGATCCAAGTTACATACAAATCTAGTTTAAAGACATTCTCAAGAACATGTCTCATCCTCAACCGCCTGTATAATGTATATGACTGTTTGCATTACAAAACAGAAAAATCATACAGTGTTCCATGAAGAACCTTGGAAATATTTAAGTGGTTTTCCAAGACCATCAGCAATTTGAAGTGTTCCTTTTAGGGGGAAAATGTTTGTGAACTGGTATACACCATTATTATAAGGCCAGTACACTTTTATCTGACATTCCCATAATGATCACACTGAAGATAAGTGCAGATTATGGATGTATCTTGCATTTATTTTACTCACTTTTGCAATTTTATATATTTTTGTCGCAGTTTATAGACTTACGCTATCAGAATTGCGTGCTAGAAATAGTTAAATTCATGTAACTGAGTACTAATGATATGCAAATTTTTATCTTTGATGAGAATTTTCAGGAATTAATCCCAGTAGAATTAGGCTTTTTCAAGTGGAACGTGTTTGTTCAAGAAATGCTAATGCACTGAATACTAATGAGACGCAGAATGTTTTATAAGACACTACAAATATGATTTTAGGAATTACAAATAATTTACTTTAAAAAATTATTTTAATAAAATGTAAGTTATTTTAATGGGTCATTGTAGACTCAATCCTACTATAGTGTGTTTAAAGAACATGTTTTGTACATTATGAAAGTTGTTTGTATAGGACATTTTGTGAGTAGGCATAAATATATACACACATACACACACATATATATGTTGCTCCCCCAGGGGGGATTGTAAAAAGTTTTTTTAAACAGGACCCCATCAGTACCAACTCACTCAGTCCTCCTCCTTCAGACCCCTTCCCATAACAGCTCCCCTCCCTAATATCCCTTCCCATAACAGCACCCCTTCCCAAGGCCTTTCCCATAGCTGCTCTCCCCAAGACCCTTTCCATAACCACTTCCCTTATCCCCTGTCTGCACAAAGCTCCTATGCCTGCAGCATAGCTCCAACTTTGTGAGATAAATGAATCTATAAACGTGGGTCCCACCCATTACATTTTTGTTGAATACAAACAATATGGATTTGCCCACCTATTAAAACTAATATTGTATTAAATGTATTTCCTTTAAAAATCAACATGAATGCAGTTTAACTGCTGCCTCTAAGAACTTACTATTAGGCTGACATATGTAGTTCAGCGACCAAGGTTTGAAATACTGGCTTTACTTGGGCACTTTTTTTAATATAGTTATTATTATTGTGTAATAATAATGCACATATTATGTACGAGTAAATTGTCAGTCAAAAATGATGGTATCATTTTCTCTCCCTCCCATGTATGTCTCCCCCCCCTTCCCTGTGTCTCCCCACCTGTGTCTCTTCCCCCTTCCCCTGTGTCTCTCCCCCCCTTTCACATCCCCTGTGTCTCTCCCCTTCCCCAGTGTCTTCCTCCCCCTCTCCATCTCTTCCTCCCCTCTCCCGTGTCTCTCCCACTCCATCTCTACCCCCTCTCCCCTGTGTCTATTTACCCCACATCTCCCCTCCTTCTCTCCCCCTCCATTTCTTCCCCTCTCTCCCCTGTGTCTCTCCCACCCCGTGTCTTTCCCCCTCTCCATCTCTTCCCCCCACTCCCCTGTGTCTTTCTCCCCCTCTCACCTCCATCTCTTTCCCCCCACCCCGGAGTCTTTTCCCCCTGCCCTGTGTTCCTCCCCCTCTTCCCTGTGTCTCTTCCATCCCCTGCCTTGGGTCTCTCCCCCCTGTGTCTATTTCCCCCACATCTCCCATGTCTCTTCTCTCCTCTCCCGTGTCTTCCCCTCTCCGCTGTGTCTCTTCCTCCTCTCCCCCCTCCGTCTCTTCCCCCTGTTCCATGTCTTTCCCAGTGTCTCTCTTCCCTGTCTTTCCCCTCTCCCCTGTGTTCCTCCTCTTCTCCCCTGTGTCTTTCATCCCCTCCCCTGTGTCTCTTCCCCCACCTCTCCTGTCTTCCCCCCTCCCCCCTGTGTCTCTTCCCCCTCTCCCCACCCATGTCTCCCCCCTCTTCCCCCGTGTCTATTTCCCCCACCTCTCCCCCTCTCCCATGTCTTTCCCCTCCACTGTGTCTCTCCCCCCTCTCCCCTGTGTCTATTTTCCCCACCTCTCCCGTGTCTCTTCCCCCTCTCCTGTGTATTTCCCCCTTTCCCGTGTCTCTTCCCCCTTTCCTGTGTCTATCCTCCTCTGCCGCTACATCTCTTTCCCCCCTCTGTGTCTTCCCCCCCTCTCCCCTCTGTCTTCCTTCCCCTTTCCATGTCCCCCCCTCCCCCGTTGCATGTCTTCCCCCATGTCTCTCTTCCCTGTCTTTCCCCCCTCCCCTGTGTCTTTCATCCCCTCTCCATCTCTTCCCCCCTCTCCCTGTGTCTATTTCCCCCACCTTTCCATGTCTCTTCCCCCCTCTCCCATGTCTTCCTCCCACTCTCCCGTGTCTCTTTCCCCTCTCCTGTGTCCCCCCCCTCTGTGTCTCTTCCCCTCCCCTGTGTCTTTCCCTCTCCAATGTCTCTCCTGTGTATATTTCCCCCACCTCTCCGTGTCTCTTCCCCCCTCTCCTGTGTCTTCCTCCCCCTTTCCCCTGTGTCTCTCCCCCCTCTGCCGCTCCATCTCTTCCCCCTATCTCCTGGGTCTTTCCCCCCTTGTGTCTTCCTCCCCCTCTCCCCTCCCCTGTGTCTCCCCCCCTCTCCCCTGTGTCTCTCCCCCCTCTGCCGCTCCATCTCTTCCCTGTGTCTTCCTCACCCGTCCTCTGCAGCTATTGGGAAGTGTAAGGACTTAGGAAGTACTGGTGTGTACGCTCCCATGGAATGTGCCAGTTGCAAGGGAGAGGTGGATTAGAACTGATAATAGGGTAGTAGATAGTGAGGGAATTATATGTGAGAGGATAAAGTGGATAGGATGTAAGATGAGAGGCTCAGAGGACTTAAGTCATCTTATCCTCTAGAACTAGTGTTGAATGAGGCTGTGGGACTGGAGATAGTCAGAAGTTGAGAACTTCTTGTGTGATGTAAAGCGATATCTTTTAATTTCCTTTTTTTTAAATGTAATATATTTATTAAAGTTTTACTTGACGTGTATAAAACATCACACTATATACCCCTTGACACTACAATGAAGTTAAAAATGAATCAATACTTTTGTTGGTGGAAAGGTGTCCCTAGATATATACAGTGGACCTCCACATTCACGAGGGTGCTGTTCCTGGGGTCCCCGCTAATGTGCAAAAACTGTGAAGAACGCAAACATGGGTAAACAGTTTACCCATGTTTTGTTCCTTCGGAGAGAGTCTAGGTGTTGGGTGCCACTCACCCAATGGGGAAACGCTGCATTCGACCGTCTTCGAGGGCCCAAGCATCGTTTTTAGGCAAGGGGGTTGGGCTTTGCGTCCCCCTCTGCACCTCAGCGCAGCGCTCCCCCCTATGCCCCTGTGCTTAGTTGGTTGGATTATGTGGATCGGTGTGTCCAAATAACGTCCATGTTGCCATCAACAGAAAAAAGGATTTTTAAATTGTGTTTTAAATCAGACTGGATTGTTCGTGCTGGCTTGACCAATGCTTTCTGAGGTTGAATCTTTCAACTTCCTTTCAGCACGACTTCGGATAATGAGAGAGATGGGCAAGGGTACAGCATTAATGACGTAAACTGTGCTTTTAAATTGTATTTCTGGCTAAGTGTTTGTATTTTTAATAGTAATTAATGGTGAACTAAAAAATAGGTTTAACAAGAAAAAAATTTAAGTTGAATTTGTGCTCTTTTTTTGTAATCTCCTGGTTGTTTCTTATCAGTCCAGATGTGGTGCTTTTAGATGCTGATCTCCTAGCTGAAGCGTTGTTGAAGTAGATCCCATTAGAGTAATGACCAGGCACTGAGTAGCTGTATAATACACTACTCCCATAGGGATCACATACAGCCATCTGTTTTCCGCGCTAAGCCGCACGGCCGCCATTGATCCCACTCAGTGGTTTAATCATTTTTTCAGGTTTTATAGGATTATGCTCTCAGTCTGTTTTGAACCGTTTTCCTTACTACTTTCGATTGCGATTTCACTAATGAGACTTATGAGGATGCTTGTATCAGCACACATGGTACTACAGAGGCCGTGTCTTCATGAGCTACAGAGGGCAGACTTATACAGAGACTATTTACCTGATTTTAGCCAGTAAAAACGCACTTCTTAAGAAAAAAAGTTACATAGTAATTGAGGTTGAAAAAAGACTGTCAGTACATCAAGTTCAACCTTTTAAGATCTCCTCTGATCTGCAATATGCGGATTAGTTGTTAATTAATTAGTTGTTAATTAATTGATCCAGAGGAAGGCAAACAGAAAAAAAAAAAACAAGTGAAACTTAGCTAATCGTCTTAAAGGAAAAAAAAAATGAATTCCTTCCTGACTCTGGTATACTGGCGATCGGATTCCTCCCTGGATCAATACTCCCTCTCTAATTATCCAGGATAACCCTAAATGCCCTTTTTAAATTAAACATATATCCAATCCCTTTTTAAAGTTATCTATCGAATCCGCTGTCACCACCTCCTTTGGTAGAAATAAATCCAATCCCCTTTTAAAGTTACATAGTAATTGAGGTTGAAAAAATACTTTTAGCCCATCAAGTTCAATTTTTTAAGATCTCCTCTGATCTGCAATATGCAGATTAGTTGTTAATTGATCCAGAGGAAGCAGACAGAACAAAAACCCCAGTGAAACTTTGCTAATTGTTTTAAAAGGGGGGGAAATGAATTTCTTCCTGACCCCAGATATTGGCGATTGGATTTCTCCTTGGATCAATACTCTGTCTCTAATTATCCAGGATAACCCTGAATGCCCTTTTTAATAAAACATATATCCAATCCCTTTTTAAAGTTATCTATCGAATCTGCTGTCACCACCTCCTCTGGTAGAGAATTCCACAGATTAACCACCCTTACTGTGAAGAACACTTTTCTTTCTTTATGGTGGAATTTTTTTATTTCTAACCTCAAGGGATGTCCTCTTGTCAGTTGGTCTTTATACTGACCCTGGATGTATTTATATAGGGTAATCATGTCGCCTCTTAGACACCTTTTAGTACATCAAAGTAAATAAATAAATAGGTATATTATATACCTAGCAAAATCCAATTCAAGATATTGGGTGCTGCTCCTGCCATCTTCAGTGTAGGTGCTCAGTCCAGCCCGTGAGCGTGTCCGCTAGGTGTGCTAAGTTGTGAGCTCAGTCCAGCCTAGAAGTATGCCCAGTCAACGCAATCAGTCCAGCCTAGGAGAGTGCCCTGTAGGCATGATCAGTCCAGCATAGGAGCGTTCCCAGTCATACCTAGGAGCGTGCTCAGTAGACGTGGTGAGTCCAGCCTAGTAGCGTGCCCAGTAGATGTGACCAGTCCAGCCTAGGAGCGAACCCAGTAGATGTGATCAGCCAAGCATATGAGCATGCCCAGTAGATGTGGTCAGTCCAGCATGGGAGCGTGCCCAGTCGACAGAATCAGTCCAACATAGGAGCCTGCTCAGTAGATGTGACCAGTCCAGCCTAGAAGCGTGCCCAATTGAGATGATCATTCCAGCAGAGGAGCATGCCCAGTCGACGCAATCAGTCTAGCATAGGAGCATGGCCAGTATATGTGGTCAGTCCAGCCTAGGAGCGTGCACAGTAGGTGTGACCAGTTCAGCCTACGAGTGTGCCCAGTCGACACGATCAGCCCAGCATAGGAGCATGCCCAGTATATGTGGTCAGTCCAGCCTAGGAGCGTGCCCAGTAGGTGTGACCAGTTCAGCCTACGAGTGTGCCCAGTCGACAGAATCCGTCCAGCCTAGGAGCGTGGACAGTAGGTGTGACCAGTTCAGCCTACGAGTGTGCCAAGACGACACGATCAGCCCAGCATAGGAGCATGCCCAGTATATGTGGTCAGTCCAGCCTAGGAGCGTGCCCAGTAGGTGTGACCAGTTCAGCCTACGAGTGTGCCCAGTCGACACGATCAGCCCAGCATAGGAGCATGCCCAGTATATGTGGTCAGTCCAGCCTAGGAGCGTGCCCAGTAGGTGTGACCAGTTCAGCCTACGAGTGTGCCCAGTCGACACGATCAGCCCAGCATAGGAGCATGTCCAGTAGATGTGGTCAGTCCATCAGAGAAGCCTGCCCAGCAGATGTGGTCAGTCCAGCATTGGAGCCTACCCAGTAGATGTGACCAGTCCAGCCTAAGAGCATGCCCAGTAGATGTGACCAGTCCAGCCTAAGAGCATGCCCAGTAGACATGATCAGTCCAGCCTAGGAGTAGGGGAGCTCAGTACCACACTCATTGCTTGCTAACAATCTGCTTGGATTTCACCCAATACACCAGGTCAGCTTAAAGTCCCACGCATGTTTTAATTATCCATAATAAAACTGTAATGTAAAACATTAGTTATCAGACTCTAGCTACCCTACTATTTTCTGTGTTAGATTACTTCCTGAGAGCTATATCATGAGGGTGCTCTTCCAACAGTGGAAGGAGGGGTGGGGGAGGAGGTAACAGGGATAGGTCAGTAATAGTTGGATAAAGGTGGCATTGACACCACACCCTCCACAGGCCTAGAAGTAGGAAGTTAAAACATTTAGGAACTTAAATTAATAGATGCAAGAACTGCTGTGAAGAAATCCCTCTCACACACACACTTCCACCAAAGTATCATGGATTCCTCCAGGGTCCAGCAATGGCATCCATCTTTTGTATTGTGGTTAAAAACTAGCTTTATGACGTTTTCCTTGCTTCAAATGCATATCCTTTAAGTAGTTGATATTTAGAAAGAAAAAAAAAGTAATAAACCTCTTTTTTGTATGCTCCTGATCATAAAACTGCGCACAAAAAAACATTCCTTGGTGCATGGCTAGAACACTAAAATACAGTTTCACACGCAAGACGTCTTGGGATTTTCTCAAGTGTTTATATTTACTTCCCCACAGATCCTCTTCTGGATGATCCTCCTTTTAATGGGAATTCCCTATGTTCCTCCTAGTTCCACAAATGTCCTTGTTTTGAAGGGATAGCCCCACCTTTAAGGTTAATTCCCTCCATACAATGTTCTCTGATATCCCCTCCTGGATCACTAGGTTGTTGTGTTGAAGGAGCTTGTGTACCTCAATTAAGCTGTGAGCTATACCCTGTAGGGTCAGCCAAGATGTTAAGGACATAGGCTCTCTCTCAGTCTGTGTATGTATGTGTATGTATGTGTATATATATATATATATATATATATATATATATAAAAACCACTAGCGACTTGCCCGTCAAAAAATGACGGGAATAAGATTGTAAGGCAGGTAATGTTGTTTATGTGCAAAATTAATTTTGTTGGTGTTTTAAGATCCTTCGGCGCTCATTGCGAGCCTCGCACTGAGCACCTTTGGCACTCATTGCAAGGCTCTTGGTTGTTTGTGTGCAGCGTTGGTGTTTTTTTTTGGTATGGCAATGGATAATTAATAAAATAAGAAATTAATATACTTTACCTATTGTGAAGTAATATATGCAGCATTGTGTTGAAGAGCTGACAATCTGTTTTGATGTTGCTGCAGCATTAGTGGTGTGGAGCTGCTGTGTAAGCGTGATGAACGTGTGCAGTGTGTAGTGTAAATAGGCTGCGTGCGCGAGGCAAATCCGTTAGGGTAGCTGTGTACTTCCAGATTGTATAAGTTATTGTTGGGATTTTGCGTACTTGTTTTCGGATGTCGTCCGACTTTTTCGGAAAATCTGTAGGTGTTTTGCGTCTTTAGGGTCCTTTAGCCTCGTTTTCGTTTTGTTCGGCGGCCATTTTTTCTCTCACTTAGGTGTCTAAACTCTTTTATTTGGAGTTAAATTGAGGTGTAACTTCAGTTTTCGAGGTCCTGGGTGCCCCCCCCCCCCCCTTGCTGTAGGTAACCTTTTTATGTATTTGTCGTGTGTATTTATTGTGTTTTTCATGTTTTCATGTGCGCGATTTTCGGGGGGTTTTTGCAAGGTCGTAATGGGTCTTAACGCGTCTCGTATTTTTGTTTCGTAACTCTCCCCTCTCTGGGCCTCCCTCCCGGGGGACCCCTCTCTCTCAGTCTGTGTATATAAGGGTGAGCCCCCCCACCCCTCCGGTCCCACTCTCCCCTCTCTAGGCCTCTCTCCCGGGTGGGCCTCTCTCTCAGTCTGTGTATATGAGGTGAGCCCCCCCCACCCCTCCGGTCCCACTCTCCCCTCTCTGGGCCTCCCTCCCAGGGGACCCCTCTCTGTCAGTCTGTGTATATGAGGTGAGCCCCCACCCCTCCGGTCCCACTCTCCCCTCTCTGAGCCTCTCTCCCGGGGGGGGGGGCTCTCTCTCAGTCTGTGTATATGAGGTGAGCCCCCCACCCCTCCGGTCCCACTCTCCCCTCTCTGGGCCTCTCTCCCGGGGGGGGGCTCTCTCTCAGTCTGTGTATATGAGGTGAGCCCCCACCCCTCCGGTCCCACTCTCCCCTCTCTGGGCCTCTCTCCCGGGGGACCCCTCTCTGTCAGTCTGTGTATATGAGGTGAGCCCCCCACCCCTCCGGTCCCACTCTCCCCTTTCTGGGCCTCTCTCCCGGGGGACCCCTCTCTGTCAGTCTGAGTATATGAGGTGAGCCCCCCCACCCCTCCGGTCCTACTCTCCCCTCTCTGGGCCTCTCTCCCGGGGGGCCTCTCTCTCAGTCTGTGTATATGAGGTGAGCCCCCTCACCCCTCCGGTCCCACTCTCCCCTCTCTGGGCCTCTCTCCCTGTGGACCCCTCTCTCTCAGTCTGTGTATATGAGGTGAGCCCCCCACCCCTCCGGTCCCACTCTCCCCTCTCTGGGCCTCTCTCCCGGGGGGGGCCTATCTCTCAGCCTGTGTATATGAGGTGAGCCCCCCCACCCCTCCGGTCCCACTCTCCCCTCTCTGGGCCTCTCTCCCGGGGGACCCCTCTCTGTCAGTCTGTGTATATGAGGTGAGCCCCCCCCCTCCCCTCCGGTCCCACTCTCCCCTCTCTGGGCCTCTCTCCCGGGGGGGGGGGGGGCTCTCTCTCAGTCTGTGTATATGAGGTGAGCCCCCCCCCCCCCCCTCCGGTCCCACTCTCCCCTCTCTGGGCCTCTCTCCCGGGGGGGGGGGCTCTCTCTCAGTCTGTGTATATGAGGTGAGCCCCCCCACCCCTCCGGTCCCACTCTCCCCTCTCTGGGCCTCTCTCCCGGGGGGGCCTCTCTCTCAGTCTGTGTATATGAGGTGAGCCCCCACCCCTCCGGTCCCACTCTCCCCTCTCTAGGCCTCTCTCCCGGGTGGGCCTCTCTCTCAGTCTGTGTATATGAGGTGAGCCCCCACCCCTCCGGTCCCACTCTCCCCTCTCTGGGCCTCTCTCCCGGGGGGGGGGGGGGCTCTCTCTCAGTCTGTGTATATGAGGTGAGCCCCCCACCCCTCCGGTCCCACTCTCCCCTCTCTGGGCCTCTCTCCCGGGGGACCCCTCTCTGTCAGTCTGTGTATATGAGGTGTGCCCCCCACCCCTCCGGTCCCACTCTCCCCTCTCTAGGCCTCTCTCCCGGGTGGGCCTCTCTCTCAGTCTGTGTATATGAGGTGAGCCCCCCCCACCCCTCCGGTACCACTCTCCCCTCTCTGGGCCTCTCTCCCGGGGGGGGGCTCTCTCTCAGTCTGTGTATATGAGGTGAGCCCCCCACCCCTCCGGTCCCACTCTCCCCTCTCTGGGCCTCCCTCCCGGGGGACCCCTCTCTCTCAGTCTGTGTATATGAGGTGAGCCCCCCCACCCCTCCGGTCCCACTCTCCCCTCTCTGGGCCTCTCTCCCGGGGGACCCCTCTCTGTCAGTCTGTGTATATGAGGTGAGCCCCCCACCCCTCCGGTCCCTCTCTCCCCTCTCTGGGCCTCTCTCCCGGGGGACCCCTCTCTCTCAGTCTGTGTATATGAGGTGAGCCCCCCCACCCCTCCGGTCCCACTCTCCCCTCTCTAGGCCTCTCTCCCGGGTGGGCCTCTCTCTCAGTCTGTGTATATGAGGTGAGCCCCCCCCACCCCTCCGGTCCCACTCTCCCCTCTCTGGGCCTCTCTCCCGGGGGGGGGCTCTCTCTCAGTCTGTGTATATGAGGTGAGCCCCCACCCCTCCGGTCCCACTCTCCCCTCTCTGGGCCTCTCTCCCGGGGGACCCCTCTCTGTCAGTCTGTGTATATAAGGTGAGCCCCCCACCCCTCCGGTCCCACTCTCCCCTTTCTGGGCCTCTCTCCCGGGGGACCCCTCTCTGTCAGTCTGAGTATATGAGGTGAGCCCCCCCACCCCTCCGGTCCTACTCTCCCCTCTCTGGGCCTCTCTCCCGGGGGGCCTCTCTCTCAGTCTGTGTATATGAGGTGAGCCCCCCCACCCCTCCGGTCCCACTCTCCCCTCTCTGGGCCTCTCTCCCGGGGGACCCCTCTCTGTCAGTCTGTGTATATGAGGTGAGCCCCCACCCCTCCGGTCCCACTCTCCCCTCTCTGGGCCTCTCTCCCGGGGGGGGGGCTCTCTCTCAGTCTGTGTATATGAGGTGAGCCCCCCACCCCTCCGGTCCCACTCTCCCCTCTCTGGGCCTCTCTCCCGGGGGACCCCTCTCTGTCAGTCTGTGTATATGAGGTGTGCCCCCCGCCCCTCCGGTCCCACTCTCCCCTCTCTGGGCCTCTCTCCCGGGGGGGGGGGGCTCTCTCTCAGTCTGTGTATATGAGGTGAGCCCCCCACCCCTCCGGTCCCACTCTCCCCTCTCTGGGCCTCCCTCCCGGGGGACCCCTCTCTGTCAGTCTGTGTATATGAGGTGAGCCCCCCACCCCTCCGGTCCCACTCTCCCCTTTCTGGGCCTCTCTCCCGGGGGACCCCTCTCTGTCAGTCTGAGTATATGAGGTGAGCCCCCCCACCCCTCCGGTCCTACTCTCCCCTCTCTGGGCCTCTCTCCCGGGGGGCCTCTCTCTCATTCTGTGTATATGAGGTGAGCCCCCCCACCCCTCCGGTCCCACTCTCCCCTCTCTGGGCCTCCCTCCCGGGGGACCCCTCTCTCTCAGTCTGTGTATATGAGGTGAGCCCCCCCACCCCTCCGGTCCCACTCTCCCCTCTCTGGGCCTCCCTCCCGGGGGACCCCTCTCTCTCAGTCTGTGTATATGAGGTGAGTCCCCCCGTCCCTCCGGTCCCACTCTCCCCTCTCTGGGCCTCTCTCCCGGGGGGCCTCTCTCTCAGTCTGTGTATATGAGGTGAGCCCCCCATCCCTCCGGTCCCACTCTCCCCTCTCTAGGCCTCTCTCCCGGGGGACCCCTCTCTCTCAGTCTGTGTATATGAGGTGAGCCCCCCCCCCCCTCCGGTCCCACTCTCCCCTCTCTTGGCCTCTCTCCCGGGGGACCCCTCTCTCTCAGTCTGTGTATATGAGGTGAGCCCCCCATCCCTCCGGTCCCACTCTCCCCTCTCTTGGCCTCCCTCCCGGGGGACCCCTCTCTCTCAGTCTGTGTGTATGAGGTGAGCCCCCCACCCCTCCGGTCCCACTCTCCCCTCTCTGGGCCTCTCTCCCGGGGGGCCTCTCTCTCAGTCTGTGTATATGAGGTGAGCCCCCCCACCCCTCCGGTCCCACTCTCCCCTCTCTGGGCCTCTCTCCCGTGGGACCCCTCTCTCTCAGTCTGTGTATATGAGGTGAGCCCCCTCACCCCTCCGGTCTCACTCTCCCCTCTCTGGGCCTCTCTCCCGGGGGACCCCTCTCTCTCAGTCTGTGTATATGAGGTGAGCCCCCCCACCCCTCCGGTCCCACTCTCCCCTCTCTTGGCCTGCCTCCCGGGGGGCCCCTCTCTCTCAGTCTGTGTATATGAGGTGAGCCCCCCACCCCTCCGGTCCCACTCTTCCCTCTCTGGGCCTCCCTCCCGGGGGACCCCTCTCTCTCAGTCTGTGTATATGAGGTGAGCCCCCCACCCCTCCGGTCCCACTCTCCCCTCTCTGGGCCTCTCTCCCGGGGGGGGGCCTATCTCTCAGCCTGTGTATATGAGGTGAGCCCCCCACCCCTCCGGTCCCACTCTCCCCTCTCTGGGCCTCCCTCCCGGGGGGCCCCTCTCTCTCAGTCTGTGTATATGAGGTGAGCCCCCCACCCCTCCGGTCCCACTCTCCCCTCTCTGGGCCTCTCTCCCGGGGGGGGGGGGGCTCTCTCTCAGTCTGTGTATATGAGGTGAGCCCCCCACCCCTCCGGTCCCACTCTCCCCTCTCTGGGCCTCCCTCCCGGGGGACCCCTCTCTCTCAGTCTGTGTATATGAGGTGAGCCCCCCCACCCCTCCGGTCCCACTCTCCCCTCTCTGGGCCTCTCTCCCGGGGGGGACCCCTCTCTCTCAGTCTGTGTATATGAGGTGAGCCCCCCCACCCCTCCGGTCCCACTCTCCCCTCTCTAGGCCTCTCTCCCGGGGGACCCCTCTCTCTCAGTCTGTGTATATGAGGTGAGCCCCCCCCACCCCTCCGGTCCCACTCTCCCCTCTCTAGGCCTCTCTCCCGGGTGGGCCTCTCCCTCAGTCTGTGTATATGAGGTGAGCCCCCCCACCCCTCCGGTCCCACTCTCCCCTCTCTGGGCCTCTCTCCCGGGGGGGGACCCCTCTCTCTCAGTCTGTGTATATGAGGTGAGCCCCCCCACCCCTCCGGTCCCACTCTCCCCTCTCTAGGCCTCTCTCCCGGGTGGGCCTCTCCCTCAGTCTGTGTATATGAGGTGAGCCCCCCCACCCCTCCGGTCCCACTCTCCCCTCTCTGGGCCTCTCTCCCGGGGGGGACCCCTCTCTCTCAGTCTGTGTATATGAGGTGAGCCCCCCCCACCCCTCCGGTCCCACTCTCCCCTCTCTGGGCCTCCCTCCCGGGGGGCTTCTCTCTCAGTCTGTGTATATGAGGTGAGCCCCCCCCACCCCTCCGGTCCCACTCTCCCCTCTCTGGGCCTCTCTCCCGGGGGGGGGGGCTCTCTCTCAGTCTGTGTATATGAGGTGAGCCCCCCACCCCTCCGGTCCCACTCTCCCCTCTCTGGGCCTCTCTCCCGGGGGACCCCTCTCTGTCAGTCTGTGTATATGAGGTGAGCCCCCACCCCTCCGGTCCCACTCTCCCCTCTCTGGGCCTCTCTCCCGGGGGGGGGGCTCTCTCTCAGTCTGTGTATATGAGGTGAGCCCCCCACCCCTCCGGTCCCCACTCTCCCCTCTCTGGGCCTCTCTCCCGGGGGACCCCTCTCTGTCAGTCTGAGTATATGAGGTGAGCCCCCCCACCCCTCCGGTCCTACTCTCCCCTCTCTGGGCCTCTCTCCCGGGGGGCCTCTCTCTCAGTCTGTGTATATGAGGTGAGCCCCCCCACCCCTCCGGTCCCACTCTCCCCTCTCTGGGCCTCCCTCCCGGGGGACCCCTCTCTCTCAGTTTGTGTATATGAGGTGAGCCCCCCCACCCCTCCGGTCCCACTCTCCCCTCTCTGGGCCTCCCTCCCGGGGGACCCCTCTCTCTCAGTCTGTGTATATGAGGTGAGTCCCCCCGTCCCTCCGGTCCCACTCTCCCCTCTCTGGGCCTCTCTCCCGGGGGGCCTCTCTCTCAGTCTGTGTATATGAGGTGAGCCCCCCATCCCTCCGGTCCCACTCTCCCCTCTCTAGGCCTCTCTCCCGGGGGACCCCTCTCTCTCAGTCTGTGTATATGAGGTGAGCCCCCCCACCCCTCCGGTCCCACTCTCCCCTCTCTTGGCCTCCCTCCCGGGGGACCCCTCTCTCTCAGTCTGTGTGTATGAGGTGAGCCCCCCACCCCTCCGGTCCCACTCTCCCCTCTCTTGGCCTCCCTCCCGGGGGACCCCTCTCTCTCAGTCTGTGTGTATGAGGTGAGCCCCCCACCCCTCCGGTCCCACTCTCCCCCTCTCTGGGCCTCTCTCCCGGGGGGCCTCTCTCTCAGTCTGTGTATATGAGGTGAGCCCCCCCACCCCTCCGGTCCCACTCTCCCCTCTCTGGGCCTCTCTCCCGTGGGACCCCTCTCTCTCAGTCTGTGTATATGAGGTGAGCCCCCTCACCCCTCCGGTCTCACTCTCCCCTCTCTGGGCCTCTCTCCCGGGGGACCCCTCTCTCTCAGTCTGTGTATATGAGGTGAGCCCCCCCACCCCTCCGGTCCCACTCTCCCCTCTCTGGGCCTGCCTCCCGGGGGGCCCCTCTCTCTCAGTCTGTGTATATGAGGTGAGCCCCCCACCCCTCCGGTCCCACTCTCCCCTCTCTGGGCCTCTCTCCCGGGGGACCCCTCTCTCTCAGACTGTGTATATGAGGTGAGCCCCCCACCCCTCCGGTCCCACTCTTCCCTCTCTGGGCCTCCCTCCCGGGGGACCCCTCTCTCTCAGTCTGTGTATATGAGGTGAGCCCCCCCCCCCCTCCGGTCCCACTCTCCCCTCTCTGGGCCTCTCTCCCGGGGGGGGCCTATCTCTCAGCCTGTGTATATGAGGTGAGCCCCCCCACCCCTCCGGTCCCACTCTCCCCTCTCTGGGCCTCCCTCCCGGGGGGGCCCCTCTCTCTCAGTCTGTGTATATGAGGTGAGCCCCCCACCCCTCCGGTCCCACTCTCCCCTCTCTGGGCCTCTCTCCCGGGGGGGGGGGGGGGGGCTCTCTCTCAGTCTGTGTATATGAGGTGAGCCCCCCACCCCTCCGGTCCCACTCTCCCCTCTCTGGGCCTCCCTCCCGGGGGACCCCTCTCTCTCAGTCTGTGTATATGAGGTGAGCCCCCCCACCCCTCCGGTCCCACTCTCCCCTCTCTGGGCCTCTCTCCCGGGGGGGACCCCTCTCTCTCAGTCTGTGTATATGAGGTGAGCCCCCCCACCCCTCCGGTCCCACTCTCCCCTCTCTAGGCCTCTCTCCCGGGGGACCCCTCTCTCTCAGTCTGTGTATATGAGGTGAGCCCCCCCCACCCCTCCGGTCCCACTCTCCCCTCTCTAGGCCTCTCTCCCGGGTGGGCCTCTCCCTCAGTCTGTGTATATGAGGTGAGCCCCCCCCACCCCTCCGGTCCCACTCTCCCCTCTCTGGGCCTCTCTCCCGGGGGGGACCCCTCTCTCTCAGTCTGTGTATATGAGGTGAGCCCCCCCCCACCCCTCCGGTCCCACTCTCCCCTCTCTAGGCCTCTCTCCCGGGTGGGCCTCTCCCTCAGTCTGTGTATATGAGGTGAGCCCCCCCACCCCTCTGGTCCCACTCTCCCCTCTCTGGGACTCTCTCCCGGGGGGGACCCCTCTCTCTCAGTCTGTGTATATGAGGTGAGCCCCCCCAACCCCTCCGGTCCCACTCTCCCCCTCTCTGGGCCTCCCTCCCGGGGGGGCTTCTCTCTCAGTCTGTGTATATGAGGTGAGCCCCCCCCACCCCTCCGGTCCCACTCTCCCCTCTCTGGGCCTCTCTCCCGGGGGGGGGGGCTCTCTCTCAGTCTGTGTATATGAGGTGAGCCCCCCACCCCCTCCGGTCCCACTCTCCCCTCTCTGGGCCTCTCTCCCGGGGGTCCCCTCTCTGTCAGTCTGTGTATATGAGGTGAGCCCCCACCCCTCCGGTCCCACTCTCCCCTCTCTGGGCCTCTCTCCCGGGGGGGGGGCTCTCTCTCAGTCTGTGTATATGAGGTGAGCCCCCCACCCCTCCGGTCCCACTCTCCCCTCTCTGGGCCTCTCTCCCGGGGGACCCCTCTCCCTCAGTCTGTGTATATGAGGTGAGCCCCCCACCCCTCCGGTCCCACTCTCCCCTCTCTGGGCCTCTCTCCCGGGGGACCCCTCTCCCTCAGTCTGTGTATATGAGGTGAGCCCCCCACCCCTCCGGTCCCACTCTCCCCTCTCTGGGCCTCTCTCCCGGGGGACCCCTCTCTGTCAGTCTGTGTATATGAGGTGAGCCCCCCACCCCTCCGGTCCCACTCTCCCCTCTCTGGGCCTCCCTCCCGGCGGGCCCCTCTCTCTCAGTCTGTGTATATGAGGTGAGCCCCCCACCCCTCCGGTCCCACTCTCCCCTCTCTGGGCCTCTCTCCCGGGGGGGGGCTCTCTCTCAGTCTGTGTATATGAGGTGAGCCCCCCACCCCTCCGGTCCCACTCTCCCCTCTCTGGGCCTCTCTCCCGGGGGACCCCTCTCTGTCAGTCTGTGTATATGAGGTGTGCCCCCCGCCCCTCCGGTCCCACTCTCCCCCTCTCTGGGCCTCTCTCCCGGGGGGGGGGCTCTCTCTCAGTCTGTGTATATGAGGTGAGCCCCCCACCCCTCCGGTCCCACTCTCCCCTCTCTGGGCCTCCCTCCCGGGGGACCCCTCTCTGTCAGTCTGTGTATATGAGGTGAGCCCCCCACCCCTCCGGTCCCACTCTCCCCTTTCTGGGCCTCTCTCCCGGGGGACCCCTCTCTGTCAGTCTGAGTATATGAGGTGAGCCCCCCCACCCCTCCGGTCCTACTCTCCCCTCTCTGGGCCTCTCTCCCGGGGGGCCTCTCTCTCAGTCTGTGTATATGAGGTGAGCCCCCCCACCCCTCCGGTCCCACTCTCCCCTCTCTGGGCCTCCCTCCCGGGGGACCCCTCTCTCTCAGTCGGTGTATATGAGGTGAGCCCCCCCACCCCTCCGGTCCCCACTCTCCCCTCTCTGGGCCTCCCTCCCGGGGGACCCCTCTCTCTCAGTCTGTGTATATGAGGTGAGTCCCCCCGTCCCTCCGGTCCCACTCTCCCCTCTCTGGGCCTCTCTCCCGGGGGGCCTCTCTCTCAGTCTGTGTATATGAGGTGAGCCCCCCATCCCTCCGGTCCCACTCTCCCCTCTCTAGGCCTCTCTCCCGGGGGACCCCTCTCTCTCAGTCTGTGTATATGAGGTGAGCCCCCCCCACCCCTCCGGTCCCACTCTCCCCTCTCTTGGCCTCCCTCCCGGGGGACCCCTCTCTCTCAGTCTGTGTGTATGAGGTGAGCCCCCCACCCCTCCGGTCCCACTCTCCCCTCTCTGGGCCTCTCTCCCGGGGGACCCCTCTCTCTCAGTCTGTGTATATGAGGTGAGCCCCCCACCCCTCCGGTCCCACTCTCCCCTCTCTGGGCCTCTCTCCCGGGGGGCCTCTCTCTCAGTCTGTGTATATGAGGTGAGCCCCCCCACCCCTCCGGTCCCACTCTCCCCTCTCTGGGCCTCTCTCCCGTGGGACCCCTCTCTCTCAGTCTGTGTATATGAGGTGAGCCCCCTCACCCCTCCGGTCTCACTCTCCCCTCTCTGGGCCTCTCTCCCGGGGGACCCCTCTCTCTCAGTCTGTGTATATGAGGTGAGCCCCCCCACCCCTCCGGTCCCACTCTCCCCTCTCTGGGCCTGCCTCCCGGGGGGCCCCTCTCTCTCAGTCTGTGTATATGAGGTGAGCCCCCCCCCCCTCCGGTCCCACTCTCCCCTCTCTGGGCCTCTCTCCCGGGGGACCCCTCTCTCTCAGACTGTGTATATGAGGTGAGCCCCCCACCCCTCCGGTCCCTCTTTGGGCCTCCCTCCCGGGGGACCCCTCTCTCTCAGTCTGTGTATATGAGGTGAGCCCCCCACCCCTCCGGTCCCACTCTCCCCTCTCTGGGCCTCTCTCCCGGGGAGGGCCTATCTCTCAGCCTGTGTATATGAGGTGAGCCCCCCACCCCTCCGGTCCCACTCTCCCCTCTCTGGGCCTCCCTCCCGGGGGGCCCCTCTCTCTCAGTCTGTGTATATGAGGTGAGCCCCCCACCCCTCCGGTCCCACTCTCCCCTCTCTGGGCCTCTCTCCCGGGGGGGGGGGGCTCTCTCTCAGTCTGTGTATATGAGGTGAGCCCCCCCCCACCCCCTCCGGTCCCACTCTCCCCTCTCTAGGCCTCTCTCCCGGGTGGGCCTCTCCCTCAGTCTGTGTATATGAGGTGAGCCCCCCCCACCCCTCCGGTCCCACTCTCCCCTCTCTGGGCCTCTCTCCCGGGGGGGACCCCTCTCTCTCAGTCTGTGTATATGAGGTGAGCCCCCCCCCCCCCCGCCGGTCCCCCTCTCCCCTCTCTAGGCCTCTCTCCCGGGTGGGCCTCTCCCTCAGTCTGTGTATATGAGGTGAGCCCCCCCACCCCTCTGGTCCCACTCTCCCCTCTCTGGGACTCTCTCCCGGGGGGGACCCCTCTCTCTCAGTCTGTGTATATGAGGTGAGCCCCCCCAACCCCTCCGGTCCCACTCTCCCCTCTCTGGGCCTCCCTCCCGGGGGGCTTCTCTCTCAGTCTGTGTATATGAGGTGAGCCCCCCCCACCCCTCCGGTCCCACTCTCCCCTCTCTGGGCCTCTCTCCCGGGGGGGGGGGCTCTCTCTCAGTCTGTGTATATGAGGTGAGCCCCCCACCCCTCCGGTCCCACTCTCCCCTCTCTGGGCCTCTCTCCCGGGGGACCCCTCTCTGTCAGTCTGTGTATATGAGGTGAGCCCCCACCCCTCCGGGCCCACTCTCCCCTCTCTGGGCCTCTCCCCCGGGGGGGGGGCTCTCTCTCAGTCTGTGTATATGAGGTGAGCCCCCCACCCCTCCGGTCCCACTCTCCCCTCTCTGGGCCTCTCTCCCGGGGGACCCCTCTCTGTCAGTCTGTGTATATGAGGTGAGCCCCCCACCCCTCCGGTCCCACTCTCCCCTCTCTGGGCCTCCCTCCCGGCGGGCCCCTCTCTCTCAGTCTGTGTATATGAGGTGAGCCCCCCCACCCCTCCGGTCCCACTCTCCCCTCTCTGGGCCTCTCTCCCGGGGGGGGGCTCTCTCTCAGTCTGTGTATATGAGGTGAGCCCCCCACCCCTCCGGTCCCACTCTCCCCTCTCTGGGCCTCTCTCCCGGGGGACCCCTCTCTGTCAGTCTGTGTATATGAGGTGTGCCCCCCGCCCCTCCGGTCCCACTCTCCCCTCTCTGGGCCTCTCTCCCGGGGGGGGGGCTCTCTCTCAGTCTGTGTATATGAGGTGAGCCCCCCACCCCTCCGGTCCCACTCTCCCCTCTCTGGGCCTCCCTCCCGGGGGACCCCTCTCTGTCAGTCTGTGTATATGAGGTGAGCCCCCCACCCCTCCGGTCCCCACTCTCCCCTTTCTGGGCCTCTCTCTCGGGGGACCCCTCTCTGTCAGTCTGAGTATATGAGGTGAGCCCCCCCACCCCTCCGGTCCTACTCTCCCCTCTCTGGGCCTCTCTCCCGGGGGGCCTCTCTCTCAGTCTGTGTATATGAGGTGAGCCCCCCCACCCCTCCGGTCCCACTCTCCCCTCTCTGGGCCTCCCTCCCGGGGGACCCCTCTCTCTCAGTCTGTGTATATGAGGTGAGCCCCCCCACCCCTCCGGTCCCACTCTCCCCTCTCTGGGCCTCCCTCCCGGGGGACCCCTCTCTCTCAGTCTGTGTATATGAGGTGAGTCCCCCCGTCCCTCCGGTCCCACTCTCCCCTCTCTGGGCCTCTCTCCCGGGGGGCCTCTCTCTCAGTCTGTGTATATGAGGTGAGCCCCCCATCCCTCCGGTCCCACTCTCCCCTCTCTAGGCCTCTCTCCCGGGGGACCCCTCTCTCTCAGTCTGTGTATATGAGGTGAGCCCCCCCACCCCTCCGGTCCCACTCTCCCCTCTCTTGGCCTCCCTCCCGGGGGACCCCTCTCTCTCAGTCTGTGTGTATGAGGTGAGCCCCCCATCCCTCCGGTCCCACTCTCCCCTCTCTGGGCCTCTCTCCCGGGGGACCCCTCTCTCTCAGTCTGTGTATATGAGGTGAGCCCCCCACCCCTCCGGTCCCACTCTCCCCTCTCTGGGCCTCTCTCCCGGGGGGCCTCTCTCTCAGTCTGTGTATATGAGGTGAGCCCCCCCACCCCTCCGGTCCCACTCTCCCCTCTCTGGGCCTCTCTCCCGTGGGACCCCTCTCTCTCAGTCTGTGTATATGAGGTGAGCCCCCTCACCCCTCCGGTCTCACTCTCCCCTCTCTGGGCCTCTCTCCCGGGGGACCCCTCTCTCTCAGTCTGTGTATATGAGGTGAGCCCCCCCACCCCTCCGGTCCCACTCTCCCCTCTCTGGGCCTGCCTCCCGGGGGGCCCCTCTCTCTCAGTCTGTGTATATGAGGTGAGCCCCCCACCCCTCCGGTCCCACTCTCCCCTCTCTGGGCCTCTCTCCCGGGGGACCCCTCTCTCTCAGACTGTGTATATGAGGTGAGCCCCCCACCCCTCCGGTCCCACTCTTCCCTCTCTGGGCCTCCCTCCCGGGGGACCCCTCTCTCTCAGTCTGTGTATATGAGGTGAGCCCCCCACCCCTCCGGTCCCACTCTCCCCTCTCTGGGCCTCTCTCCCGGGGAGGGCCTATCTCTCAGCCTGTGTATATGAGGTGAGCCCCCCACCCCTCCGGTCCCACTCTCCCCTCTCTGGGCCTCCCTCCCGGGGGGCCCCTCTCTCTCAGTCTGTGTATATGAGGTGAGCCCCCCACCCCTCCGGTCCCACTCTCCCCTCTCTGGGCCTCTCTCCCGGGGGGGGGGGGCTCTCTCTCAGTCTGTGTATATGAGGTGAGCCCCCCATCCCTCCGGTCCCACTCTCCCCTCTCTGGGCCTCTCTCCCGGGGGACCCCTCTCTCTCAGTCTGTGTAAATGAGGTGAGCCCCCCACCCCTCCGGTCCCACTCTCCCCTCTCTGGGCCTCCCTCCCGGGGGACCCCTCTCTCTCAGTCTGTGTATATGAGGTGAGCCCCCCCACCCCTCCGGTCCCACTCTCCCCTCTCTGGGCCTCTCTCCCGGGGGGGACCCCTCTCTCTCAGTCTGTGTATATGAGGTGAGCCCCCCCACCCCTCCGGTCCCACTCTCCCCTCTCTCGGCCTCTCTCCCGGGTGGGCCTCTCCCTCAGTCTGTGTATATGAGGTGAGCCCCCCCACCCCTCCGGTCCCACTCTCCCCTCTCTGGGCCTCTCTCCCGGGGGGGACCCCTCTCTCTCAGTCTGTGTATATGAGGTGAGCCCCCCCCACCCCTCCGGTCCCACTCTCCCCTCTCTAGGCCTCTCTCCCGGGTGGGCCTCTCCCTCAGTCTGTGTATATGAGGTGAGCCCCCCCACCCCTCCGGTCCCACTCTCCCTCTCTCTGGGCCTCTCTCCCGGGGGGGACCCCTCTCTCTCAGTCTGTGTATATGAGGTGAGCCCCCCCCCACCCCTCCGGTCCCACTCTCCCCTCTCTGGGCCTCCCTCCCGGGGGGCTTCTCTCTCAGTCTGTGTATATGAGGTGAGCCCCCCCCACCCCTCCGGTCCCACTCTCCCCTCTCTGGGCCTCTCTCCCGGGGGGGGGGGGCTCTCTCTCAGTCTGTGTATATGAGGTGAGCCCCCCACCCCTCCGGTCCCACTCTCCCCTCTCTGGGCCTCTCTCCCGGGGGACCCCTCTCTGTCAGTCTGTGTATATGAGGTGAGCCCCCACCCCTCCGGTCCCACTCTCCCCTCTCTGGGCCTCTCTCCCGGGGGGGGGGCTCTCTCTCAGTCTGTGTATATGAGGTGAGCCCCCCACCCCTCCGGTCCCACTCTCCCCTCTCTGGGCCTCTCTCCCGGGGGACCCCTCTCTGTCAGTCTGTGTATATGAGGTGAGCCCCCCACCCCTCCGGTCCCACTCTCCCCTCTCTGGGCCTCCCTCCCGGCGGGCCCCTCTCTCTCAGTCTGTGTATATGAGGTGAGCCCCCCACCCCTCCGGTCCCACTCTCCCCTCTCTGGGCCTCTCTCCCGGGGGGGGGCTCTCTCTCAGTCTGTGTATATGAGGTGAGCCCCCCACCCCTCCGGTCCCACTCTCCCCTCTCTGGGCCTCTCTCCCGGGGGACCCCTCTCTGTCAGTCTGTGTATATGAGGTGTGCCCCCCGCCCCTCCGGTCCCACTCTCCCCTCTCTGGGCCTCTCTCCCGGGGGGGGGGCTCTCTCTCAGTCTGTGTATATGAGGTGTGCCCCCCGCCCCTCCGGTCCCACTCTCCCCTCTCTGGGCCTCTCTCCCGGGGGGGCTCTCTCAGTCTGTGTAAATGAGGTGAGCCCCCCACCCCTCCGGTCCCACTCTCCCCTCTCTGGGCCTCCCTCCCGGGGGACCCTTCTCTCTCAGTCTGTGTATATGAGGTGAGCCCCCCCCACCCCTCCGGTCCCACTCTCCCCTCTCTGGGCCTCCCTCCCGGGGGGGCCTCTCTCTCAGTCTGTGTATATGAGGTGAGCCCCCCGCCCCCACTCTCCCCTCTCTGGGCCTCTCTCCGGGGGGACCCCTCTCTCTCAGTCTGTGTATATGAGGTGAGCCCCCCCACCCCTCCGGTCCCACTCTCCCCTCTCTGGGCCTCTCTCCCGGGGGACCCCTCTCTCTCAGTCTGTGTATAGGAGGTGACCCCCCCCACCCCTCCGGTCCCCACTCTCCCCTCTCTGGGCCTCACTCCCAGGGGACCCCTCTCTGTCAGTCTGTGTATATGAGGTGAGCCCCCCCACCCCTCCGGTCCCACTCTCCCCTCTCTGGGCCTCTCTCCCGGGTGGGCCTCTCTCTCAGTCTGTGTATATGAGGTGAGCCCCCCCACCCCTCCGGTCCCACTCTCCCCTCTCTGGGCCTCTCTCCCGGGTGGGCCTCTCTCTCAGTCTGTGTATATGAGGTGAGCCCCCCCACCCCTCCGGTCCCACTCTCCCCTCTCTGGGCCTCTCTCCCGGGGGACCACTCTCTCTCAGTCTGTGTATATGAGGTGAGCCCCCCCACCCCTCCGGTCCCACTCTCCCCTCTCTGGGCCTCCCTCCCGGGGGACCCCTCTCTCTCAGTCTGTGTATATGAGGTGAGCCCCCCCACCCCTCCGGTCCCACTCTTCCCTCTCTGGGCCTCTCTCCCGGGGGACCCCTCTCTCTCAGTCTGTGTATATGAGGTGAGCCCCCCACCCCTCCGGTCCTACTCTCCCCTCTCTGGGCCTCTCTCCCGGGGGGCCTCTCTCTCAGTCTGTGTATATGAGGTGAGCCCCCCCCACCTCTCCGGTCCCACTCTCCCCTCTCTGGGCCTCTCTCCCGGGGGGGCTCTCTCTCAGTCTGTGTATATGAGGTGAGCCCCCCACCCCTCCGGTCCCACTCTCCCCTCTCTGGGCCTCCCTCAGTCTGTGTAAATGAGGTGAGCCCCCCACCCCTCCGGTCCCACTCTCCCCTCTCTGGGCCTCCCTCCCGGGGGACCCTTCTCTCTCAGTCTGTGTATATGAGGTGAGCCCCCCCACCCCTCCGGTCCCACTCTCCCCTCTCTGGGCCTCCCTCCCGGGGGGGCCTCTCTCTCAGTCTGTGTATATGAGGTGAGCCCCCCGCCCCCACTCTCCCCTCTCTGGGCCTCTCTCCGGGGGGACCCCTCTCTCTCAGTCTGTGTATATGAGGTGAGCCCCCCCACCCCTCCGGTCCCACTCTCCCCTCTCTGGGCCTCTCTCCCGGGGGACCCCTCTCTCTCAGTCTGTGTATATGAGGTGACCCCCCCCCACCCCTCCGGTCCCACTCTCCCCTCTCTGGGCCTCACTCCCAGGGGACCCCTCTCTGTCAGTCTGTGTATATGAGGTGAGCCCCCCCACCCCTCCGGTCCCACTCTCCCCTCTCTGGGCCTCTCTCCCGGGTGGGCCTCTCTCTCAGTCTGTGTATATGAGGTGAGCCCCCCCCACCCCTCCGGTCCCACTCTCCCCTCTCTGGGCCTCCCTCCCGGGGGACCCCTCTCTCTCAGTCTGTGTATATGAGGTGAGCCCCCCCACCCCTCCGGTCCCACTCTCCCCTCTCTGGGCCTCTCTCCGGGGGGACCCCTCTCTCTCAGTCTGTGTATATGAGGTGAGCCCCCCCACCCCTCCGGTCCCACTCTCCCCTCTCTGGGCCTCTCTCCCGGGGGACCACTCTCTCTCAGTCTGTGTATATGAGGTGAGCCCCCCCCACCCCTCCGGTCCCACTCTCCCCTCTCTGGGCCTCCCTCCCGGGGGACCCCTCTTTCTCAGTCTGTGTATATGAGGTGAGCCCCCCCACCCCTCCGGTCCCACTCTTCCCTCTCTGGGCCTCTCTCCCGGGGGACCCCTCTCTCTCAGTCTGTGTATATGAGGTGAGCCCCCCACCCCTCCGGTCCTACTCTCCCCTCTCTGGGCCTCTCTCCCGGGGGGCCTCTCTCTCAGTCTGTGTATATGAGGTGAGCCCCCCCCACCCCTCCGGTCCCACTCTCCCCTCTCTGGGCCTCTCTCCCGGGGGGGCTCTCTCTCAGTCTGTGTATATGAGGTGAGCCCCCCACCCCTCCGGTCCCACTCTCCCCTCTCTGGGCCTCCCTCCCGGGGGACCCCTCTCTCAGTCTGTGTATATGAGGTGAGCCCCCCACCCCTCCGGTCCCACTCTCCCCTCTCTGGGCCTCCCTCCCGGGGGACCCCTCTCTCAGTCTGTGTATATGAGGTGAGCCCCCCACCCCTCCGGTCCCACTCTCCCCTCTCTGGGCCTCCCTCCCGGGGGGGCTCTCTCTCAGTCTGTGTATATGAGGTGAGCCCCCCACCCCTCCGGTCCCACTCTCCCCACTCTGGGCCTCTCTCCCGGGGGGCCTCTCTCTCAGTCTGTGTATATGAGGTGAGCCCCCCACCCCTCCGGTCCCACTCTCCCCTCTCTGGGCCTCTCTCCCAGGGCACCCCTCTCTCTCAGTCTGTGTATATGAGGTGAGCCCCCCACCTCTCCGGTCCCACTCTCCCCTCTCTGGGCCTCTCTCCCGGGGGACCCCTCTCTCTCAGTCTGTGTATATGAGGTGAGCCCCCCGCCCCTCCGGTCCCACTCTCCCCTCTCTGGGCCTCTCTCCCGGGGGACCCCTCTCTCTCAGTCTGTGTATATGAGGTGAGCCCCCCCACCCCTCCGGTCCCACTCTCCCCTCTCTGGGCCTCTCTCCCAGGGCACCCCTCTCTCTCAGTCTGTGTATATGAGGTGAGCCCCCCACCTCTCCGGTCCCACTCTCCCCTCTCTGGGCCTCTCTCCCGGGGGACCCCTCTCTCTCAGTCTGTGTATATGAGGTGAGCCCCCCCACCCCTCCGGTCCCACTCTCCCCTCTCTGGGCCTCTCTCCCGGGGGACCCCTCTCTGTCAGTCTGTGTATATGAGGTGAGCCCCCCACCCCTCCGGTCCCACTCTCCCCTCTCTGGGCCTCTCTCCCGGGGGACCCCTCTCTCTCAGTCTGTGTATATGAGGTGAGCCCCCCACCCCTCCGGTCCCACTCTCCCCTCTCTGGGCCTCACTCCCGGGGGGGCTCTCTCTCAGTCTGTGTATATGAGGTGAGCCCCCCCACCCCTCCGGTCCCACTCTCCCCTCTCTGGGCCTCCCTCCCGGGGGACCCCTCTCTCTCAGTCTGTGTATATGAGGTGAGCCCCCCACCCCTCCGGTCCCACTCTCCCCTCTCTGGGCCTCCCTCCCGGGGGACCCCTCTCTCTCAGTCTGTGTATATGAGGTGAGCCCCCCACCCCTCCGGTCCCACTCTCCCCTCTCTGGGCCTCCCTCCCGGGGGGACCCCTCTCTCTCAGTCTGTGTATATGAGGTGAGCCCCCCCCACCCCTCCGGTCCCACTCTCCCCTCTCTGGGCCTCACTCCCGGGGGGGCTCTCTCTCAGTCTGTGTATATGAGGTGAGCCCCCCACCCCTCCGGTCCCACTCTCCCCTCTCTGGGCCTCACTCCCGGGGGGGCTCTCTCTCAGTCTGTGTATATGAGGTGAGCCCCCCCACCCCTCCGGTCCCACTCTCCCCTCTCTGGGCCTCACTCCCGGGGGGGCTCTCTCTCAGTCTGTGTATATGAGGTGAGCCCCCCACCCCTCCGGTCCCACTCTCCCCTCTCTGGGCCTCTCTCCCGGGGGACCCCTCTCTCTCAGTCTGTGTATATGAG
>CM050174.1:16597434-16719934 GCA_027410445.1 Discoglossus pictus | reverse complement strand
ACCATGAAACAATCCCAAAATAAACATTAATAAACTTACCCTAGAGTTTTCTGGCAGTTGATTTTAAGAATGAATGCCTCTGAGCTAAATTAAAATAAAATGTATAATTTGTTTTGGTCGATCAGAGGTACAACAGTGTCTGCAGCAAAGCATCATGGGGTTTGTAGTTTTTATTCCCAACACACACCTCTCTCTTGAATGATTCTACTAGGCAGTGCTGCTCTGGATCTCTTTCTGTGGCCTAATGGACCATAGCACACCAGGACGTCTTTATGCCCATGTTTATGCTGATCCACTTGGTATTCATTGCAGATATACTGGAGTGGGTTGCCAGTTGCTTCTAAGATGGGCCACAGAATACAGCTCCTGGTATTCCTAGGTGATCTCCCAAGTACTGACCAAGCCCAACCCTGCTTGGTTTCATTGTGGTGGGGGCTCTTGGTTCCCTGATTTGGAATCAAACCCAGGTTGCAGTGTTAAAAGCAATGAATCCTAACCACTGGACCACCTGGGAACCTTATTGGTATGGGGTTAAAAATTGTACTTGAATGCAGTTTTTCTATTGGTTAGTATGGGTTGTTTATTGTTGTTATTTAGTAGTGTCAAACTCTCAGTGACCCTATGGACACATCCGTCACACCTGTCAGTGCTGCCCCTCTGAGCTCCCTCAAACTCATTGCTTGGATGACCTCATCTATCCATCCCCGCCTCTGCCATCCTCTTCTTCTTCTTGTGCCTTCAGTCTTTCCCAGCGTCAGAGTCTTAAAAGTTGAATAAATAGCAAACATATCAGTACCATTGCTTTTCTATATATTTTTTGCAGTAGGACTTCCATGATGGTGGATAATGTGCAAGCAAATGGAATTTAAGATTTAACACAGATAAAGGTAAAACTAGGTAGGTGAAAAGTGATAGTAAGTGGGACACATCTAGAAATAAATAATTGATAAAGGATGTAAGAGGGGTTGTAGACAGCAGACTATGATGTAGTGTTCAATGTCAGGCAGCAGCTTCACAGAATAATACAGTTTTATGATGTTTAATATTGGGCTTGGACACAGGGAAACAGTGTATTTCCTCTATATGCATGTGCGATAATTTGTCACCAAGCAGAGTACGGTTTATAGTAGCTGTTCCCAAAAGAATGAGTTGGACCTAAACCTAAATTCAAGAACGGTGACCATACCAGTTTCAGAGAGGAACATGCTAAGTTGCCAAAAGATTAAGCATAGTCACTATTGTAACTCCATGTATATACCTGGCAGCAGGGATTATTTGAGAGAACCATACTTCAAAAAGCCCCTAGAGAAAGAGAAGAACCAATCGAGAGAGCCTTATACAGCACACTAGTAAGTTCCTTCACCAGTGGGCTACAACATACAGCTCCTGGTATTCCAAGGTGGTCTCCCATCCAAGTACTGACCAGGCCCAACTCGGTTTGTCTTCAGGGTGGTGTGATCTCTTGGTTCCCTGACTAGAATCGAACCAATTGGACCACCAGGGAACCCACACAGCCATGAACACCCCCATAATTTATATACAAGCCTCCTACAGTGGCTGAGCAGCAAAGGACGACACACAGGACCACCAGGGAACCCACCCTAATATTACAAATATACTAAAACCTAGCATGGTTCTGCTCTCAGTAGACAACTTAGCTTGAATACACTACCTCCTTCACGTCCATAGTGGCTTGAGTATGAAGTGAGTGGATTGGAAATCAAAACAAAAAAATCTAAAGTAAAAAAAAAAAAAAACACTCACAAAAAAATGTTTTGAAAAACGAGTAGCTAACTAGTTCTCAGAGTTTAATCATTTATCTGTAAGACATCATTACAATATTGTTTCGCAACAGGGTAAAAAAGACTTTTTAGGTACAATTTTAAACTTAGATCCTCTATGTTTAATTTTATTGAAGAGATGTGTACCAGTAAAATAGTCGCTAAACACGCACTGAATAAATATTTTAGCAGTGTCAGAATGAAGCTACCAAGATAAAAAATATATATTTAATGGGTCCCTTTGCTTCTGGAAGTATTACATTGCCTCAATACAATACCTTGCAAAATTATTCACCCCCCTTGACTTTTTACCTATTTTGTTACGTTACAGCCTTACGTTCAATGTTTTGTTAATCTGAATCTTATGTGATGGATCAGAACACAATAATCTAAGTTGGTGAAGTGAAATGAGAAAAATATATACATAAAACTATTTTTTAGAAATAAAAAACAGAAAATTGGCACGTGCGTATGTATTCACCCCCTTTGTTATGAAGCCCATAAAAAGCTCTGGTGTCACATAATTATGGAAATGATGTCCACCTGTGTGCAATCGAAGTGTCACATGATCTGTCATTACATATACACACCTTTTTTGAAAGGCCCCAGAGGCTGCAACACCTAAGCAAGAGGCACCACTAACCAAACACTGCCATGAAGACCAAGGAACTATCCAAATAAGTAAGGGACAATGTTGTTGCGAAGTACAAGTCAGGGTTAGGTTATAAAAAAATATCCAAATCTTTGATGATCCCCAGGAGCATTATCAAATCTATCATAACCAAATGGAAAGAACATGGCACAACAGCAAACCTGCCAAGAGACGGCCCCCCACCAAAACTCACGGACCGGGCAAGGAGGGCATTAATCAGAGGCAGCACAGAGACCTAAAGTAACCCTGGAGGAGCTGCCGAGTTCCACAGCAGGGACTGGAGTATCTGTACATAGGACGACAATAAGCCGTACGCTCCGTAGAGTTGGGTTTATGGCAGGGTGGCCAGAAGAAAGCCATTACTTTCAGCAAAAAACAAAATGGCACGTTTTGAGTTTGTGAAAAGTCATGTGGCAGGTGCTCTGGTCTGATGAGACTAAAATTTAACTTTTCGTCCACAAAGAAAACACTATGTCTGGCGTAAACCCAACACATCACATCACCCAAAGAACAGCATCCCCACAGTGAAACATGGTGGTGGCAGCATCATGCTGTGGGGATGTTTTTCAGCAGCCGGGACTGGGAAACTGTTCAGAGTTGAGGGAAAGGTGGATGGTGCTAAATAAAGGGATAATTTTGAGCAAAACCTGTACCACTCTGTGCGTGATTTGAGGCTAGGACGGAGGTTCACCTTCCAGCAGGACAAGGACCCCAAACACACTGCTAAAGCAACACTTAAGTGGTTTAAGGGGAAACATGTAAATGTGTTGGAATGGCCTAGTCACAGCCCAGACCTCAATCCAATAGAAAATCTGTGGTCAGACTTAAAGATTGCTGTTCACAAGCGCAAACCATCCAACTTGAAGGAGCTGGAGCAGTTTTGCAAGGAGTAATGGGCAAGATGTGGCAAGCTCATAGAGACTTATACAAAGCGACTTGGAGCTGTGATTGCCTCAAAAGGCGGCTCAAAGTATTGACTTTAGGGGTGTGAAAAGTTATGCACATTAACTTTTTCTGTTATTTTGTCCTATTTGTCGTTTGCTTCACAATAAAAAAAACAAAAAACATCTTCAAAGTTGTGGGCATGTTCTGTAAATGAAATTATGCAAACCCTCAAACAATCCATGTTAATTCCAGGTTGTGAGGCAACAAAACACGAACAATGCCAAGGGGGGTGAATACTTTTGCAACGCACTGTACAGTATGTACAAAACATATATATATTCTGAACAGGTATAGATGTATGATCTAGTAAACAAGATAGTTCCCCTTCTGGATCACTTCATTGTCGTGGTGAAGGGGCTTGTGTACTTTGATGAAGCTGTGAGCTATACCATGTAGGGTCACCCAAGATGGGAAGGTCATAGCAGAGAATTCAGACAAATTGACCATTGCAGAAGGAACAGGCAACCCAGTCCAGTATCTGTACCATGAAACCCATCTGGAGCACAACCATAAACACAGACAGATGTGCCTGGCATGATGGATTCATATGGTCACCAAGAGTCCGACACGAATGAATGACTGAACAACAACATAATAAGGTATTTACATTAAAGGAGATCAATTACGAGTTACTTCCTACCATGATCGGTTATGGAAGTCTACTGGTCACTTCAAAAAGGGAAGAGAGAATTCTTAGCTATAAATTAGATTAATTTGTTCCACATAAGGTAAAAAAGGTAGGGAAAGTGGCCCTGGAAGTAATCCAGTTACGAAACTAATAACATTTCTACTGGTAGGTACATGGCAAAGTTTTAAAATATTTCAACTGGTATTTTTGTGCCTTCATTCGGATCAATAAAACCAACTTGGTCAGAGGAGAACAAAAATGCTCAACTTAACGGACTAAAGAATCATTTTCAACCTGAACTACAATCACATATATAACTAAACTGAACTCTACAGCCAACAAAATAATATTTTGAGTATGTGATAAATTATTGGTGTGAAATTGTTGAACTTCTTCCATACAAAAGCATAGAAAAGTATAATTTTTTAATATAAAAAAATCAGTGGAAGACATTTTTTATCCCACATTATCAGTAAATTGGACTTGAGCTTCCAAGCAACCTTGAGCTGCAGGCAGGACTTTTTATCTTACAAATAGATGGTGTCTGTATTATTATAATACTATAGTTGTCTTTTTTTGTGCGTATTGGCAAAAGATGATCCAAAAAACATTCTAGTCTATAAGTTGCATTCAAATGTGAATTTAATTGGAGTCTCTAAACTGAACATCAGTATAACAATGTACTGGAATTACATCTGGTCATATTTCTAATTTGAATAGCATTGGAAACATATCTTTCTGGGTTTATGACTTTATAATGGTGGAATATTGGCACGTACATTCCACGGCCCCATCTCTCAGCCTAATAATAGCGCTATGCAAATAAAAATTGTTTAGTAGTTCAGTCGTGTTCGACTCTCAAAGGACCGCAGCATGCCAGGAACATGTCAGCAGGAGCTGAGCTCCCTCAAGCTTATGTTCATTGCTTCAATCACCTTGTCTATCCATATAAAACTCTGCGGTCCACTTCTTTGTGTGCCTTCAATCTGTCCCAGCATCAGAGTCTTCTCTACGGAACCCTGTCTTCTCCTTGCCATCCATGGTGTTGGAAACTAGGAGACGCTAAGTTATATATCTATGTATAAACTGACACATAGTGGGACGAATAGTCTAAATATTGAGCACAAGCTGAAGAATTACCCGTCTTCCTGTTGGCTAACGTTGGCATTGAAATGGTACAGCATTTTGTGAGTATGGATCATAGGTAATTGATCTATATAATGGTACATACACCATTTAGTACAGCAGGAAACCATTTTCCTCATGAAACCTAGTTGCATATCCAATTCACCCTCTTTTCAGTTAGTGTACTGTAACTCCATCTGCTTTTCAGATACTTGACACCACAGAGTCTGATGCATTTATGAGCATTGAAAAAACAGTGAAACAGGTGACCTCTGCCCTGCCCCATCACTTCCCAGAAAATCTGCTCTTATTTATCGGGTCATTGATCCAGTCATATTGTTAGAGATGGTAGCAGCTAATATGTGTGAGAACTATATTTTACTATATGCCATTTTATATGTCATAAAGGAGAAATTACTATAGATCTGACTGATTCATTTTAAATATGTTCAGTAACACTCAGATTTTATTGTACAAACATTGTTTAGTAGAATAATATCAGTAAACGTTAGAATTATAATTTATATATTTAGTCTCATTACTTTACCACACCAAATGTTCATACATTCTTAGATTTTTATATGTCATAAAGGAGAAATTACTATAGATCTGACTGATTCATTTTAAATATGTTCAGTAACACTCAGATTTTATTGTACAATCACTGTTCAGTAGCATAATATCAGTAAACGTTAGAATTATAATTTTATATATTTAGTCTCATTACTTTACCACACCAAATGTTCATACATTCTTAGATTCGTATATGCCATTTTATATGTCATAAAGGAGAAATTACTATAGATCTGACTAATTCATTTTAAATATGTTCAGTAACACTCAGATTTTATTGTACAAACACTGTTCAGTAGAATAATATCAGTAAATGTTAGAATTATAATTTTATATATTTAGTCTCGTTACTTGACCACACCAAATGTTCATACATTCTCTCATCTTACAGCCTAGAAAATATGGTAATCAAGGTAATTTAATTTTACTTGTACATAAGGTTGGTAACTTAAGCTGATATGTCCGGGCAGTTTCATTAATTTGAACATTAGTCGAGCAGACCTGGAATTGGAGCCAGCTCATTTTATGTTCTATGTTAGTTATTTATTTGGCAAAAAAATAAATAAAACTAGAGAATTTACTGAATGTAGACCAACCATATAGCTAGTGAGCACTGTGTAGACAAAATATACATCCCCACAAAATAAATAAAAAACAATTACATGCATAGAAGCACATCTAATTTCCATTTTAGTCCATAGGTACATTTATCTTTCAATTTAGAAAAATTATGACTCACTTATCATCTTTCTCATGAATACATCATTATAAAGAATATGCAATGTCTACCACTGAGAAAAATATTTGAAAAAACTTAGTTATAGACACCTGTCAATGTAAAAGCCATAGGTGCAATTGTATAATTATAATCTGTGCCATACATTTACAGAAAATATATACAGTGGTACCTCGGCACTCGTCTACCTCAAAACTAAAAAAAAAAGATGGTATTCAACACCTTTTTGCCAAGGGAAAAATGCCTCAGCACTCGTTGATTGCTCGTCATTTTCGACCCTCATAGTCCCTTCTGTACTCTTATATGGAGACTGAAGACAATATTATACTCAGTATGAATTAACTAAAGAAGCAATCCAAATCTACTTGGGCTCTCCTCAGTGGGCCTCTAACCAGAATACTAAGCCAGAACAAATCTGTAATAATAAAGAGTAATTGTATTATAAAGAAGGAATTTGTGAGAGATTCTTTAACAATAATTCCTTGGCTTCCTCTGTGTTTGTAGTTACAGGCTCCAAAGTGGGCTTCGAGTAATGTTACAGCAACTCAAACTCAAAATGTCAAAGACTGAGCTATTAATCTTAGGATCCTCTTCCTCAGCTTCCACTCCACATATATCTCTCACTGTTGACAATGCCATCATCATGCCCACCTCCCAGGCCCGTTGTCTTCTGTTGGACCCTGCTCTCTCTTTCCTTCCTCACATGCAATCCATTAAATCTTGTGTTTTTCATCTAAAAAAAACATCTCCAAAATATGTCACTATCTTACACAAGACACAACTAAAATTCTAATCCACTCTCTCATCATATCTCGCCTCAACTACAACTTGCTCCTTGCTGGCCTCCCCATCACCCCCCTCACTCCATTCTAATCCAAAATGACACCTCTGCTACACTCATCTACCACACTCAACGCTATGTGTCTGCAGCATCTCTCTGTCAGTCACTCCACTGGCTTCCCATAGCCTCCAGAGTAATATTTAAAATCAGGACCCTAATCTATAACGCCCTAAAAAAGAATGCACCCTTGTATATATCTTCTCTCGTCTCTAAATACACCCCCAACTGCTCTTTTCGCTGTGCTAATGTCCATTCTTCTGTCCTCCTTTCTTATCACTTCCTCTCATTTTCGCCTTCAGGACTTTTCTTGTGCTGCCCCTATTCTTTTGAACTCCTTGCCTCGCTCCACTAGATTATTCTGCCTCAAATCCTTCAAAACCTCACTGAAAACTCATTGTTTTAAAGAAGCTTATCACCTCCCGCCTTAATATACAACTCTATTATCCTTCTGGACCTCTCCCATACCCTTTATATTGTACGTTTGCGAGTTTTCAATCTTGCTATGTGCTTTAGTGAAAGTGATGTGTACGTTTGATTTTAAGCTCAAAGGCAGGGCCCTCCATCCTCCATTCTTGTTAATATTGTTTTTACCTGAATTTACCCCTGTATAGCGCTACGGAATATGTTGGCGCATTACAAATAAAGGAAATAATAATAATAACCAATAACTTTGTTCAGTCACTATTTTTTTTTTTCATGAATACTAACTTACAGCTGTGAAGAATGTTATCAGGATTTTATGCGATAGCTAAACTTATTTGCGCAGCAACTCTGTGTCCAAACATGTAGATTTATATATTAAAAATAATTGTTTGTGCAATGTTACCTTAGTCCTTAGGTCATCCTATAGTTCATCCAGTTGGTAATTGGTAGCTGTAGCTCTCGGTTCCCAATATGCTACCAGGAGGTTGAAACACATGACATTTTTCAAAGAGCCACTCATGTTTTAGAGGACAACTAGGAATTGAGAGGAAAGACACACAACAGAACAAACAGATCATGTATGTAACAGGGACTAAAATGATAAAGGTTATAAGAAAACCATCTGTACATAATAATAGATAATGTAAATTAAAAACAGTGAATCACAGAATTATTTAGTTTAAATTGTTAATTAAATGTATATATAGATAATTCCTCAATATAAAAAAAAAAAAATGGAGGAAAAAAAGTGTATGTGTATCTACCATAATGGGCATCCTCCACTTTTTCCTTTATTCACTTAAGCACTGATTTTGTGGATCCAAGTTGTTAATGTATATGTTGTTACAATCCAAGGGTAGGGGTTATTACAGCCCGGGGCCACCTGCTATAGACTACAGGTTAACTACCCACAAGGACCGCTTGGGTTCTTGGAAACCTCTGTTTGTAAAGGCTTCTGTATCAGTCAGAGTCTCTCAATCAGTGATCAGCACTTCCAGGGGTCTCAGTGACCTTTCTATGGTAGTGACCAGGACAAGTTACTTGTAAGGTGGTGATAGGTTCAGTATCACAGCCACAAGGAGCAAATAAGAGAACATATGGACAGCAGCATGCCAGGAACATATATCATTATGTATCTGGTTGTGCTTATCCATAAAGTTTTCTTGGCAAAGATACTGTAGTGTGTTGCCATTTCCTTCTCCAGTGGACCGTGATTTGTCTGACCCCACTGCTATGACCTGCTTATCTTGGGTGAATCTACATGGTATAGCTTACAGTTTCAGTGAGATACATAAGCCCCTTCTTTACGACAAGGTAGAGATCCAGAAGGGGAAGTGGGTTAGACTTTGATATTTTTTTTTGCCTTAAATTGATCACCTGTACATTTATATCACTACAATGAATTTATAAATAATACAAAATATATTACTGCACCACCAAGATCCTCGAACAATATCTGCCAACCCTCGTCCTCAAGGCCCACCTATAGACCAGGATCTGAGGGTATCACTGTCTAAGAGCAAATGCTTAATGAGAATAACTCCCTGAAATATACACTTGCAAATACACAATGGATCGACAAGTCTTGGCCTAGTGGTGTCCATTGAGGGTTGAAAACCACTATTCTACAGAGTTTCTTTTGAACTCAGTGACTTATACTCTGTGGTGACTTCTGGAGACACTTTCAAAGAGCTGTTACAGGTTCATATTATTTCAGCTGTAATTGGAAATTTAAACTCGTAATACAGTTAACTGTTTTCCACTATTTCTCTACTGTGTATTTCCATGAGTCAAAGTGGATTAGTTCCCACTTCTAATATATTTTTTCTTGGAAAAGTCCTCTAAAATTGTATTCCGTTTGCACTAGTTAAAGTTTAATATAGCTCAATGTGGTTTTGCAAATGTCATATAACACATAACATTTCAATATTGATCCTATCTAGACTATCACACATTTGAGAATTCCATCCAAGCTCTCGCCACAAATGTCACATTAAATTACGTTCATGTGTTTGTTTCAATATTTTTCCACCATGCTTTAAATGAAAATATTCAACATATAATGTATATACATTTCAACCTTTCCCGAAAAATTACTTTTAATGTAATCATGCGCAACTTCCCTCCAGAATATCGCTCCATAAACATAAGATTGAGTCTCCCAATGTCATTAGAGTAAAATATTTCTACTTAAATAATGTATCCTTTGCAATCACCTACATCATGATTTTACCAATTTATTACATAATTTTCCCATTACGAATTGAACTCTAACATACATTCATAAAAATAATGTTTTAATGTAGAAAACTGAGTGATCTATAGACTTGATCACTGTAATAAAATATATTTAAAGACTTGAAACCAGAGAAATTAGTTTCACTATATAAATCCCTCATTTGGAATATGGAATACAATTTTGTCACAGAGATTATGTTTATTTAAACATATTAGTTTGTATATCATTTAGGTAGTTGTGTTAAAACTCAAGGGAGACTGTGACCTGGTCTGTAGAGGTGTAAACAAGTTACTGTTTGTAAAGGCAGATTTCAAAGAGGCCCGTTGTGGTATCTACCCTTAAACAAACATGCAGACCTCCTATGCAGAGATGCAAATAGCTTCTTGTTATTATTTTAACTTTGCCTTCTGACATAGTGATCTTGATCTCAGCTTAAAAATTAAGTTATCTTGTTATAGTGTCTAAAATATCCCCACTGTTTAATTACTTTGGGCCAACTGTGAAATTGTTGCTGGAGCCCGTAAACTAACTTGCTATTCAATTTGTCGTATTTTTGCGAGCCGCAAACGGTCTACGGGTTACGGGCTGAAAATACCTGCGGGTGATACAACTGTGACTTACAGCCCATCTAAGCCTTTGATCTTTCATGTTCACAAGAGTTACGATCGCTAAAATCACAAATCGCTATTCAATTGCTACAAGCCCGCAAATGTTTCATTTCTGGGTTATATCGATCTCAGGAATCAATGCGTGAATCCATATCAGGCCACTCACATGGACTAGAACAGTATTGGCATTCAGTTTTCTTATTTTTGTATTTTGCCGGTTTGCGTGTCAGATCGCATATCGGACCTCCAAACGCTAAATGATTGACATGTAACCCCCATCTTATACTGCCGTAATGATGCTGGTCTCATTTTCTATTGGATGTTTCTAAATGGATAGTTACGGCGTTTCTTAAGTGATCATGTTCACGCTCTGAAATGCTACAAATTGATTACATGATTTACAGTTTCAGCTTCCGGGCCTGTAATTGTAGCAGAGTTCAAGCCCGCAGCACGCCCGCAGACATACAGCCTGTATACCGCGAGTTGCGGCCTTGCAATTGAATGAGGCTCTTTGTGTTCATGCCTATTGTATTTTCCCTATATTACGTACCCTGTTCAATTGGTTTCTTCTGACCGATAAGACGAGAGTTAGCATCAATAACGCTCTAGAAATGTAAGCACCCTCACACACACCTTCCATCATTGTGTAATGGATGCCTCCAGGGTCCAGTAGAAGCTTGAGAATTAATATTTTTCTAATTATATAGTAGCTTAGCTTTTTCCCAACTTAATCAGACTCTTTCTTTATACAGTGGCCCTTTAACAGGTCTAATAAAATATTGGTCAAAATGTTATTCAAATGTGTGTTGTACTACAGAATCTGCTGGCACTATACAAATGAAAGTTAATAATAAGTAATTACAGTGCCTTATTTCCCTTAGGTCAATTTGCGCCTCCAAATAATGTGAATCCAATAGCCCATAAAATACCAATTTCATTTTATATATAGACTAGCGACTTGCTCGACAAAAATGACGGAGCAATAAAATTTGAAGCCATGTCAGTGCTGTTTGCCACACAATGTCAAGGTTTTTGTACTCTGAGGACCTTCGGCGCTCATTGCGAGCCTCTCCTCTGGTGTACTTCTGCTCCTCTGAGCAGCTTCTGCGCTCATCACAAAGACAGATACATATGTCTATATTTTTTAAAATAATAATCAATTCATTAGTTACTTAATAAATTAATATACTTTACCTATTTGTAATTAATATATCCAGCAATCAATAGGCTGAAGAGCTAACAATCTGTTGTTATTGTCCTGCAGCATATAATGTCCAGTGGGACTGTTGCTGGCCTGAGGAGATAGTGTTATGAATGTGGCAACTGTGCATTAGGAATAGGCTGCGTGCGCCTGGGCAAACCATTGGTTTATTTGTGTAAAGCGCTACTGTAGATGCGTAATGTTGTTAGTTGCAAGTTCGTGTTGTAAAATAGCGTTGTTTGTTTATGTGCTACGCGGTTTGCGAGCATTTGCCGTCCTTTGTAATAGTGTATTTTGTACCTCTTAGGTTCCTGGGTGAAAATTGTACGCGGTTGGCGGTGCTTTGCCTGGTCCAGGGTCGTGTAACCTTTGTTTTAGTTTTTGGACAAAATGTTTTTCTTGCTTAGGCAATTTACAAGTAGCGAAACTCGGGAAAATCTACTTAAATTTGCGTTACACCTCACTCCCAGACATCCTGGCTGTTCCCCCGTGCTGTGTGTGATGTTTTTGTTGTATTTTTTTTTCCTTGTTTTTTGCTGTGCGCGGTTCGGCCGTTAATTTCGTATTTTTCCCATCTCATATTTTTCTCATAAGTGCTGTGCTGCAATTTTTAGTGCCTTAACTGCTCGCCTCGCAACGCGAGGTTCGCAGGCGATGAGCGCCCATCGCCTAAGTGCTGTGAGATAGGGACTGCCTATTGGTAAAGAGTTAATGTTTGGATATATTATATATTGGAACATGGTGGTTGGCCCCCACAGCAAAGCACAAGAGGTTGGAAGGAAAGGAGAACCTGATGACCCACTGGGCGTTCATGAGTGTTCGGTAAACAGTTGTTAGAAGCACAGGTGACTCCTGACATCCGCAGGGTTCTGGTTTGCAAATTTGACTTTAACATTTTTTTTTCCCTTGTGTTTTAATTCAAAAACTAACTGCATTTTATCCACCAATTTTATATATTTTATACTTTTAATGAAGTTTTAGCATTTTATATAAATTTCAAATAGTTTGGGTATTTGTTAAATAAAAGAGTTACCTCTGTAATATTCTGTGTGTTTATGGGGACATCTAGTGGCTAACGAAGATATTTTCATACCATTGTAGACAAGATGTTTAGGTGAATGTTCTTAAAGTACCATTGAGATTCAAGAAAAAAAAGGCACTTGTTTGTCAAGTAATTACTAAACTAACAATATTTATTGGACATAAATAATTTTTTGGAAAATGTGAATTTTTGAAGACTCTGTTTATGAGTTCAGGAATACCATGTTATTTTTGTTGCATCACTTCCTCAGAGCTGAATCATGATGGTGTGTTTTGGCTAGCAGTGGGGAGAGGGTGGGGAAGGATAGAAAATAAACAGCCTATATTTAGATAATTAGATACGGCTGAAATTGACATCACATCTTTTCCCCATCACTGGCCCAGAAGCAGACCTTGCTTCATGAAATGCAACCATATCTGTCCAGTAAGGTAAATGTCCTCTCATACACACACATGTATCATGGATTCTTCCAGGGTCCCACAAGGCATCAACATTTTTTTTAAATTAAAAAATAGCTGTATTACTTTTTTTAACAGGATTAGAAACACTGAGTATTAGTAAACTTTGGAGTGGAGACAGTTAGATTGCATTAAATGGACACTATCACCTCAACATGTATTTAGTTTAATTTTAAAGAGCACTAAAACGGTATATATATTGTGGGATGCATGCATATGGACTGGATGTTGGTGGCAGTTGACACAGTGATTGTATTTGGTGGTAGATCTTGTTACAATGACTAGTGAAGACGTTTATCCCACGTTACACAAGTCTGCTGGAGCAATACAATTGTCATATACAGGGCAAGTATTAGCCACCAAATTGTCCAAATGTCCAATGATTTTTCGGCCATGGGCATTGTAGTGGTGGTGCCATGGGTAGAGATTGAAAAAGAAAATAGCTTTTTCAAATATTTCAGGCCTTCACATCACATAATATTACTAATTTGTCCAGAGTGTTTGGAGGATGATGGGAAGGTGTGCTACTATGTGAGGTGCCATCACATTTACCATCCTCATGTATCTGATTCTTCATGGTTTGAATAAGCATCACCTAATGGTCCTGGGTAAGGTTGGAGAGTGCTTGACAGGCTGTCCGTGAATCAGTAATGTATTACAGTGGGAGTTGTTGATAACATCACTAAATTGGTGGAATGACATTGGGAAGAGGAGGTAGAGGCTCTGGTGATCAACATCTGGAGTGGCAATTTCTCAGCTGGAGGATCTAGTGGTCTGTGCATTGTTGACGAGGGTCATTTCTTTGTCAACTGGTCACCACAGTGGGGGCTATGTAGAAATGCAGGCAGATGGGCCCAACAAAGTATCTGGAACAACCCGTAGATGTGGAGTGACAGAATGAGCTAGAAGTGTCTCTAGATCAGGAACATTTCAAGTCTGCTCCAACATGGTCCTCAGTATGAAAAAAGGGTTGAGAACTGAGTTATAGAAAGGTTAGGAGAAATTATTAAAATAGATTGATGGAGAGATGTTATCTAGTTACCACCTTGAGCTATATAGCCACAACATTTACATTATTAGTAATTGGTGTAAAAGAGTAAGTCTGGTTTACTTTTTGTGAAAGGTGCAAGCATTCAGCCTTCCTGTGAAAATGTTCTTGGAAATATATTTTGTTACAGTCATGATCTTTTCCTGATGAATATTAGCTTTAAGTTATATTAGTACATGGGCGTAGGAGCCCCAAAAAATCTGGGAAGGGATAATTATACTCTACTTCCAGGACAGGAAGCAGGGGTGGATCTACCGCCCTGGTATGGGGGGCCCCACGCCTCTAAAACTTTTTTTATTATTCTCAATGCCCTTGGCTCCCCCTAATATGATTAAAAATTATGTAATAAATATATATATATGTATGTATATATATATATATATATATATATATATACATATATACGGTAATCCAGGTTATCTGGCACCTAACTAACCGGGACTTTCAAGCAACCGGCACCGGCAACAATTCCCCTTAAAAAAAAAAAACTCTGGCATAACCGGCACTATCCGGCACCATTCAACAGTTTCAAGACTGCAAAAAAAAACTAACTTTTTTTCTAATAGTTTTTTGGGGGCCTATATGGCCACATTAAACACTAATGCCTTTTTGAAGGCATTTCGAGGGATTTTGGGGGGTTTAAGGGTCGTTTAGACACTTTATTGGGGAACTCCCGATTAACCGGCAACTACACTTATCAGTCAATAGGGACACCCCGTGGGTGCCTGGTAAAGGGGGGTTTAAACTGTGTGTGTATATATATATATATATATATATATATATATACAGTATATAAACATGCAATATAAGTCTATATGCCAACTCATTATGTGTATTATATGTATTATATATAATGTATGTCTAAATGCCAACGTATTATGTATAGAAATTATGAGTCAAAGCTTTCATTGGTAATTTAGTAATGCATAATTCAGTTTATTTTTGCTATTTTTTTCCCTATTCATTTAATATGGGAGGGGGTGACCGCATCCCCACAGTTCCTACGGCCCTGTTATCCACCATTTATCAGCACTGACAAAATATAATTAACTGATAAAAAGCTCAAGTATGTAAAGAAAGGTTCCACATTATTATTAATGCCAGAAAAAGCTAATTTAATGTAATAGACATCAACTAAAAAATATACACACTTGAAACAATGTTTGAAGTTCAACAATCTTTGTACTTCATCAATAATTTAAAAAAGTACTATTTACAGGAAAATAAAATCTAATTTTATAGGTCAATTTTAGTATTGGTAAGATATTTACTGCAGCTAGCACTCTTGGCACTTTACAAATAAGTAGAGGAGTAATGGAATATGGAGTTTTGGGCACCACTTCAAAAAATACGACATTGTAAAGCTTGAAAATGTACAAAGAAGGGCAACAAAATTAATATAGAGAATGGAGAGAAAAAATATTCCACTTAAACAATGAAAAGGGTTCTTCACTGTAAGGTCATTCAGACTGTGGAACTCTCTACTAAAGAAGCAGATTCAATAGATAACTTCAGGCTTTTATAGGATAACTAGAGTAGTGGTATTAATCCAGGGTATTTGATTACTAGTATTTGGGGTCAGGAACATTTATTGTTCTTCCTATGAGCCAATTGGCAATGTTTCAATTGTTTGTTTTTGTTTGCCATCTTCTGGATCCTTTTGCAATTCACATAATACAAGGATCAGAGTAGATTTAAAAGGTTGAACTTGATGCACTGAAAGTATTTTTACTATGTTACTATCTAAAGAGAAAATATTACTTATTTGTATTTTTACTTTTGTATTTCTTTATTAGTGCTTCTATGTTTCAATAACTACATTTTCAGGTTATATTATCTGATCACTAGGGGCAGATAACATATCACATACTAGGGCCGCTATCCTCTATTGACTTTCTATCAGATCTCTTCCCTCTCCTACTAAATGAAAAACCTTTCTAACTTTGCATTCCCTCCTACCTAAGCAAACTTTCACTTTCTTCCTGACCCTTGCTACTCCTTATCTGTTTATTCTTGCCCAGGTTTCTGCCTCTTCCATTCCCTTTAGATTGTAAGTAGTGAGTTTCCAATCTTGTAGGGTGCTTTGGAAAAAAAACACTTTTTACAAAGATTCTAAACTCAACACAGGGGCCTCCATTTTCTTCAGTTTTGTTAACATTGTACTCTTCCTTGTTCTTATCCTCTGTACAGCACTACGGAATATGTTGGCACGTTACAGATAAAAGTTAATAATAATAAATGTTGTTTAAAAATATGTCCTCAATAATAATAATGTGTTTTTCCCCATTTAGGTATGGGATGAAAGATTAGCCAAGTCTGCAGAGTCCTGGGCCAACCAATGTAAATGGGACCACGGGCCTACTCGGCTAATGCGCTTCATAGGTCAGAACCTCTCCATTCATTCTGGAAGGTACTTTTTCTTTAATCTAGATTGCAGAGAGTATAACATTACCAGTTTTTTGTATAACTTGAAAAATCCGGCAGGGAATTAATGAAATATTTTGGTATAAAATACACTGGCCTTAACTTGTTGGCCTTCTCCCTAAATTGAATATAAAAATATGCTTGTTACTCCTTTTCCAGAAAATCCATTTAATTTGAAAATCAGATATTCTCTACGGCCTGAACTGTTAATGTTAGTAGCTGATGTTAGGCCTATTGTAGATTGTACAGTCCTTCCAAAACATACTTTTTTTTTCAAATTGTACTTTTACCATCTAATTTTTCCCCCTGCAAATCCTTTTATATCATTCTTGAAATATTTAGTTTTATTTTTATATTATTCACATGAGTTCCTTATAAATGTACACCCTATCATGTCTTCCTTGGGACAAAATGATGAGAAGGGTCCTCAATGTTTGCTGTACTAATGTGTATATACAAATATGACATATTATATTTACTCTCTTTAAGGGTATGTACAAATGTTATTCAAGTATTTTTTGCACTATGGAATTTACTGGTACAGGGACCACACTGATTATCCGGCATCCTCCATTCCAACCACTTGCCAGATTAACCAATTTGCCGAACCAGCAGTTGTTGGGTGGTTTCTGGGTTACATAGATTCAGAGGCCATTCAGAAATCCCATACAGAAGAGACCCAGCCTGGAGAGGAGCCACAAGCAGAAGGCAAAATTGAAAAGGGTGCCAACGCCACAGCCGCGTGGACAATCCCAACAGCCATCACAGGAATTTCCTGTTGTAAATGTCTCCAGGCTTAATGAGGTGCCGTACCATCTGTTGCAAGATAATCGGTGTTGTACCTGTGTTTTATTAGTTTACTTGCATAATTGTATCCAACAGTGCGAACCACACCTTGGTTTGAGTACAAGGTCAAGTTAGAAATATGAAATGGTACTCCAAAGTGACACGTACATATTTTCATGCAACAATGTATATATTCTGTTAAAAGTTACATTTCACATAGTATATTAGTATATTATTTTTATAATATTTTTATTCTTTTTTTTATTTTTTTTTATAGATATCGCTCAATTGTTGATCTTGTAAAAGCTTGGTACGATGAGCGGCAGCATTATTCCTTTCCTTATCCTCGGGAATGCAAGCCCAGCTGCCCAACTAAATGCAGTGGGTCAGTTTGCAGCCATTATACACAGGTACTGTGACCCACAATGGTCAATACAAATATTTGGAGTTGACCATCTATTGATATCTCTGAAGCGGTTAATCATTCATTGAAATAATCTTAGTCTTAAGGCATTTGCATGGAAGTTTCACAATTTATCATTTGTTTTCAAGGTCTGTATTGATATAAATCCCCTTCTGGATCGCTACATTGTTGTGGTGAAGGGGCTTGTGCACCTCAATGAAACCGTGAGCTATACCATGTAGGGTTACCCAAGATGGGCAGGTCATAGCAGCGAGGTCAAACAAGTTGTGGTCCACTGGAGAAGGAATTGGCAACCCACTCCAGTATATTTGCCAAGAAAACCATATGGATAAGCATAACCAGAAACACAGACCGATGTGCCTGGCATGCTCCATCCATATGGTCACTGAGAGTCGGACACAACTGAAGGACAACAACATTCCTACAGATAAAACCCATGTAGTCGAATCTCAGCATCACTTACCACTGACTTCATATAAAATAATAATACTTGACTCTTAATAAGAATAATTGTGTAATTGATAGTAGGCTGGCACAAACATACAACAAACCGTGTAACATTCACTCTTTATTGATCATTACGTGTGAAATTGTATTAATTAAAAATATTTAAGAACACCATAATCTTTTGGATTAATTTCTACAATAGGAAAGCAAACTAAATACTTGTTAGGACTGGCAATGAATAGTAAAAATATTTGCACTAAAATATATGAGTTTCTGCATAGTCAATCATTCTGAAACCAACATTTTATAAAATATAATCCATATAAGCTTAGCCTATTTTTATGTAAATTCCATGTAAATTATTATCTTTGACATGCTTTGTTTGTCTATCAGTTTCTTCCTCATATATATATATATATATATATATATATATATATAAAACACAATATACAACACCCTGGTACGCTTACATTATAGTTGTACTTTGCCAGCCCAACATTATTAATTATCCTCCAATATTTAGTTTAACTGGTCATGGAAGGTTTCTAGACTTCACTAGGAATATAATATCCCCATTTGCATTTATGTACTATATTTTATTAAGCAGTGCTTATAAGCTCTGTTTTTCTGAGTAAAATTGAACACATGCGTTTCGGGACTGCTTTCTGTTTTGATACAGCTTTGGAATCTACCATTTTGGTTACAGTGGGAGAAGACCATGAATGCACAGGAAGTTTATGTCTGCATAATGGGAAAGTGGCAGTTACAATTGCCAGTGTTCTCAGCAGGACTAAAGATGTTTATTAAATTATAAGTATACACCAACCTGAGAATGTAACTTGCAGCAGCAGCAGACACACAAATAAAATGGGACCCTGCAGTAAAGATGGGGAAAAAATATTTATTTATTTGCTTTTTGCTCTCTCAAAACATATTGTCCATTAACATTTTTAGTTATGGGAAAGTCCTCAGTGGCCGTGCAAGGTTTCTTCAGAAATTCCCCCTTATTCCTGAAATGATCTCTCCATATTTTTATAAATGCCATATAGCAATTCACTCTTCTGCGAACCTCCTTCCTCCTCCTTGGTGTCTCACTTGACATCTGTAGGCAGTTAAGCATTTTTCCTTGCACTTCTGTTTTCCTACATCTTCTATCTTACGTGCAGATATTTATTTTCTGAGGGAGACCGTTTCCTTCTCACATTTCACTTTTACGTTCAGCAGACACGTGTGAGGTGAGAACCGGTGGTTTTCATATAAAACACGGAAAACACACATTTCAGATGTTATTTATGGCTGCTCCTCTATTTGCTTCATTTTCGCCTGTGTTTTTGATTAAGGCACTGACAGCTGGTGGTTTAGGAGCTCTGTTCAAGATGAATAAAACACTGCTGGCCTCACACTTGCTGCTAAATATGAAAACCATCCTTTCAGGTTTAGTGTGAAATGAAAGAAATCACCAATTTTAACACTGAAATAATTAAATGAATCATATGGAATATCTGCTTTCATTTTTGTTATAATTAATTGGAATTATCAAGATATTTTCTAGATTTTATGCCTCAAAGAAACACACACACGTCCAAGTCTGTATTCTCAGCAAATTGTCCCAGCATCACCCTTAGCGTTTCCCTTCTGTGCTCATATATTCTAAAAACTAATCCACTCCCCCCAGCTTGTGCAGATGTTAGGTTTGGCTCTGGGACCCCCACATCTTAGTCCGAGAATATTCTCACAGAGTCCCAAGATCTCTCATAGTTTAGTTTTAAGCACTTATCAGGGAGGATCTGTGCATTCTTCACACAGGTTATACGTTCTCTCAATAATGAAGCATTCTTCCATTTTTTCTTGTTTGTGAAATAGTAATATTTTATTAAGTTCAAATCCAGGTTAATAAATTAAAATCACTTCTATATATTTTAGCATTGGGACCAGATGAAATGTTACTCTTATGTATAGGAGGATCAAGTGATTTCTTCAATCTCAGTGATTACTCAACCACCACTGCAGTTATGGGTTGTAGAACTCAAAAAGAGCTCTTATCCAAACACAAGTACGGTAAGTATGAGATCTCATAAAAAATGGGGACATCATATGTCTGCAGTCTCCCATACATTATATATATATATATATATATATATATATATATATATATATAATGTGTGTGTGTGTATGGGAGGCTGCACTTTTGAAACAAATGATGTCCCCATTTGTTATGAGGTCTCACACTTACTTGTGTTTGGATAGATATAAATATGTGTGTGTGTGTATATGTTTGTAGTCAGAACCCTCTCCCTGGTAGCTGGTGGTGTGACCAAAGCTACATCTTCTTGGTCTGCTTAGAGGGCCAAGGGATATAGAGATGAGAGGATGTAGGCAGCAACGTAAAACGGGCTGCTTGATAGGTATTATTAGCCTGGGTTTAGGTAAAGAATTGTTTTAACGTAACGTGAACAGTCACACAAAGGTCTTAATTCAGTGCCAAGGTGGAATTTTATTTGTGGTCAATATTTGGTAGCATTGTGAAGAAGATTGTGTAGCAGAGTGAGCAGGAAATAACTTTTCATCTTCTGCTCTTGAAAGATTTAGTAGTTTTTCTCATCACAAATAATGTAAGAAATGTAGGAAAACTTGATAATATAATTCCTAAACTGTTCTTTTCTTGTACCTAATAGTTGATAGAGCGGATGTATGCGTGGAATAATATGTTTTTGGAATGGAGGAGGTGTAACTGTTGTTTTGGGCCCTTTTGCTTAGATAATCTTAAGCATTTGCCATTAAAGTAGAGTTCCCACATAATAATGTGTTCTTATAAGTAAGGTTAAATTATAGAATTTGTGAAAATTCAAAAAGACCACCAAAAGTTTGACTGGCTGTTAAACATGTGACCCAAACAAAGCTCAGAATTCTAAGTGACCATGACAGAAATGGAGCATCATTTCTTCTAAAGTGGCTCCTGTTCTCCTCAAAGTGGAGCAGCAATTGGCATAATAGGCAAGCTCCATAACTTCTATATAGTTACTCCCCTAGGTGTGTCTCATATAAATGAAAACATTTTTGTATGTGAAACTTGTCCTATCTCTCTAATATGACCAAGGGAGGTGTATATGATGTGATGCAATAATTTCAGGGATGAAATCTTAACAAAAAATATATATTCTTTTTCCAGATGGTGTGGGCGTCATCCAACAGAATAGGCTGTGCTATTAACACCTGCACAAATATAAATGTCTGGGGAAGCACGTGGCGAAAGGCAGTATATTTGGTGTGTAATTATTCAATAAAGTAAGTAAAAATTATGTGTAAACCCTTCTCCAATACAAATATATATATATATATATATATATATATATATATACATACAGTATCTCACAAAAGTAAATACACCCCTCACATTTTTGTAAATATTTTATTTTATCTTTTCATGTGACAACACTGAAGAAATGACACTCTGCTACAATTAGTAAGTGTACAGCCTGTATAACAGTGTAAAGTTGCTGTCCCCCCGAAGGGAGTGGCTCATGCTCTGCTTCAGTATGTCACAGTACATGTTGGCATTCATGGTTCCCTCAATGAACTGTAGCTCCCCAGTGCCGGCAGCACTCATGCAGGCCCAGACCATGACACTCCCACCAACAAAAGTATACAACTATACTGAGGAAAGGTAGTTGAAATAATTCCTAAATGACAGATAAATGATAAGGCACAAAAAGCACAAAAACACTGATATGAGATGAAACCCTCAGTTTGAACGTAAACAGCGATGCAGAGAGAGTGGAGGCAGCATCTGACATCATCAGGTAATGCAAATAGGGGGAATCAAAAAACATATTATAGAAAATATGAGTATGTATATCTGTTTGGTCTGGGCCTGCAAGAGTGCTGCCGGCACTGGGGAGCTACAGTTCATTGAGGAAACCATGAATGCCAACATGTACGACCACTGCCTTGCTAAAGAAATTGAAGGTAAAGGTGATGGACTGGCCAAGCATGTCACCAGAGCTAAACCCTATTGAGCATCTGTCGGGCATCCTCAAACGGAAGGTGGGGGAGCGCAAGGTCTCTAACATCCACCAGCTCCATAATGTCATCATAGAGGACTGGAAGAGGACTCCAGTGGCAACCTGTGAAGCTCTGGTGAACTCCATGTCCATGAGGTTTAAGGCAGTGCTGGAAAATAATGGTGGCCACACAAAATATTGACACTTTGGGCCCAATGTGGACATTCCCACTTAGGGGTGTACTCACTTTTGTTGCCAACAGTTTAGACATTAATGGCGGTGTGTTGATTTGTTTTGAAGGGACAGCACATTTACACTGTTATACAGGCTGTACACTTACTACTTTACATTGTAGCAGAGGGTAATTTCTTCAGTGCCGTCACATGAAAAGATATAATAAAATATTTATATGTCAGGGGTGTACCCACTTTTGTGAGATACTGTACATGAACATGTCTGAGATATGTAAACTTATTCATCAAGAAGTATGATGCCTGCTCTCTTAATAACAGACATATATTCCATGCCCCCTTCTGGATTGCTACCTTGTAGTGGTGAAGGGGCTTGTGAACTCAATGAAGCTATGAGCTGTACCATGTAGGTTCACCCAAGATGGGTAGGTCATAGCAGAGGGGTCATTCAAATCACTGTGCACTGGAGAAGAAACGGGCAACCCACTCCTGGATAGGCACAACCAGAGACATAACAATAGATGTACCTGGTGTGCTGGGGTCCTATAGAGTCATGGAGGGTTGGACACAAACTAAACAACAATATTTTGTTCAGCTGAAATATATATACAGGGGTGTCCAAGTTCAGTCCTGTTGGGCCACACACAGGCCTGTATTTAAGCATTTATTTTTTGTGCACACGTGAGTCAATCAGGATGACTGAAGAAGTGATAGCCTCACCTGGTTGCTGCAGAGATATCCTGTATGCAGCCCACCACGACCGAACTTGGACACCCATGGTGTAAGACATCCATACTTAAGAGTAGAGAATGGCATTTAAATGACTTCCATGTTGAGTCATAATCACGGCCCACAGAAGTGTTTCTGCTCCTTGGGCGAACCTTAAGATATCTAGCCCCAGTGAGTTGCTGGAAAAACTACATGTCACATTTCGGTATGTTTAACGTTAAGGTCAAGTATTATTTTTTATAACTATTCATTATATTAAAATATACATCTATAATTTCCTGAGCTTACTATGCATTTATTGATAGAACAATCAAATACAAATAATTCAAGGAAAACTGAAACAAAACACAACCAAATAAAATGAAAACTATTCCAAAACATGCATGGTTGTAACAGGACGGGGTGTTTCATTTTGACACAAGCCCTATGAAAAAGTGCTTGATAGGCCCTATATATTTTGATGTTGTAGGCAGCTGCCAACTGCACCCATATGATGGAGCCAGCCATGGCACAATAGGGACTACCAGTATTTTTACTGCCTTCCAATCCAATCACAAACCGTTTTAGTTTGCATTACCTGGTATGCAGGATAACAATTTTTCTCTCCATAAAATCGGCAAAGATAAAATCACTGGGAGTTGGACACAACTGATCAACTAAAGACACACATAGGCATAACAACCTACTCCGAGAGCAGCACTCTCTTATTTGGTTCTATCCTTAGTTTAGGGTGTAAGCCTGGTCTCAAACAGAAGAATGATCCAACCCCAAATACCAGTCAACAGGAGAAACAACAAACTCCATTAGTGAGGTATAGCTGAATTTTGTAAGGTGCCATGAGTATGGAGTCCACATCTGGAGCACCCTATGTTGTTTCAGGGAAGAATTTCCTGGTCTGGATCACTCTTTTCTGTAAGACCAGACTGATAAGATACATTATAATCCCTCCTGTGAACGGCACAAGCGATCTAAAAGAGTGCTGCTCTCTGAGTATGTTATTATGCCTGTATAATACATCTATTAAAGGGATATGGAAGCTTTCCTGTTTTTGATATTGAAATAAACTACCTTCCAAATAGTCCCAACAAAGGTCCACCCCCAATAGCTCATTCACAAAGATTTTCTGTAGTACTAGATGTACACGAATAGAAACTCTGTATGTATGAGCTGATGGGGGCGGACCTTTTCAGGGACTATTTCAAAGGTTTTCACTGAGAAAAAATAGAACTTTTTCTCACTTGTTAATAAAATGAGGTTTAGATATGCAAACAAACACTTTAGTAGTTTTATTTTAGTATCAAATACAGGAAACCTTCCATATCCCTTTAATAGTGATCCAGACCATGCAATTATTCCCTGAAACAACATAGGGGTCTCCAGACGTGACTACTTGCTCATGGTGCCTTACAAAGTTTAGCTACACCTCACCAAGGTTTATTTCAAAATTAAGAAAGGGAACCTTCCATATCCCTTTAAGGTCTGTTCATTCTTAGACTGAGCTTCTCTATCCCAGCCTCTAAATGTATGAGTGTTTCCATTGCCTAAATAAATGCTTTGATGGAGCAGGATAATGTGTCTACCTTTATTCCAATGGACACTGGAAATGTTCACCATAATGGACAGCAAATTTACTTTAGAAAGGGCAGTTTTAAATGTTAAATGATCTTGCCTGCCACAAACCCTTAGTTTTTCCATAAATAAAACCATTATTGACCAAAGGAAAAACTACTAGTCTATGCCAAGCTCTTCAGAATAGTTGCAAAGGCTTTTCCAGTTTATCTTGGCATGTTTCAGAGCTACTTTCTCAGAAATGTCAAAAGTCCAAGGATAAATTACTGCTATACAGATGGGTTTTTTTTAATCCTTGAACATCTCACTTACCCCGAAGAAAACTGTCCTTGATAAAGATGACATCTGTGTATTTGAACAAGTCTCGGGTTCTCATTAACTGATCTCTTGGGCCCTCACTGTATATCTGTGAATAGACTCATGATAGACAGAAAATATGTTCACTAAGCACCCTCAAGAATAAATCAGAGCCTGGATTTTCAGGACATTAAATAGCAAAATTATTATGGGTAGTTAGAACTGAAAATTACTAATTTAATTTGAAGCCGAAGGATATATATAGTTCTGCAGGTTGGTGAACTATGTTGCATATTACAAAAAAACAAAAATAGTTGCATAAAAAAAAAATGTTGCAACATCATAGGCATCATGTTTTTATATGCAATTATGCCACATTGGAATTAGCCATTTTGTTTTTTTCTAGATTAACTTAATGAGGTGGGAGAAGATGAATGGAAAGCAAATTAATTTAGAAGGGCACACTCCCCTAAAAATGTAGCCAGGAAAAAACAACCAAGTAAAAAATACGGATGAACGTAGTAAATAAGAATTTCACAGAAAAAAAAATAAATTTTGTTAATTTACTTTTCTTTAAAAAATCATTATTCCCTTAATCAAGTTTAGTTATTCAAAAGGTTAAAATAATGAGACTACAGTTGGAATTGTAAAGGGCAAGAACAATGTCAAATCAAATTTATTTTTTATTTAAGAACACTATAAGAGAAGATTAACTTTGTAAAAGTGAATGAAGTAGTCAAGTTTGTATCCCAGTTGCTCCTCCTATTTATATATATATATATAGTTAGAGCAATATTTCTTCCACTGCTAGGAACAGCACTACCCCGGTGTAAAACCTTTATCCACCTTCCTCAGGCTCCTCTTGGCTCGGATATCTGGGAGACAGAATGATAACACACACACAAGGTAGTCATATCAAATTGTCTCAGTCTATTGAGTGTTACACAGTAAATTATATAGGGCTTTGCCTGCCCATCATTTGCATTTTTATCAGAGGTACCTGTTGACTTGGTCAGCTATGCTGGGTCAACAATTACATGTCATGGTTGGTTTTGTCTATTATAAGTATTTTCCACCTATTTTATATTATGAACACTCTAAGAGAAGATTAACTATGTAAAAGTGAAGGAAGTTTCTAGTTTGTATCCCAGTTACTCCACTGAAATATATATTTATATACACATATTTACCTTTATATAGGCTTGACAAACATATGTCCAGTCTAGAGGGATCTCTCGTTCATGGATATAATGATGATATTTATATACAATGTATAGAAAAATATTTTTTTTTGCCTGGTGGAATGATATATTTTTCAATCATTAACTGTATCCTTTTCCCCTTAGGGGTAACTGGATTGGTGAAGCACCTTACAAGTTGGGACGGCCATGCTCAGCTTGTCCCCCCAGTTACGGAGGCGTCTGCAACAACAACATGTGCTATTCTGGAGTCAAATCCAATAAACTAACCTTGTTTTAATATATTTAATACAGAAAATTCATAGCAGCTGTTGTATTAAAAACATAACCAGAATGTCCAATTTGTGTGAGGTGCAGGTCTTGAAGTAGATTGGTATCATGTCTTTGATATATATGATACATGCTTCATATCGTCTGTTTTATGTGGTCAAATTCCATTTTATAGGAAATCATGTGCAACAGGTCTGCGTAGGTCCTTTCCTGATAGAAGATGTGAAAAGGTCACGCTCAATGGCTTATATCTTCAGCCTTAATTTCTATACAAATGTGTAAATCTTACAGCAACTAGAATGTACATTTTACCACAACTTGCCACTGTAGGGTCACACAATAATGGTTCATTCTTTAATTAGTAGCTTGTCAATAATGTTGTATTGTTTGTTGGAAGCACTTATGTTTGTACATAGCATGTCTAAATGTGATGGTATTACACTAAAAGTCATTGTATTTTTCTTTAGGATTATTATACAGAAAGTAGTTTTTATTATAATTAATATTAGCTATAGATAGATTAGATACGGCACAAAGCCATCGCTTCAACTTTACTAAGCTGGATGAAGTAGACACAAACTTTAGAGTCCTAGCTGAAAAGTATCTTCATAGATTTATCTGAGCACTTTCTTCTTCTGGAGTGTTCTCCAGGCTGTGTTCAGTGAGGCTCCCATTTTGTATATCCAGTGATAATTACTCCAAAACCTTAAACTCTCTGGGAAGGTCTGTAGTATTGAACCTGGTAAGCTATGTCATGGTAAATGGAAGAATCTTGTAAGGTTGAGCGATTTTGGAGTCCTGTCCATAATTTTTTATCCAAATTAGGGTTTAATGGCTGAAATATTTGTGGAAGCACTGTCCTAATAGATACATGAAGTAGAATCCTTTGGTGTTTCAAAAGTACAAATTACACACATGGCTACCGTGTATCTTATACATAATAATTAACTGTATCTATTATTTTTTCCTTTATGAAGATTCTTGGTTCTGTAGAGCAGTGTTTTTCAACAGTCAGTCCAAACTCTAGTTTTGGTCCCATAAATATTCTATCTGTTCAGAAAAATGGAAGCTGAGGAGAGAATGACTTCCTAAACATGTCATGGACATTGGTCAAAGTTGTAAATAGATTACTAAACTTGTATTAAGTATGGCTCTGGTTATGATGGTTTGGAGCTCAATGGTGATCCATGGCATCAGAGGCTCAAGAACCATTCTTCCTAGAATATCACCATCTTGCCTGTCTTCAGGATCGGCGCTACAGTATGTACTTTATTGAAACATTGAAGCAAACTTCTGCACCATATAATGTGGAGGAAAAGTCGATGAAACTCTAAAGCTAGTCATCTAACGAAAATAATCTACAGGAATCGTCAGCTAGTTTTGAAATTGTAGTGATCGCTAAGGTAGGATCAAAGGGACTCCACCACTCCAACAATAAGTTGGTTTCATCTTAAAAAGAAAAACAATTAAAAACGGACTTTACACTGTACTGGCTGTTTTTTCTATACAGTGAATAAATTATGAGATATTCAGCATTGATCGTGCAGCTTATTCTAAAGTGTGCTTGCTAAACATGGCTGATGCGAGGCCTGAATGCATGATAACCTTAGTGGGCGTTGTTTCGTGCCACCACAGATAATTCTAATTAACACATCAAAGCAGCTCATTAGTATTCAAAAACCAATCATTTGCATACAAATACAGAAGAAACATTGCTGATTATCTCAGGAGTTATACTTTAAATCAAATAAACAGTAGAATTGTTTTTGATGTTAAGAATAACTCCAAAAAAACAACAACTTTATTTTGGAATCTTCTTAAGAATCATTACATAGTATTTATGTACATATATTTTTTAGGTGATGAATACCTTTTTTTGTCATTTTATAAAATATGTAAACTCTGTTTAATATATATGTTAACGTGAAAAGTTAACATAAATCACAATATGTGACGGATTACAATTTAGTCTGTTGGTAGGTCTGGTTTAAAACTGCCCAGATTAAAGGGACATCGTAATGCTACAACAATGACACTTTAAAAGTATATATTGCATCTAAAAATTATATTAATCTCTATATTGCATCTTTTACCACTAAAATGTATAAATGTCATTTTATACATATATATACCAGTGTAAACATAACTTTTGTCTAGCTTGGGCTAAAGAGTGAAAACATAGCAGTATTGTTTGGGCTCTCAAGCACTACATGGTCACCAATGCCATGTCCATTGCATACTTAGAGTACCAGGATAAACTTATATGGTATGAAAGTATAATGGTATAGGGTCAGTGTAAGTGTCAGAGCAAATGCTGTGGGTATATAGTTCACCACTTGTTAAAGAAATGTTTCTGGCCTGATGTGTTGGGTTTGTCTCCAACTGGTGTTCAATCCAAACCAAACACTAATTAGAACATTGAGTATCAATATCATTGGTATTCATCCATTCAATTATTATACGGATCTTTCTGTTTTTGGGAGCGGGCTCTGCACCTGATTATTTTAACAATTCCTCATACATTGGCTTTATTACTTTCAGTTTTATTATGTATAATAAAAGTTATATTTTAATACACTAGGGTCACTACTTTATGAGAGATTTTTGTTGTTGTTTTTGTCGTTTAGTAGTGACCTCATGGACTGTAACCCACCAGACACATCTTTATGTCCATGGTCATGCTGATCCACTTGGTTTTTAATGCAAAGATACCAGAGTGGTTTGCTAGTCCCTTCTCCAGTGGGCCACAGCTTACAGCTCCAGATATCCCCCCATCCAAGTACTGACCAGGCCCAACCCTGCATGGCTTTAGGGTGGTGTGACCTCTTGGTTCCCTGACTGGAATTGAACCCAGGTTGCAGCTGTGGAAGCACCGAATCCTAACCACTGGACCACCAGGGAACTCTAAAGATATTTACTGTGTTCTAATTAGTGGAATGAACACCAGATCACTCTGGAATTAAATTGCCACATACATTATCATACTGTCAGTATTTTCATTTGTCTCCACCTACTTCATGCCACATGACTCACATTATTTGCCCAAGAGTCATTGAGGTTACTTGTAGCTCCTTAATTATTCATGAATTGTGACTTATCTCCTCTACCCCTGTGTGCATGTATCCCTGTCCTCTATCAGATGTCATCAACGTATCTGTTTTTTGTAGGTCCAATTTCCAAAAAGTAATGGTTAAAGGAACTTGAACTAACAGGTGTTGAACTATATAGTTATAGCCATTTTATCTGGCACTTACATTGGCCCTTCCAAGCTTTCTTCCAGAATTCTTGAAAATTATAATATGTAGTATAATCTCCCAAATCTGTTTCAATTCACTTGATATCAACAGGAGATGCAAAGAGAGTACATGTGTATATAGGTCTCATTGGCTGACAAGCATGGATCATACAATTTAGAGCAAGTATACATTTAAAGTTGGTTATTGAGCACTGGGTGTTATTGAAAAAATGGAACCCTTAGTTTGAAATACTAAAATGGGTAATCTTTTAATCAGAATTACATGGTGCTGAGTTTTAGTTGCTGCAAAATTTAGAAAATATATGTGTGAAATGTAATTATTTATATTTGTACTTACTCCATATTACCAGTAAAGTAGAAATTACACACATGCCCATTGTGTATCTAATATATGGTTATTGATTGTATATAGAACGGTTATGCTGTATATGAACATTGTGAAATATATAAATTCACCAAATGTCTGAAAATGTAAAATGCCTTAATAAAATAATACAAAACTTACCAAATAAATCTGTAATGTTTTATTAAATTAGAATATCATATATAACTAATTATGAGGTGCTAAGCCTAATATAGTGTGTTTTATACCAATATACCACAAGTTAAAAAAAATACTTAAGAAAAACAAGTATGGTAGTTTTGAGTCAGTATCACTAGCCAAATGAGACAGTTTAAAAAGGCACAGTCCAGTCCTATAATACCAGGCAATTCTAATATCAAAAGGAGAAATTTAATCTAATGCCAGATAACAACTTTTTCTGAGAAATTCAGAAAGGCCAAAGAGACCAGTCCTACCTGCAGGTTGTATAGGTTCTGTATCCCCACACACAGGATGGCCGAACTGGAATCTAGGGTCACTTGCAGATTCTCTGGCCAAGTTACCGGGTTCCAGGACAAGATGCAGAAATTAAGAGACCAGTACTACACGCAGGTTGTATAGGTTCTCTATATCCCCACACAGGATGGCTTAACTGAAATCTAGGACAAGTTGGGCCAAGTTACTGGGTTCGAGGACAAATTGCAGAAATACATTTTCCGTTAAAAAATAATAAATGTTAACCCACTAAATGAAACACACCATGCATATGTGTCCCACACAGAGCATAAACTATTTCTTTCGGTACATAATTTTTTACATGAATATCCAACATTTACAAATAATAAATCAGCAGGTTTTGCCCCAATCAGCAGTGAGACACTTATTTAGATAAAAACAAGTTTCCTCCCTTTGAATAACCCCCATGTGGGCCAGGACTCGCATCAGCCTATTTACCCAGCTAGTTGTCTAGGAGTCTATAGCCCTTGCAATCAGACACCTCCGGATCTGGGCACAACAGGGATTGATAAAATACTGTAAGCCCTGAAGCCAATATATGTAGGGAGTTGAGGTCCAACCCGAAAAGGGGAAATATTTTTATTAGCTTAATGCAATGATTGCACTCCAAAACACACTGTCCACTCAAAATATTGTCCCTGAAAATGGATCTAGCTTCAAATAACCTGGTGGAAAGGAGCCTTAAGTGTCCAGGGCATACAACTAGAACTTTGGGAAAAACATCAAACAACATAAATCAACGAGTGGTAAAGTATTTCATAAAATCTTTATGGCCATTATAATACCCCTTTAATTCAAATGACTACATGGATAATGCCCATCAGTGGCCAAACCCAAAAGTCTAATTGTCCTGGGTTTGTGACAACTGTCTTATGATCAATCACATAATGTATAGCAACTGGAAAAAATAACTACAGTAGATATCCAAACTGGATTAACCAAAAAAAACAAGGCGAGTCCACACCTTAATTCTAATACTATATGATATGTTAAAAGCCAAGGTCTATGTCCCTGAGTATTCATAATAAGCATATATACAGTTGGCACCCAGTCCTATAGGTTTAGCTTTTATACTATTTAATGTGGGAATAGGACAATTACTGCTTAATAACCCCATGTTCATTTTAGAAGTGAACGGGGAGTTAAAACTAAATGCTAGCAGGGAAGGAATTTATTTAAAACATCATGGAAAATGAGAAATAATAGACATTTCTGTCTAACCCTCCCATCTCATGTGGTCCCTTTGATAGTTAGGGCTCCGTAGCCGTCCATTCCACCCCCCCCCCCACCCCCTATCTTGACCATTGGAACATGGAACCATAAATAATGGCAAAATATTTTAAGTTGATTTTGTGAAATCTCATGAAAGATATGAATGCCTTTGCTATGTAGAAATTAATATTTTTTTTATACGGATTACTATTCCCTGCATGACATCATGCAATTCAATGGAAAATACATTTAAAGTCTGATTTCTGCACCAGATACAAGCCTCACATCTATGTTTATGTGATATAGTTGTAGTATATTGCTATGACATGGGATATTGATATAGTATATTATTATGGTATATCACAAAGGTATATTGTGAGTGTGGCCAATAGTTATATGTAAAGACAAGCATGCTAAAAGGGCCTGCCTATAAGAAGTGTAGGGTGACTTACCCTTACTCTTATAAATATAGGGTATAGGCATATACAGTGAAGGGAAAAAGTATTTGATCCCCTGCTGATTTTTAACGTTTGTCCAATGACAAAGACATGATCAGTCTATAATGTTAATGTTCGGTGTATTTTAACAGTGAGAAACAGAATAACAAACAAAAAAAACGAGAAAAACGCATATCAAAAAAGTTATAAATTGATTTGCAGGTCAATGAGTGGAATAAGTATTTAACCCCCTTGTCTTAGTACTTGGTGGCAAAACCCTTGTTGGCAATCACAGAGGTCAGATGTTTCTTGTAGTTGGCCACCAGGTTTGCACCCATCTCAGGAGGGATTTTGTCCCACTCCTCCTTGTAGATCCTCTCCAAGTTATTAAGGTTTTGAGGCTGATGTTTGGCAACTTGAACCTTCAGCTCCCTCCACAGATTTTCTTTGGGATTAAGTTCTGGAGACTGGCTAGGCCACTCAGGGACCTTAATGTGCTTCTTCTTGAGCCACTCCTTTGTTGCCTTGTGTGTGTGTTTTGGGTCATTGTCATGCTGGCATACCCATCCACGACCCATTTTTAATGCCGTGGCTGAGGGAAGGAGGTTCTCACCCAAGATTTGATGGTACATGGTGCTGTCCATCATCCCTTTGATACGGTGCAGTTGTCCTGCCCCCTTAGCAGAACCCCCCCCCCCCCCCCAAAGCATAATGTTTCCACCTCCATGTTTGACGGTGGGGATGGTGTTCTTGGGGTTATGGGCAGCATTCCTGCTCCTCCAAACACGGCGAGTTGAGTTGATGCCAAAGAGCTTGATTTTGGTCTCATCTGACCACAGCACTTTCACCCAGTTCTCAGTCCTTCACGGCGTAGTGTGTTACCAATTGTTTTCTTGGTGGCTATGGTCCCAGCTGCCTTGAGATCATTAACAAGATCCTCCTGTGTAGTTCTGGGCTGATTCCTCACCGTTTTCATGATCATTGAAACTCCACGAGGTGAGATCTTGCATGGAGCACCAAACCGAGGGAGACTGGCAGTTATTTTGTGTTTCTTCCATTTGGGAATAATTGCACCAACTGTTGTCACCTTCTCACCAAGCTGCTTGGCGATGGTCCCATTCCAGGCTTGTGCTAGAATCTTATCCCTGACATCATTGGACAGCTCTTTGGTCTTGGCCATGGTGGAGAGTTCGGAATCTGATTGATTGATTGATTGCTTTTGTGGACAGGTGTCTTTTATAGAGGTAACAAGCTGAGATAAGGAGCACTCCCTTTAAGAGAGTGCTCCTAATCTCAGCTTGTTACCTGTATAAAAGACACCTGGGAGCCAGAAATCTTGCTGATTGATAGGGGATCAAATACTTATTTCCCTCACTGACCTGCAAATCAATGTAAAACATATTTCTGACATGCGTTTTTCTTGTTTGTTTGTTTTTGTTATTCTGTCTCTCACTGTTAAAATACACCGACCATTAAAATTCTAGACTGATCATTTCTTTGTCAGTGGACAAACGTTCAAAATCAGCAGGGGATCAAATACTTTTTTTCCCCACCGTAGGGTATATGCATTACTATTTATAGTCTGGGCTAAGTTATGATGTATTCAAGTGTTATAATATATTTTACTTCTTTACAATGTGCATTGTTATGATATGGTACCTTTATGGTATGGTATATCGGTATGATATATCTTATGATATCATATATTCTTATGATATGGTATTATACATAGTGCAGTGCTAACAATAATGAGTAACAACAAGCCTGCTAAGTGGGCCAAAAAGCTCTTAAATATAAAGCATATAAATGAACATTAGTAGACACTAGCGACTTGCCTGTCAAAAATGACGGTATTGCCACACAATGCAAGGCTCTCCCCCCTCTACTTTACGGCCTCGCGATAAGTGCCATTGAGCCCCGAGATGAACGCTTGTGGCGCGCATAGCAGGCCGAGGCATGTGCTGTGCGCATGTGCAAGCCTGTAACTTTCCTGGCGTGCCTCGAAATTAGCGCATTCTGCACGAACCTCTCTCCACCTCATGTCTCTTTCCCCCCATCTCCCTCCCCTGTGTCTCTTCCCCCTCATCTCCCTCCCCTGTGTCTCTTCCCCCTCATCTCCCTCTCCTGTGTCTCTTCCCCCCCTTTCCCTTCCCTTTCTCACATGCGGGCTTGGTGGTGTTTAAAACTGTAAAAAAATTTCAAGGCCGCAAGACTTGAGGCTTAAATTGGTATTGCTTCAAGCCTTGCGGGCTTCGGCGCTCATTGCGCATGCGCAACCCTTAATTTTTAACATAGCATTATCAACAACTATTATAGTTGACTAGGGCTTTGCTGCTCATTGCCGGCCTCGGCCAACCCTCTACTTTCATGCCTCACAATGAGTACCTTCTGCGCTCCTTGCAAGCCTCTCCCCCCCTCTACTTACGGGCCTAGTGATGAGCGCCTTTGGCGCTCATTTCAAGCCCTGCAATGATTGCTCATTGCCTCGCTCTGAGCACCTTAGATGCTCATTGCAAGCCCACCAATGAGCACCTTTGGCGCTCATCGCGAGGTCCGCAATGAGAGCCTGTGTCTGTTTCCCCCCTCCCTGCCCTGTGTTCTTTTCCCCTTATTTCTCTTCCCTGTGTCTCTTTCCCCCCCTCGCTCACCCTTGAGTTTCTTTCCACCCTCTCTCCCTCCCCTGTGTTTTTCTCCTCTCTCTCCATGCTCAAGTCTTGCGTGCCTCGCGATGAGCACCTTCTGCTGTGTCTCTTTTCCCCCCTCTCACCCCTGAGTCTCCTTCCACCCTCTCTTTCTCCACTGTGTCTTACTCCTCTCTCTCCCTGCTCAAGTCTTGCGTGCCTCACGAGCGGCTAAGTGTTACTGCCTTCGGCCTCGTTTTGAGCCTTTTTCCAAACAATTATGGACGCCATTTTTTTCCTCACTTAGCCGATTTTCGATCTTCTAAAAACACCAATTAAACCTCAAATTAGCTTGCCTTTTTTGGCGGCCTTCCGACGGCTTCCGAGTTACAGGCTTGAAAAAAATCCGGTAAAGTTGTATTATTTTCAAAGTGTTCGTGCCTCGCGCTCATTGGGGGCCTGGCAATGAGTGCCTTGCGGGACCCACGATGAGCACCAAAAGCGCTCATTGCTCATGCGCGAGCCCGTATCTTTTAACATTTCGTGACCAACATTTGTAATTACCACAACTATTATATGTGAGGTACAGAACTGCTTGCGGCCACCCAATAGGAAAGGTCCCACATCTGTTTTTTTCCTAGCATTTTAAAAAACACATATTCAACTTTGCAAAAGTTGTATTTTGCATGAAATTTTTTTTTTAGTAAAACCGGATTAAACTTCCTTGAAATTGACAGGAAGTGTAGAGAGTGTTCATTAGTCTGTAGATCTCATTGGCTGACAAAGGGCAAGCCCAAAGATCAGTTAAACATCTGAATAGGTAACACCTTATTAAATACCCTCTTTCAGATGCAGCAAAATAAAATGTTCGTTCACCATTGTTAAGACAGAAATTAAGACCCTGTCCAAAATCAGAGGCGCCTAAACTCTGTGTTACCCACAATTATGGCAGGCAAAGGTAAAGGGCACTACACAGAATTTTATTGGGACACGCATGTTTTTTTTTTGTTTTTTTTTAAAGATTAGCAGGCGCCTTGGTGCCATGGTGCCAAAGCAACCTTTTTTGTAAGTTAGCTCCAAATCAGATGATACAAGACTAGACAATCAGAGAAAATGGAAATGGGTAAAATGTCTTGTTTTTTTCCCAACCAAAGGTTTATTGAATATTTCCAATACTTTCTTGGTTTAGTATTTCATTTGTTCTTTCTGACATACAAAAGGCACAAGAAAGTGTTGAACCCTGTGATTATTTATGAACATGTGCACAAACATACATAAACCAACTCTTCAGATGATATGGGATTCGAAATCCCAATGTCCTTTTTCATCACTGTTGCAAATACCGGACGTGAAAATAAAATGTAAGTGAAAAATGACATTTCAGGCAATTAATGGATGATCACAATCTTTGAGAATATCAAGAGCTGTTTTGAAGGCATCAAAAAGAATAAAAACAAGTATCATACATTCTATAAACAGCTCAATTAAAAAATAATTGATTTAATGAAAATAACAAAATTAAAAAAAATCAGTAATGCAATTATAACATTTAAATTAATGCAATAATACTCAGTATTCACTTGTCTCCAGAGTTATATGTAAGGGGTTTCATTAGCTGTGCTCTTACATTATAATCTTAAAAATAATTCATGGGACAGTGCTTAAAAAGATAATGGCTTGTATTTGGTCATCACTAATTACACAATAAGTCCACTTTATTTATTCAAATTATAAGTAGTTAGAAGTTAGGAGAATCATATTAACATTACAAAAAGAATATTCTTTTAAGAATAAGCCATAATCAAGGGATTTTGTTGAATGTATACATTGTAATTTTCTCAAAGGCCTGTTGTGAACACTTTAAATATACAATTAGTCATAGTACGATTAACATTAATATGTGTTCTGTCACACGCATGGGCGTAGAAGCAGGGACGGATGAGGGCGGGGAAGGTGGTACAATTGCTGCAGTGGCCCTCAAAACCTTTATTACATTTTTTTTTTTTTTAATTCTCAATGACCCTGCACCCCCAATATAATTTAAAATTATATGTACACACATTTATATATATATATATATATATATATATATATATATATCATGAGTCAAAACTTTCATGGGAATACATACTACATCTATTAGCCAAATCTGGTAATGCATGCTTGAGTTTAATTTTGCTATTTTTTGTGTCCCCTATTCGTTTAATCTGGGGGGGATGAACATGGCTGAATAATACCATTTTGGGCAACTCCAATCCTATGAAGGCCACCAACAGTCCATCAATACTTATCTGCTTGAACACAAGTGGATCGGTTGGAATGAATTAAGCTTAGTAACTCACAGGTTCTATATGAACCGAGAGATCCAAAAATGTTCGGCTGTTGGTGGCCTTCATAGGACCAAGTTGGGCACCACTGATCTAATGCCTGACATATACAGTATGTTCTGTTATGTATACAAATTAGTGCCATAGTTTAATTAACTTCTGTGGAGGCCATAAGCCGTCCCTCGTAATCTGTCGGCTCAGTTAGATCTCTTTTTCTAATCATTGAAATAGTAATCTAATAAAATGTAATACCAAGGAAATAAGATACTACTTTATTATAACCAATGTCCAGAATAATTTAGATAGGCTCAGGGTCTGTCTGTGCAACTTCTTGAAATTTCTATTAGACCTGTCTAGGTTTGTCTGCAATGGCCAAAGAAACAGACTCTATCAGGACATCCTCCTAGTCAGATGTTCTCCTACCCATGGACACCTGGTGGGGATGGAGAGACGAAGATCTGCTGAAATCTTAAAATAGCTACATTGATTGTTTTAAATAATTAATTTATTGCTGATTAGTTATTAAATAAACAATTAAAAGCCTTTTGTATGGCCATTACATTGGTCTTCATGTCAACTTGAGGAACAAAGCCATGTGGCAAGACGAAAGCTCACAGTGACAATGTGCGTCAACCTATTTAAAAATCATTATTAAGAATAATTATATTCATTTTCAACCATACACTTTCTATGGCTTATTCTTAAAAAAACGTTTTTTTGGGGGTGTTTGTAAAATTAATTTAATATGTTTATCTTAATAATATGATAGTTGCATTTCTCTATTATTATTATTAACCGCAACAATCTAAAGATCGTGACAAATCAGTTTTTCATCTACAAAAAGACATTGTCAAATTTAGTATTTTTGTTGCAATATAAGTTCTAACTTCTCTAATATGGAATGTTTACATTAGCATTAAGGATATTTGTATCATGTCAACTTTTGTTCAGATTTCTTGTACTGTTACTAGGCTTGATAATACCACATTGCACAGAGACACCAGACTAACACCAATTACCCATCATTAGATATATTTTTTCTTTAAGTACCAGTAAGCAAAATATCCCATTCCTCCCAACGAGCCCATGAGAAATGATGCCCCAAAGAAAGATGGAGGTTTTCGTTTCACAAGTCGAAACGCGTTGGGTAAAACAGCTGATAAAAGTGTGGAGTGGATATCTCCCAGTACTTTTCGAAATGCATATCGCTTCTGTATTCTGTCAAAGAAGGTCTGTAAGTTTGGTCTGCTTCCATCTTCCCAATATTTTTTGGAAAGTCCTAGGAACTTGAGTCGATGCAATGTCGCTCCTAGAAGAATGTCGGCTAAGGTGAAGACATGTCCGCAGAGCCACAGTTCACATTTTTGGCCTGTGAAAAAAAATAATAAATTAAATTGGATTTGTATATATTAAATGAACTTGAAGTAATATTATTCTCGACCACCATATAGACCAGCAACAATTAAGTTAATTGTTGACCTAATTACATATAGTTAAAGGAATTCCTTAGGGAACAATTTGTTGTTTCATTTAAATATTTTAAGTAGGTGACTTACTTATAGTTAGATAGTTTATTTATCATATACACATTCAGGAGCATCCTCCTTTTTTCATGTTCTCTCTGATGTACAATGCCAAGTTTAACACTACAGTTTAACACTACTACAAGAAGGGGTTTAACACTACAGTATTTCATGCTGTTGCAAGCAGTGACATGCTGTGTGTTAGCATGTAGCAACATTGCACTAGTAGTGTAAAGTCCCTCCCCTGTGGGTATGGCCTCAAGTAACAGCTATCAAACATGGCGCGTTACAGAAAAGAAAACAGAAAAGGGAAAGCTACTGAAGGTACTTAGGAGGTTTCTTAGAATAAATAAAGTGTAAATGTTACATTGATGAGTATAATATTAGCTACAATATTTACAAAAAAAACAAAAAAACAGAGCAGTCACTCATGCCCGGGGAATGTAGCCCCAACACTGCCCTGGCTCAGTCACTCATGCCCAGTAATGTAGCCCCAACACTGCCCTGGCTCAGTCACTCATGCCCAGGAATGTAGCCCCAACACTGCCCTGGCTCAGTCACTCATGCCCAGGGAATGTAGCCACAACACTGCTCTGGCTCAGTCACTCATGCCCGGGGAATGTAACCCCAACACTGCCCTGGCTCGGTCACTCATGCCCCGGGGAATGTAACCCCAACACTGCCCTGGCTCAGTCACTCATGTCCAGGGAATGTAACGCCAACACTGCCCTGGCTCAGTCACTCATGCCCTGGGAATGTAACCCCAACACTGCCCTGGCTCAGTCACTCACGCCCAGGGAATGTAACTCCAACACTGCTCTGGCTCAGTCACTCATGCCCGGGGAATGTAACCCCAACACTGCCCTGGCTCAGTCACTCATGTCTGGGGAATGTAACGCCAACACTGCCCTGGCTCAGTCACTCATGCCCAGGGAATGTAACCCCGACACTGCCCTGGCTCAGTCACTCATGCCCGGGGAATGTAACCCCAACACTGCTCTGGCTCAGTCACTCATGCCCGGGGAATGTAACCCCAACACTGCCCTGGCTCAGTCACTCATGCCCAGAAATGTAATACCAGCACTGCCCTGGCTCAGTCACTCATGCCCAGGGAATGTAACCCCAACACTGCACTGGCTCGGTCACTCATCCCTGGGGAATGTAACCCCAACACTGCCCTGGCTCAATCACTCATGCCCGGGGAATGTGACCCCAACACTGCCCTGGCTCAGTCACTCATGTCCGGGGAATCTAACCCCGACAATGCCCTGCCTCAGTCACTCATGCCGATGGATTGTAACCCAAACACTGCACTGGCTCAGTCACTCATGCCCAGGGAATGTAACCCCTGAAACTGCACTGGCTCAGTCACTCATGCCCAGGGAATGTAACCCCAACACTGCCCTGGCTCAGTCACTCATCGCTGGGGAATGTGACTCCAACACTGCCCTGGCTCAGTCACTCATCCCTGGGGAATGTAACCCAAACACTGCACTGGCTCAGTCACTCATGCCCAGGGAATGTAACCCCTGAAACTGCCCTGGCTCAGTCACTCATCCCTGGGGAATGTGACTCCAACACTGCCCTGGCTCAGTCACTCATCCCTGGGGAATGTAACACCAACACTGCCCTGGCTCAGTCACTCATGTCCAGGGAATGTAACCTTAACACTGCCCTGGCTCAGTCACTCATGTCCAGGGAATGTAACCCCAACACTGCCCTGGCTCAGTCACTCATCCCTGGGGAATGTAACCCCAACACTGCCCTGGCTCAATCACTCATGCCCGGGGAATGTGACCCCAACACTGCCCTGGCTCAGTCACTCATGTCCGGGGAATCTAACCCCGACAATGCCCTGCCTCAGTCACTCATGCCGATGGATTGTAACCCAAACACTGCACTGGCTCAGTCACTCATGCCCAGGGAATGTAACCCCTGAAACTGCACTGGCTCAGTCACTCATGCCCAGGGAATGTAACCCCAACACTGCCCTGGCTCAGTCACTCATCGCTGGGGAATGTGACTCCAACACTGCCCTGGCTCAGTCACTCATCCCTGGGGAATGTAACACCAACACTGCCCTAGCTCAGTCACTCATCCCTGGGGAATGTAACCCCAACACTGCCCTTGCTCAGTCACTCATGTCCAGGGAATTTAACGCCAACACTGCACTGGCTCAGTCGCTAATGCCCAGGGAATGTAACCCCAACACTGCCCTGGCTCAGTCACTCCTGCCCAGGGAATGTAACCCCAACACTGCCCTGGCTCATGCCCAGGGAATGTAACCCCAACACTACCCCGGCTCAGTCACTCATGCCCGGGGAATGTAATGACAACACTGCCCTGGCTCAGTCACTCATGCCCAGGGAATGTAGCCCCAACACTGCCCTGCCTCAGTTACTCATGCCCGGGGAATGTAATGCCAACACTGCCCTGGCTCAGTCACTCATGCCCAGGGAATGTAACCCCAACACTGCACTGGCTCAGTCACTCATGCTAAGGGAATGTAACCCCAACACTGCACTGGTTCAGTCACTCATGTCCAGGGAATGTAACCCCAACACTGCTCTGGCTCAGTCACTCATGCCCGGGGAATGTGACCCCAACACTGCCCTGGCTCAGTCACTCATGTCCGGGGAATCTAACCCCGACAATGCCCTGCCTCAGTCACTCATGCCTGGGGATTGTAACCCCAACACTGCCCTGACTCAGTCACTCATGCCCGGGGAATGTGACCCCAACACTGCCCTGGCTCAGTCACTCATGCCCGGGGAATGTGACCCCAACACTGCCCTGGCTCAGTCACTCATGTCTGGGGAATGTAACCCCGACAATGCCCTGCCTCAGTCACTCATGCCTGGGGATTGTAACCCCAACACTGCCCTGACTCAGTCACTCATGCCCAGGGAATTTAACCCCAACACTGCCCTAGCTCAGTCACTCATGCCCAGGGAATGTAACCCCAACACTGCCCTGGCTCAGTCACTCATGTCCGGGGAATGTAACCCCAACACTGCCCTGCCTCAGTCACTCATGCCCAGGGAATGTAACCCCAACACTGCACTGGCTCAGTCACTCATGCCCAGGGAATGTAATGCCAACACTGCACTGGCTCAGTCACTCATGCCCAGGGAATGTAATGCCAACACTGCCCTGGCTCAGTCACTCATGCCCAGGAATGTAACCCCAACACAGCACTGGCTCAGTCACTCATGCCCAGGAATGTAGCCCCAACACTGCCCTGGCTCAGTCACTCATGCCCAGGAATGTAGCCCCAACACTGCCCTGGCTCAGTCACTCATGCCCAGGGAATGTAGCCACAACACTGCTCTGGCTCAGTCACTCATGCCCGGGGAATGTAACCCCAACACTGCCCTGGCTCGGTCACTCATGCCCCGGGGAATGTAACCCCAACACTGCCCTGGCTCAGTCACTCATGTCCAGGGAATGTAACGCCAACACTGCCCTGGCTCAGTCACTCATGCCCTGGGAATGTAACCCCAACACCGCCCTGGCTCAGTCACTCACGCCCAGGGAATGTAACTCCAACACTGCTCTGGCTCAGTCACTCATGCCCGGGGAATGTAACCCCAACACTGCCCTGGCTCAGTCACTCATGTCTGGGGAATGTAACGCCAACACTGCCCTGGCTCAGTCACTCATGCCCAGGGAATGTAACCCCAACACTGCCCTGGCTCAGTCACTCATGCCCAGGGAATGTAACCCCAACACTGCCCTGGCTCAGTCACTCATGCCCGGGGAATGTAACCCCAACACTGCTCTGGCTCAGTCACTCATGCCTGGGGAATGTAACCCCAACACTGCCCTGGCTCAGTCACTCATGCCCAGGAATGTAACACCAGCACTGCCCTGGCTCAGTCACTCATGCCCAGGGAATGTAACCCCAACACTGCACTGGCTCGGTCACTCATGCCCGGGGAATGTAACCCTAACACTGCCCTGGCTCAGTCACTCATGCCCGGGGAATGTAACCCCAACACTGCCCTGGCTCAGTCACTCATGCCCAGGAATGTAACCCCAACACAGCACTGGCTCAGTCACTCATGCCCAGGAAATGTAACCCCAACACTGCCCTGGCTCAGTCACTCATCCCTGGGGAATGTGACTCCAACACTGCCCTGGCTCAGTCACTCATCCCTGGGGAATGTAACACCAACACTGCACTGGCTCAGTCACTCATGTCCAGGGAATGTAACCCCAACACTGCCCTGGCTCAGTCACTCATGTCCAGGGAATGTAACCCCAACACTGCCCTGGCTCAGTCACTCATCCCTGGGGAATGTAACCCCAACACTGCCCTGGCTCAATCACTCATGCCCGGGGAATGTGACCCCAACACTGCCCTGGCTCAGTCACTCATGTCTGGGGAATCTAACCCCGACAATGCCCTGCCTCAGTCACTCATGCCGATGGATTGTAACCCAAACACTGCACTGGCTCAGTCACTCATGCCCAGGGAATGTAACCCCTGAAACTGCACTGGCTCAGTCACTCATGCCCAGGGAATGTAACCCCAACACTGTCCTGGCTCAGTCACTCATCGCTGGGGAATGTGACTCCAACACTGCCCTGGCTCAGTCACTCATCCCTGGGGAATGTAACCCAAACACTGCACTGGCTCAGTCACTCATGCCCAGGGAATGTAACCCCTGAAACTGCCCTGGCTCAGTCACTCATCCCTGGGGAATGTGACTCCAACACTGCCCTGGCTCAGTCACTCATCCCTGGGGAATGTAACACCAACACTGCACTGGCTCAGTCACTCATGTCCAGGGAATGTAACCCCAACACTGCCCTGGCTCAGTCACTCATGTCCAGGGAATGTAACCCCAACACTGCCCTGGCTCAGTCACTCATCCCTGGGGAATGTAACCCCAACACTGCCCTGGCTCAATCACTCATGCCCGGGGAATGTGACCCCGACAATGCCCTGCCTCAGTCACTCATGCCGATGGATTGTAACCCAAACACTGCACTGGCTCAGTCACTCATGCCCAGGGAATGTAACCCCTGAAACTGCACTGGCTCAGTCACTCATGCCCAGGGAATGTAACCCCAACACTGCCCTGGCTCAGTCACTCATCGCTGGGGAATGTGACTCCAACACTGCCCTGGCTCAGTCACTCATCCCTGGGGAATGTAACACCAACACTGCCCTAGCTCAGTCACTCATCCCTGGGGAATGTAACCCCAACACTGCCCTTGCTCAGTCACTCATGTCCAGGGAATTTAACGCCAACACTGCACTGGCTCAGTCGCTAATGCCCAGGGAATGTAACCCCAACACTGCTCTGGCTCAGTCACTCCTGCCCAGGGAATGTAACCCCAACACTGCCCTGGCTCATGCCCAGGGAATGTAACCCCAACACTACCCCGGCTCAGTCACTCATGCCCGGGGAATGTAATGACAACACTGCCCTGGCTCAGTCACTCATGCCCAGGGAATGTAGCCCCAACACTGCCCTGCCTCAGTTACTCATGCCCGGGGAATGTAATGCCAACACTGCCCTGGCTCAGTCACTCATGCCCGGGGAATGTAACCCCAACACTGCCCTGCCTCAGTCACTCATGCCCAGGGAATGTAACCCCAACACTGCCCTGACGCAGTCACTCATGCCTGGGGAATGTAACCCCAACACTGCCCTGGCTCAGTCATTCATGTCCGGGGAATGTAATCCCAACACTGCCCTGGCTCAGTCACTCATGCCCAGGGAATGTAACCCCAACACTGCACTGGCTCAGTCACTCATGCTAAGGGAATGTAACCCCAACACTGCACTGGCTCAGTCACTCATGTCCAGGGAATGTAACCCCAACACTGCTCTGGCTCAGTCACTCATCCCTGGGGAATGTAACCCCAACACTGCCCTGGCTCAGTCACTCATGCCCGGGGAATGTGACCCCAACACTGCCCTGGCTCAGTCACTCATGTCCGGGGAATCTAACCCCGACAATGCCCTGCCTCAGTCACTCATGCCTGGGGATTGTAACCCCAACACTGCCCTGACTCAGTCACTCATGCCCGGGGAATGTAACCCCAACACTGCCCTGGCTCAATCACTCATGCCCGGGGAATGTGACCCCAACACTGCCCTGGCTCAGTCACTCATGTCTGGGGAATCTAACCCCGACAATGCCCTGCCTCAGTCACTCATGCCGATGGATTGTAACCCAAACACTGCACTGGCTCAGTCACTCATGCCCAGGGAATGTAACCCCTGAAACTGCACTGGCTCAGTCACTCATGCCCAGGGAATGTAACCCCAACACTGTCCTGGCTCAGTCACTCATCGCTGGGGAATGTGACTCCAACACTGCCCTGGCTCAGTCACTCATCCCTGGGGAATGTAACCCAAACACTGCACTGGCTCAGTCACTCATGCCCAGGGAATGTAACCCCTGAAACTGCCCTGGCTCAGTCACTCATCCCTGGGGAATGTGACTCCAACACTGCCCTGGCTCAGTCACTCATCCCTGGGGAATGTAACACCAACACTGCACTGGCTCAGTCACTCATGCCCAGGGAATGTAACCCCAACACTGCCCTGGCTCAGTCACTCATGGCCAGGGAATGTAACCCCAACACTGCCCTGGCTCAGTCACTCATCCCTGGGGAATGTAACCCCAACACTGCCCTGGCTCAATCACTCATGCCCGGGGAATGTGACCCCGACAATGCCCTGCCTCAGTCACTCATGCCGATGGATTGTAACCCAAACACTGCACTGGCTCAGTCACTCATGCCCAGGGAATGTAACCCCTGAAACTGCACTGGCTCAGTCACTCATGCCCAGGGAATGTAACCCCAACACTGCCCTGGCTCAGTCACTCATCCCTGGGGAATGTGACTCCAACACTGCCCTGGCTCAGTCACTCATCCCTGGGGAATGTAACACCAACACTGCCCTAGCTCAGTCACTCATCCCTGGGGAATGTAACCCCAACACTGCCCTTGCTCAGTCACTCATGTCCAGGGAATTTAACGCCAACACTGCACTGGCTCAGTCGCTAATGCCCAGGGAATGTAACCCCAACACTGCTCTGGCTCAGTCACTCCTGCCCAGGGAATGTAACCCCAACACTGCCCTGGCTCATGCCCAGGGAATGTAACCCCAACACTACCCCGGCTCAGTCACTCATGCCCGGGGAATGTAATGACAACACTGCCCTGGCTCAGTCACTCATGCCCGGGGAATGTAGCCCCAACACTGCCCTGCCTCAGTCACTCATGCCCGGGGAATGTAATGCCAACACTGCCCTGGCTCAGTCACTCATGCCCAGGGAATGTAACCCCAACACTGCCCTGCCTCAGTCACTCATGCCCAGGGAATGTAACCCCAACACTGCCCTGACGCAGTCACTCATGCCTGGGGAATGTAACCCCAACACTGCCCTGGCTCAGTCATTCATGTCCGGGGAATGTAATCCCAACACTGCCCTGGCTCAGTCACTCATGCCCAGGGAATGTAACCCCAACACTGCACTGGCTCAGTCACTCATGCTAAGGGAATGTAACCCCAACACTGCACTGGCTCAGTCACTCATGTCCAGGGAATGTAACCCCAACACTGCACTGGCTCAGTCACTCATCCCTGGGGAATGTAACCCCAACACTGCCCTGGCTCAGTCACTCATGCCCGGGGAATGTGACCCCAACACTGCCCTGGCTCAGTCACTCATGTCCGGGGAATCTAACCCCGACAATGCCCTGCCTCAGTCACTCATGCCTGGGGATTGTAACCCCAACACTGCCCTGCCTCAGTCACTCATGCCCGGGGAATGTGACCCCAACACTGCCCTGGCTCAGTCACTCATGCCCGGGGAATGTGACCCCAACACTGCCCTGGCTCAGTCACTCATGTCTGGGGAATGTAACCCCGACAATGCCCTGCCTCAGTCACTCATGCCTGGGGATTGTAACCCCAACACTGCCCTGACTCAGTCACTCATGCCCAGGGAATTTAACCCCAACACTGCCCTAGCTCAGTCACTCATGCCCAGGGAATGTAACCCCAACACTGCCCTGGCTCAGTCACTCATGTCCGGGGAATGTAACCCCAACACTGCCCTGCCTCAGTCACTCATGCCCAGGGAATGTAACCCCAACACTGCACTGGCTCAGTCACTCATGCCCAGGGAATGTAATGCCAACACTGCACTGGCTCAGTCACTCATGCCCAGGGAATGTAATGCCAACACTGCCCTGGCTCAGTCACTCATGTCCGGAGAATGTAACCCCGACACTGCCCTGGCTCAGTCACTCATGTCCGGGGAATGTAACCCCAACACTGCCCTGGCTCAGTCACTCATGTCCAGGGAATGTAACGCCAACACTGCCCTGGCTCAGTCACTCATGCCCTGGGAATGTAACCCCAACACTGCCCTGGCTCAGTCACTCACGCCCAGGGAATGTAACTCCAACACTGCTCTGGCTCAGTCACTCATGCCCGGGGAATGTAACCCCAACACTGCCCTGGCTCTGTCACTCATGCCCGGGGAATGTAACCCCAACACTGCACTGGCTCAGTCACTCATGCCCGGGGAATGTAACGCCAACACTGCCCTGGCTCAGTCACTCATGCCCAGGGAATGTAACCCCAACACTGTCCTGGCTCAGTCACTCACGCCCAGGGAATGTAACCCCAACACGGCCCTGGCTCAGTCACTCATGCCCAGGAATGTAACCCCAACACTGCCCTGGCTCAGTCACTCATGCCCAGGAATGTAACCCCAACACTGCTCTGGCTCAGTCACTCATGCCCGAGGAATGTAACCCTAACACTGCCCTGGCTCAGTCACTCATGTCCAGGGAATGTAACCCCAACACTGCCCTGGCGCAGTCACTCATGCCTGGGGAATGTAACCCCAACACTGCCCTGGCTCAGTCACTCATGTCCGGGGAATGTAATCCCAACACTGCCCTGGCTCAGTCACTCATGCCCAGGGAATGTAACCCCAACACTGCACTGGCTCAGTCACTCATGCTAAGGGAATGTAACCCCAACACTGCACTGGCTCAGTCACTCATGTCCAGGGAATGTAACCCCAACACTGCTCTGGCTCAGTCACTCATGTCCAGGGAATGTAACCCCAACACTGCCCTGGCTCAGTCACTCATGCCCGGGGAATGTGACCCCAACACTGCCCTGGCTCAGTCACTCATGTCCGGGGAATCTAACCCAGACAATGCCCTGCCTCAGTCACTCATGCCCAGGGAATGTAACCCCAACACGGCCCTGGCTCAGTCACTCATGCCCAGGAATGTAACCCCAACACTGCCCTGGCTCAGTCACTCATGCCCAGGAATGTAACCCCAACACTGCTCTGGCTCAGTCACTCATGCCCGAGGAATGTAACCCTAACACTGCCCTGGCTCAGTCACTCATGTCCAGGGAATGTAACCCCAACACTGCCCTGGCGCAGTCACTCATGCCTGGGGAATGTAACCCCAACACTGCCCTGGCTCAGTCACTCATGTCCGGGGAATGTAATCCCAACACTGCCCTGGCTCAGTCACTCATGCCCAGGGAATGTAACCCCAACACTGCACTGGCTCAGTCACTCATGCTAAGGGAATGTAACCCCAACACTGCACTGGCTCAGTCACTCATGTCCAGGGAATTTAACCCCAACACTGCTCTGGCTCAGTCACTCATCCCTGGGGAATGTAACCCCAACACTGCCCTGGCTCAGTCACTCATGCCCGGGGAATGTGACCCCAACACTGCCCTGGCTCAGTCACTCATGTCCGGGGAATCTAACCCAGACAATGCCCTGCCTCAGTCACTCATGCCTGGGGATTGTAACCCCAACACTGCCCTGACTCAGTCACTCATGCCCGGGGAATGTGACCCCAACACTGCCCTGGCTCAGTCACTCATGTCTGGGGAATGTAACCCCGACAATGCCCTGCCTCAGTCACTCATGCCTGGGGATTGTAACCCCAACACTGCCCTGACTCAGTCACTCATGCCCAGGGAATGTAACCCCAACACTGCCCTGGCTCAGTCACTCATGTCCGGGGAATGTAACCCCAACACTGCCTCAGTCACTCATGCCCAGGGAATGTAACCCCAACACTGCCCTGGCTCAGTCACTCATGCCCGCGGAATGTAACCCCAACACTGCACTGGCTCAGTCACTCATGCCCAGGGAATGTAATGCCAACACTGCCCTGGCTCAGTCACTCATGTCCGGGGAATGTAACCCCGACACTGCCCTGGCTCAGTCACTCATGTCCGGGGAATGTAACCCCAACACTGCCCTGGCTCAGTCACTCATGTCCAGGGAATGTAACGCCAACACTGCCCTGGCTCAGTCACTCATGCCCTGGGAATGTAACCCCAACACTGCCCTGGCTGAGTCACTCACGCCCAGGGAATGTAACTCCAACACTGCTCTGGCTCAGTCACTCATGCCTGGGGAATGTAACACCAACACTGCACTGGCTCAGTCACTCATGCCCGGGGAATGTAACGCCAACACTGCCCTGGCTCAGTCACTCATGCCCAGGGAATGTAACCCCAACACTGTCCTGGCTCAGTCACTCACGCCCAGGGAATGTAACCCCAACACGGCCCTGGCTCAGTCACTCATGCCCAGGAATGTAACCCCAACACTGCCCTGGCTCAGTCACTCATGCCCAGGAATGTAACCCCAACACTGCTCTGGCTCAGTCACTCATGCCCGGGGAATGTAACCCTAACACTGCCCTGGCTCAGTCAATCATGTCCGGGGAATGTAACCCCAACACTGCCCTGGCTCAGTCACTCATGCCTGTCTGCTTCCAGGTAATTGCAGAGACGTACAGTGTATGATATCTAGGTGCCTTTAAGCATTTTGTGGCATGACAACCTGGCTCCTGGCATTTGTTGAGCCCTGTAAACTTTTATTTGAAGTTCAGTATTCATTTTTTTTCTGGTTGCTTGAGTTCTGGTTAACTAAGAATCTACTTTATATATATATATATAAATATAAATATATATATATAACATATACATATGTTTATATTCCAACTTATGTATATATAAATTATGGGTCAAAGCTTTCATGCGAAAGACATGCCAAATCTGGTAGTGCATCATTAGGTTTAATTTTGCTAATTTTTGTGTCTCTTGTTCATATAGGGCCTTGTTCAATTGCTACTTACTGCAAAAAGTAGCAGTAAGTGGAGATCGCAAGTAACTTCCCGATTCAATTGCCTGCTTCTTGCAGGCTCAGATTGCATTACTTGCTGCTTGCTACTTTCCCTTACTTACTGAAAAGTGGCAAGTTACCTCCCTCTAAGCCTTTGATCTTTCAATGCCACAAGAGTGCCGAGCGCAAAAATGGCCACTTCACTATTCAATCGCTCTACTTCACCCTCCCGACAAGACCGTAAACAGGTTACTGGTATCAAGGAGGTCCCGCAAAGGTCTTACTTAAAAATCGTAGCACATAAAAAAGCAATCCTGTACTCAAGTTCGCAAATTGGCAAAAATACAATACTTTATTTCATGTTCCATTTTCGTCATAAAGTGCTACAAGCTTCAACCTCCAAGCCCGTATGACTTTGATGAAAAATAGAGGTTGATTCCAAAGTCATACGGGCTTGGAGGTTGAAGCCAGTAGGATTTATGACGAAAATGGAATGCCGATTTGTTTAAAACATGAGTTACGGGCTTGCTGCCACAATCCTGTTTAAGCACGCAAATGCTTACTGCTGATAGCATGGTTTACTATTAGGACTAACTTGCGCACCCGGCAAATTGAATAGGTAAGTTAAAGTAGAGCTACTGGAGCAAGTCGACCTAAAGTAGCAAATCGGAAAGTTACTTGCAAGTAACAGCCCCGAATTGAATGAGGCCCTATGCCCCCCCAGTTCTTACGCCCCTGCTTAGCAGGCATATATCTATGGATAGGCTATCTAGGCACATAACTAAAGAGGCACATTTGAATTGCCAGAAGGTAACTCAAATAAATGGGCAGAAACAGGGGGGGGGAAATCTGATTCTGCCTAAAAATGACATTTTCACACCTTTCTGAATACAGTACTTTGCACATTAACAAGGGCGTGTAGTGATTATCTACACAAGTCTTTAAATGCAATAATGTGGCAAGAAGCCACCGTGTAAAATGAGTCACAAATTAATAAAACAAGAAGAGAAAAGTATGCTAAATATAGCAGAGAAGAGAAACCGATACGAATGAGAAGGTCAAAATCAGCACTGGGTTCATGTATTTTTTTCCGTTTAACAATCAAGGCTTCAGTAAGAGTAATGTGGTGACACGACCACTAGAGGGGGCAGTTATTTGCTATATTTAAACAGCTACTGAATGATGGAGCTCTATTACATTGACATAGTGAAGGTTCTCAATGTGGTATAAAAAAAAAAAACATCACATTTATAATTGTTGTGCGTAACGCTCCATGGGAGAGTACACAAGTACTTCCTAAGTATGCTGGAGTGGAAAACGGGAGGGGGGAGGAATGGGGAGGGGAGAGGGAGGAGGAAGACACAGGGGCAAGGAGGGGAAGGGGGGGAGACACGGGCGAGGAGGGGAAGAGGGATGGGAGAGGGGAAAAAGACACAGTGGTGAGGAGGGGAAGAGACACAGGAGAGGGGGGAAGAGACATAGGGGAGGGGTAGTGGGGGTGAGACACAGGGGAGGGAGAGGAGGAAAGAGACACAGGGGAGGGGGAGAGGGACACAGGGGAGGGAGAGGGGAGGAAAGGGGCCCCGGGGGGAGGAAGGGGAGACGGAGGAGGAAGACACAGGGTCGAGGAGTGGAGAGGGAGGAGGAAGACACGAGGGATGGGGAGACACAGGGGAGGGGAAGAGAGAGGAGGGGGGAAGAGACACAGGGGAGGGAGAGGGGGGAAAGAGACACAGGGGAGAGAGAGGGGAGAGGGACACAGGGGAGGGAGAGGGGAGGAAAGAGACACAGGGGGAGGAAGGGGAGAGGGAGGAGGGAGACACAGGGGTAAGGGGGAGAGGGAGAAGGAAGACACGAGGGAGGGGGGAAACACAGGGGAGGGGAAGAGAGAGGAGGGGGGAAGAGACACAAGGGAGGGAGAGGGGGAAAGAGACACAGGGGAGGGGGAGGAAAGAGACACAGGAGAGAGGTGGAAGGAGGGGGAGGAAGACACAGGGGAGAGGGGGAGGAAGGGGAGGGGAAGAGACAGGAGAGGGGGAGAGACACAGGGGAGGGATAGTGGGGAAGAGACACGGGAGGGAGTGGGGGGAGTGACACAGGGGATGGAGTGGAGGGGGAGGAAGAGGGGGGGAAAGAGACATGGGAAGGGAGTGGGGGGGACACAGGGGATGGAGTGGGGGGGAGCCATAGGGGAGGAAGAGGGGGTAAAGAGACACAGGGGAGGGAGAGGGGGAAATAAATAACATCTCATCATATATGAGTTGAAAGTTTTAAAAGATGCAACAGTAAACTAATATTGAATTTTGACATTTTAAGCGCTCTGTCAGCCTTTCTGATCCACCCACAAACAGATAAATTAATTTGGTTAATGGGAGATCATTGACCAGTGTCATGTGGATGTTACCATCAGCAATCGATACTTATTGATAACACACATGTTGTGCTTTGCACTTATCTATTCAGCTGCCACTAGAAACCTGAAGATTGTAAACATCTTTTACATTAATTATGTTGTTGCTCAGTCACGTCCGACTCTCTGTGACCACAGCACACCAGGCACATCTGCCTCTGGTTGTGCTTGTCCATCGATTTTTTTGTGGCAAAGATACTGGAGTGAGTTGTCAGTTCCTTCTCCAGTAGACTGAGATTTGTCTGACCTCTCTGCTATGACCTTCCCGTCTTGGGTGGCCCTAAATGATATACATATGGGGCGTATGTGGAAAAAAAATGCAATTCACCCTTTAGTATATACAGCCAATAATCTACCTAGAATGCAATGACATTAGATAAATGATAATACCCCTTTAAGATATGATCTTGCATGAAATATTAATGAGAAATAATTGTCCTCTCTTAATGTGCCGTCAGATTTTTCTGTGTGGTTAATAGAATTTTAATGAAATCTGATAACCAAGAGTTTTATGTAGCTTTAGTTTGAAACAAGTCATCCTCCCTTAAATGTACCCAGAATAAAAAACCCTATTAGCCCTTTTATATAGAGCTATTATATCAAATTCAAGGGTACATCATAGAGTTAATCGACATACGCTTTACACAAATCCCATTTATCATCAAAACTTGTCTAATTCTTCCTAATATTTTCAAGTGTCCGATACATCCTGAGACCACCAGCAATGGGAGGAGCAGTTGATGGCTGGTAACACATTGTGTTCAGTTGTGCCCGACTCTCTGTGACCCTATGGACTGCAGCACACCTGGTGTCTGGTTGTGCTAATCCATAAGGTCTTCATGGAAAAGATACTTGAGTGGGTTGCCAGTTCCTTCTCCAGTGAACCACAATTTGTCTGACCTCACTGCTATGATCTGCCCATCTTGGGTGACCCTACATGGTATAGCTCACAGTTTCCTTGAGATACACAAGCCCCTTCACCACGGCAAGGTGCGATCCATATAATTACTCTGCTGCATCTCACCCTAAGATGAATATTATTGCATGTATCAATATAATCACACATATATAGTTGTCGTAATTGCGAGTTTTGTTGGTAACGCAATGTTAAAAATGAAGGCGCTCATTGCGGGGCTCGCGATGAGCTGCCAAAAGACGCCAATTGAAAAAAGCAAATTAGCTTGTAACCTCAGTGTGGTTGAAAACTAATTTGCAATTCAATTGGCGTCTTTTGCAGCCTCTCAATGGCGTCTGAGTTACGGGCTTGAAAAAAAAATTGCAGCCATTAATAACATACATTTTTTTCAAGGCTGTGACTCGGAAGCCCTTTGCGGGCTTGGAGAAATTGATCAATTTCACCAAGCCCACCAATGTTTTCACACCCGTAAATGGCAAAAGGAGCAAAGAGAAGCAAGAGTGGGGAGAAAGACACACGGGAGGGAGAGTGTGGAAAGAGACACAGGGGAGGGAGTGGGGGGGAAAGAGACAAAGGGGTCAGAGAGGGTGGAAAGGGACACAGGGGAGGGAGTGGGGGGAAAGAGACACAGGGGTGAGAAAGGGGGGGGGAGAGACACAGGGGAGGGAGAAGAGGGCAAAGAGACACAGGGGAGGGAGGAGGGGGGCAAAGAGACACAGGGGAGGGAGAAAGGGGGAAGAGACAAAGGGGAGAGAGAGGGTGGAAAGAGACACAGGGGTGAGAGTTTGGCAAAAGAGACACAGGGGAGGGAGAGCAGGGCAAGTCGCTAGTTGAAAATAATACATAAATGTATTCTAATAAAAGTTAAGTTTTATATTTAATCTTATAGGATGTTTCCAGAAGTAGATATTCTTCATATCTTCCCAAAGTATAAAGATGACACTATTCATATTTTTGGGAGTGTACATTTTGCTTATTTTAATAAAATGTGTCCATTTATATTTTTGGGGTTTAATTACTCCCTCTAATGTGAGCTGTATCACGCCTATAAAGTGAGCAGCTTCTCATTCCTTCTTGATTCGAGGCAATAAAGATGGTTATCAGTTTTAGATGTAACTCTGGTGAAACAGCAGTGACCGGGCTGTAGCATATCCATATAAGTGAGTTGGTCAGAAAGAAGGGAAGACGGTCAAGAAAACAAGTCATAGTCATCTTGTGAAGACAAATTCCAAATGGATACATGGATTTAAGGACCACCACTTTAGAATAAAAGTCATGTTAAGGTAAGTATAACATACTTATTTTTAACATTTTAGATCTAGTTTTTATTCTATTTATTTCTGTTCACACATTTTATTGTTGTTTAGTCATTCAGTTGTGTTCAACTCTCTGTGACTTTGCCCCTCTAAGCTCCATCAAGCTCATGCACATTGCTTTAGTGACCTCATCTATCCAACTCCGCCTCTGACGTCCCCTTCTTCTCGTGCCTTCAATCTTTCCCAGCATCAGAGTCTTCTCTTGGGAATCCAGTCTTCTTATGATATGGACAAAATATTTGAGCTTTAGCCTCATGATCAAACCTTTCCAGTGAATAGTTTGGCTTGATTCCCTGTAGTATAAATTGATTGGATCTTCTTGGCGCCCAAGGGATTATAAGTAGTTTTGTCCAACACCACAAATCAAATGTTACTACTGGAAATACAATTGTTCTAGCAATGCAAACCATTGTTGAATATTTAATACTAGTCATTTTCCCGCCATAAATTATGGGATATTATTTATTTTCCCCCACCCCCCTTCCTCTGTACCTCCTCCCCCCTCTCCCTCCCCTGTGTCTCTTTTTCCTCCTCCTCTCCCTCCCCTGTGTCTCTCTCTCCCTTTACCTCCCCTGTGACTCTCTCTCCCTCTCCCTACTCTGTGTCTCTTTCCCCCCTATCTATCCCCTGTGTCTCTTTCCCCCTATCTATCCCCTGTGTCTCTTTCCCCCTATCTATCCCCTGTGTCTCTTTCCCCCTTCTCTCTCCCCTGTGTCTCTTTCCCCCTTCTCTCTCCCCTGTGTCTCTTTCTCCCATCTCCCTCCCCTGTGTCTCTCCTCCACTATCCCTCCCCTGTGTCTCTCCCATCCCCTCCTGTGTCTCTTCCCCCCTCTCTTGTGTCTTCCCCTTCTCTTCCCCCTCCCTGCCCTCTTTTTCTCCCTCTTCCTCCCCCTTTCCCTTTTGTCTTCCCCCTCCCCTGTGTCTCTTCTCCCCTCTCCCTCTCCTGTGTCTCTTTCCCCCTTCTCCCTCCCATGACTCTCGCCCACTTTCCATCCCCTGTGTCTCTCCCCCCTCTCCTGTGTGTTCCCATCCTCCCTCTTTCTCCCCCCTGTCTTCCTCCCCCTCTCCCCTCCCTCTTTCTCCCCCCCCTCCCCTGTGTCTTCCTCTCTCTCCCCCCCTCCCCTGTGTCTTCCTCTCTCCTGTGTCTTCCTTCCCCTCTCCCCTCCCTTTTACTCCTCCCTCTTTCTCCCCCTCTCCCCTGTGTCTTCCTCTCTCCTGTGTCTTCCTCCCCCTCTCCCCTCCCTTTTTCTCCTCCCTCTCCCCTTCCTCTTCCTCTCCCCCTTCCTCCTCCCTTCCGTTTTTTCAATACAGCTATTGCTGCGAGCTGTGCGCAGCTGCGAGCTGAGCATGTGCGTGTGCTCGCAGTGTCCATACAGAGCTGCGCAAGATAGGAAGTAAGTGTGTACTCTCCAATGGATCATTACACACTTATGACAATTATATTAGCAATCTTTGCTTTTTAATAGTTTGTCCAGACATGCCATACCTTTAATTTAATGGCTGCATTCATCTGCAAATAACTTAGAGCTCAGGAAAATAAAATGTGTCACTGGCTCCACTTTTTCCACTTCTATTTGCCTGGCACTGAGATTGCTGTTTGCCATGATCTTTGTCATGGCCAGCTATTGCACTCTTATTGGACCTTCATTAATAGTCATATCTTTTGTTTGTAAATTTTTCTCCCAATAATATTAATTCCTGCTTTGAATTCTTCCAGTCCAGCCTTACATTAGCTGTATTCCACATATAAGATGAATAAATAAGGTGACCATATACAACCTTGTTGCACTCCTTTCCCAATCTTGAACCATTCTGTTGTCCCATGTTTGGTTCTGACCGTGGCTTATTGGTCCACAACAGATTCCTCAGGAGGCAGATGAGATTCTAGTTTCCCCATCTCTTTATCCACATTTTGTTCTGATCCACACAGTCGAAGCCTTTAGAATATTCTATGAAGAAAAAGTAACTTTTTCTGCAACTCCATTGCTTTCTCTATTTTCCAGCAGAAATGTGGTCTCTTGTGCGAAACTGGTTGTTCTCGATGCATATATTGTTTGTGCCGAGCTTGCAGGATCCTAAGTATTACCTTTCTGGCATGTGAAATGAGTGCAATTGTTTGATAATTGGAGCACTCTCTAACACTGCCTTTTTGGGATTGGGATATTTAAAATCTACAGCCCGTTCTTGTTTTCCATATTTGCTGGTATAATGCATGCAACACTTTACAGCATCAACAGCAGGGATTCCATCAACTCCTGCAACCTTGTTATCAGCAAGGCTTCCTATGGTTCATCTCAATTCGCTCTTTAAGATGTCTGGCCCCAGCTAATTGGACACACTTTTTAGGTTATCAGTGCTGTTATGATCCTTCCTATACAGATCTTCAGTATATTCTTGCCACTTCTTCTTTATCTGATATGCTTCTGTTAAGTCCCCATAATTTTATCACATCAACTTTAGTATGAAAGGTCCCTTTTAGATCCCCAATTTTTTGACCATATCTCTGGACTTTCCCATTCTGATATCATCTCCTATGTCTTTACATATCTCATAGAGAATGTCTCCTTGTCTCTTCTTGCTATCCTCTGGATTTCTGGATTCATTTGGACAAATCTTTTCCTATCTCCACTCTGCTTTCCTTCTCTCCTGGCCTACATTCAAGCCTCAAGCCCCTGTGCTATTCTCTTGTTAGTTGTATTATATGTTTTACATCACTGCTATTAGTCAGTTACATACTTCATAAACGTGAAGTTTTTTATAAACTACAGTGGTTATTTAATGGCCATAATAATAATAGTATATCCACAGCATCTCATTGAGCCCTATTCTATTGGCCAATTCATACATTTATACACACTTAAAACCACTCTTAATATTGCCACATATTCTATTAGCTACTTGCAATCTGATTACGAGTTCCCCGCCCACAGTCACTACTGGCCAGGCAAAGACGCAAATTTGACTTTAGAACTCCATTGGTTTTAGAAAAACCCAAATATTACGAGCTCTAAATAATGAAAGATACACAAAATGGATATTCTATTAGACCCGTAGTGCTAGCTCACAAATAAAGTCTGACCCGCAACTGAAAAAAGTATCACGTTTATGTCAAAAATATTACGAGTACTAATTAGGATTCGCAGCAGCTTTATCAAACACTTATTAGAGCTGTAACAACAATTAAACACACAATACTGTAATTCAAAAGCATGAGAAGGCATGGAAAGATATCAGAAACAATTAGACAACAGTCTCAAACACACAAATTTGCAATTCAAAAATACAATTTTTCACAGTTATTTCTGAGTAATATCGACCCCAGAACTCAAGGGGTTAATACATATCATTAAAACCACATGGATTAAAACAGATGATCTAATGCATTTTATAGAGAGCTAGATTGCGAGCCCAATCAGCAAATATTACTTATTGGCACTAATTCTAATTCATTTGTAGTCTCTGATTGCAGATTACGTGCAACTTCCATGTTTTGCTGACATCATGATGACAGCCTCATTTACTATTGGCTTTGTCTAAGAACTAAGGTACGGGCTTGCTTATTTATTGTCAGATTATATGATCACGCACCCTGAAATCAGACTTAAAAAGGCAGGGTTTATGAGTTTAGGCTTAAGGAGGTAAATTGCGGGCTGGAGTGAATAGAATACATTTAAACATTTTGAGAAAAAAACATCAGCAGGCAAAATCACAGGTTAGAGTCACTTATGGGTGTCTAATAAAATAGGACTCTTAGGGCCTCTTTTAGCGAGTTCCAGGCTAAATAAATCCTACGGGTTGTCCAAATCCGAGCTCTGAGCCAGATAAGCCTTTGATCTTTCAAGCCCGCAAAGAAACGATCGCAAATCGCTGTTAAATTGCTACAATTCCAGTACGGATAAGACCGCAAATCCCAAAAGTCTTGCAAGGGGGATAAAAACACTGTAAATGCAAATAAGAATGCGATGAAGGATATGAGAATTAACCGCACAACAGTTTCAAGCTCGCAAATCGGCAATAAAAAAATATTTTTTATACGTTTTATTTTTGTGACGGATCAATCTCGGGAATAAAGGGGTTAATACATATCAGGCCACTCACATGGACGAGACTGCTTACTTCATTCATTTTTATTGATTTGCACATGTCTGGATTACAAGTGTGATTGCATATCGGACTTAAAAAAACGTGTTAATTGACGTGTCAACCGCCATGTTCTACTGACGCCATGCTGATGGTCTCATTTGCTATTGGCTCTGTCTCAGCGTCAAGTTACAGACTTGCCCGGTTGATCACAATCATGCACTGAAATGTAACATGACAGCAGGGTTTACGGGTTTAAGCCTTCGGACCCGTACCTACGGGTTTGTTTTATTTAATAGTTCTGTAACAAAGGAAAAAATTCAAGCCCACAGACATGGCGGCCGTATCGCTTCACTTGCGGGTCTGGAATTTAATAGGGGCCTTTGTGTCCTAGTTTGCCTCTAGCAAACATCTCAAAGCAGGATCTTTTACATTTTTATTTATTGGCTCCAAATATTCCCCGGTTCTGTTAATATTTAAATAGCTGCTTGGGCCGTCGGCTTTGTGTAAACAGGATTGTGCAGACATAATGTGATTGTACCATTGGGAAAAATAACATTTGATAACCGAGTTACTGATGAGATCTAATTACTGACAGTCTAGCACAAGCTCTGATATATAACTGTACTTCTCAGTGCAAACGACCTAATTAATTATGTGCCCAACCAATGCACTATAATACATTACAGTCGCTGTGTGCATTATAGCTGTATGATATTCATGGCACCCTAGTGTTACCCAGGCTTCACTGATATTGCGTTAACCTTCTAAATATTGCTTTGGATTTATTTTTAGATGCAAATAAATGGATACTTTAAACTTTAATTATCCATGTTACCTTAATCAGGAAAAAAAAAAAAAGTATTTCTTATTTAGAATTATTCCGTTTATTGCGATTTTAAAAAGTTGATCTTTTTGTGAGAAAACTTACACTGAAAATTGCTTTTTTTCAGCTGTTGCTCATCCCATCTTTGTTAACTGAGGCATAACTTGCAAGAGACTTACCTGCAGCTGCATATTTACTGCACAGCTTTACTGACATAGCTTTGGAAGATATTTTGAACAGGAACAGAACTACCGCCGGTGCACCCGGTGCAATGTCCTTCTCCAGGGGTACCTCGGTGCTGTCAAAATTTATTTTTGTTATTTAATTTTTTTTTTTTATGTACCCTTGGCCCCCTATTGTGCTTCATTAGCCTCATCAGCTCCTGATCTTGTATGCCTCCCCTGCCAAGGCATTTGGTCTCCGGGGACAGGGAATCCCGGATGACATCACGCACATGTGGCGTCACTCAGGATTCCCTGCCATGGAGACCAGACGCGCTGGCAGGGGAGGCATGAAAGTGTAGGAGCTGGTGAGGCCAAGAGCGGACCAGGGCATTTTATTAGAAAAAAAAATATAAAATGAGTTGGCACTGGAGAGGCCCAGGGGAGGGTCCACACAAAATGGCACCAGGGCCCTCCACTCGCTAGCTCTGCCACTGATTTTGAACTTACTGTCACTGATTAAAGATGGGAGATTCTCAGTTGGGAAAAAAGTAGTTTTCAATGCAAGTTTTTCTCACAAAATATCCGCTATGTCAAGAAAAAAAAAGGCTTCGTTAGATCATTTGAATGGAATACCATAAACTCCCAACTGACACACACACAACGTCCAAGTATCCGGCTCTAAAAGAAGCATAAAAATCTTAATTTTTTTATTTTAATTTTATTAATTAAAAACTGGCTTAAAGACTTTTTTTTTCCTGCTTAATAATTCTCTTACACTCAATTTTCATTGTGCAATGGACCTATTATTCACAAAAATGAGTCATTCCAGTGACCTTTAACCCACTAGACTATAAAAAAACAACTCAAATATGTATTTTTAACAATTGTGATCGGTTTCTTAACTGAATTCTTAGCCAACAGACTTTAATAAATGACCTGCTTTGTATTAGACAAAAGCAAAGAGTAGATCTGAAGTTAAATTATTTTATAGGAACAATAGTTCCTGACATGGATTAAACTCAGTTATTATTTTTTCTTTTGCTAATTAAGGGTCAGACCAAATGGAAATGTGAGCTTGAATTTTAATGAGACACTGTAAAGGTCATTTAAATTATTCATTTCCCCCCTTAAAACTAAGGCGCAGGAAGAAATTGATCAATTATATAAAACATATATCTGTAAGGAAAAACTAAAAAACACCCTCTGTGCATTGTTGGAAATATAATTATTTACATCTTGGGAATTAGGGTCCTATTCTATTGCCTAATTTGTAAATGTATACACACTTAAAATCACTCCTAATATTGCCCCATATTCTATTAGCTACTCGCAATCCGGTTATGAGTTCCCCACCCACAATCACTGTGGGTCAGCCAAAGATGCAAAACCGGCCTTAGAACTCCACTGGTTTTAGCACAGCTCGAATATTATGAGCGCTAATTAGTTATACAAAACTGATATTCTATTAGACCCGAAGCGCTAGCTTGCAAATTAAGTCTGACCCGCAACTGAAAAAAGTTGAACGTTTCTGTCAAACATATTACGAGTACTAAATAGGACTCACAAGGGCTTTTTCAAATGCTTATTAAAGCTGTAACAGCAATTAAACACACAATACTGTACTTTAAAAGCACAGGAAGACATGGTAGACATTATAATTAATTGCACAACAGTCTCAAATATGCAATTAAAAAATATTATTTGTAACTGTTATTTCTGAGTAATATTGATCCCAGGACTCAAGGGGTTAATACATATCATGAAACCCACATGGACTAGAACAGATGATCTTATACATTTTATAGATTGCTTGATTGCGAGCCCGATTAGCAAATATTACTTATTGGCACTAAGTAATTCTTAGCCTCCGATTGCAGATTACGTCTAACTTCCATGTTTTACTGACGTCATGATGACGGACTCATTTACTATTGGCTGTGTATAAGAAGTAAATAACTTGCTTAAATATTGTCAGATCATATGATCACGCAATCTGAATTCCGACTTAAAAAGACAGTGTTTACTAGTTTAGGCTTAAGGGGGTAAATTGCGAGCTGGACTTAATAGAATACATCTAAACATTTAGAGAAACACCTGCAAATTTACGAATTTAAAGGCATTTGCGAGCTTCTAATAGAATAGGGTCCATAGTCTTGTAACTTTCTATTTATGTGTTCAGGATTCAGTGGACTTGGGGCTTATTTCCCCGACTAGTCTTATACTATATCTGGCCTACCTATCCCTCTCTCATTCCCCGTGCTCTCCACTTCAGCCTTTGCATTGCCTACATGTATTTTCAGGCAGAAAGTGTAATGCATTATGTATCTCAATGAAGCTGTGAGCTAAACCATGTAGGATCACCCAAGATGGGAAGGTCATAGCAGAAAAGTCTGACAAAACCCGGTCCACTGGAGAAAGAACTGTCAACCCACTGCCAAGAAAACCATATGGAGTAAGCACAACCAGAAACACAGACCGATGTGCCTGATATGCTGCGTCCATATGGTCACCAAGAGTTCGGACATGACTGAGGGACTGAACAACAACAAAAGAGTATAATTAACCAAGTCATACAGTTAGTTTTTATTAGAAAAAAAAGTTGATGTCTCTGCAGGATCCATGATCCATGAACATTTACATTTCTGTTGAACTGTGGTTGTATTGAATGATGCAAGGTGTCTGAATCAGTGATGAGGAAAGAGGTGTGGAAACTTTCAATCTTATACTTTTATCTAACATAGCTCCCTCCTCTCCCACCACTCCATCCTGATAACTACAAACACACCGTCGTCATACAGCTCTCAAGATGTGATGTAACAAACACAAAATGGATTCCTGTACTTGTAAACAAAGACTTAAAAAAAATTGGCATGTCCAAAAAAAAATTTTATGCTGATGGCTTTTTGGTTTGCATCATTCAGTTGTTTCCGACTCTCTGTGTCCTCATGGACTGTAACACACCAGGCACATATATCCATGGTCTTGCTGATCCACTTGGTTTTCATGGCAGAGATACTGTAGTTGGTTGCCAGTTCCTTCTCCAGTGGGCCACAGCATACAGCTCCTGGTATTCCTAGGTATTTATTCATCTATAACATTATTCCTTTATATCTGTCTCCCAGCTTAACTGCCTTGATGACCTTGTCAGAGTGGAGGCAATCAGTTGAACTGCAGGCTAAATTTCTAATCTTTGAACGTGAATGTAATATTCATTATTGCTACTTTAAATCACTAACTATGATTTTTTTTTTGAGGATCAATACATAATTACTACACAAAGCTCATCTTGTTAGGGCATTACAGTGATTTTCAAGGATTATTATTTGGTAACCATGACATATGAAGGCAATTATAATTCAGACTTTTGTATTGATCATTTAGTATGCTGAAACAGACTCGCAGTATAGTTATTGAATTAAGAAATTGAGCAAATCATTGACTTGATACAACCTATTACTCAATTTTACTGACTTCACTAATTTCCAAATTATATTTAATGTTATCAATTTAAACATAGTACTTATTTTAACTATGGTATTCGGAGTAGTAGCATACAGGTGTGAGAGCTGGACTATAAAGAAGGCCGAGCGCTGTAGAATTGACGCCGTTGGATTGTGGTGTTGGAGAAGACTGCTTAGAGTCCCGTGGACTGCAAGAAGATCCAATAAATCAGTACTACAGAAAATCAAGACAAACTGTTCACTGGAAGGTTTGATCATGAGGCTGAAGCTCAAATATTTTGGCCATATCCTGAGAAGACAGGGTTCCCTAGAGAAGATTCTGGTGCTGGAAAAGATTGAAGGCACACGAAGAAGGCTGTAACGGAGTTGGAACACGAATCCAATATCTCCGCTGGTATACGGTAAAATATCCAAGAAGCACTACAGTATCACCATCCCCAACCTCCCATATTGGACGACACTCAATTGGGAGTCAAAAGAATACTGTCTTTATTTTGTTGTGCAGAGATATATATACACATCTCTTCCCACAGGCAATACACATCCCCCATAGTTGGCCACACAATACACATAGAGAGACAATAGGTGTGGTCACACCTCCCTGAGGCTACCTGGCTACAGACATTGATCAGATCATCCTTCTCTTTGTTCTTATGTCTGATAATGAAAACACTTTATACAATAGACTTCTGTATCTTATGAGGAGTCTCTGTAATAGGATTATCTATTATGCCAAGTCCTGAATAGTCTGGGCTAATATTCTGCAGAGCATAAACCAAAATACATACAGTATAACAGTAGGATCATATTTTAACCATAATAATTAAATAACCATAAAACAGGGTAAAACAGTGATGGGTTCCGTTAGAAAGGCGGAGATGGATAGATGAAGTCACTGAAGCAATGAACATGAGCTTCATAGAGGGCAGTGACTGGGAGATGTACCTGGCTTTCTGCAGTCCATGGAGTCACAGAGAGTCAGACGCAACTGAATGACTAAACAGCAACTTATATTAAATAGTACTTATGTAGGATCTATTCTTATTGCTACGGTATGAACTATATTTTCAATAAGCACATTATATATATAAAATAAATAGTACATTTGTGTTCACATTTGAATGTCTAAAACAAATTAAAAAATCTGCTTCCTGCCCAGAATTCCGAGAAATGCAGGTATTACACTGCATTCTGGGAACCTGGCCAGGGACATGCAAATGTGCATACAAAGGCTTCACTCTTGTAATCCATAACCATTTCAAACATGGCTTCCTTTAAGCATATGCCTACTGTATCACACAGCTTTGGATTGGTGAAGGAGCTTGTGTACCTCAGTGAAGCTGTGAGCTATACCATGTAGGGTGACCCAAGATGGGCAGGTCATGCAAGAGAGGTCAGACAAACGCGAGTTCTCCCCTGGCAGGAAGCCCGCAGTTTTAACATTGCGTTACCAATGTTTTTTGGTAAGCCCGGCAATGCTGAGAACTATATATGTGATATATATACCTTCTGAATCACTACCTTGTTGTGGTGAAGGGGCTTGTGTACCTCAGTGAAGATGTGATCTATATCATGTAAAGTCATTCAAGATGGGTAGGTCATAGAGGTCAGACAAATTGCTGTCCACTGCAACCCACTCCAGTATCTCTTCCAAGAAATCCTTATGGATAAGCACAACCAGACACACGCTGCAGTCCATAGAGTCATAGAGAGTCGGACCCGACTGTACGACTAAACAATATATATAGTAAAATAAAATTACATATTTGTGCACATTTCCATGCCCAACAATTTGTTTATAAACATATTTGCTGTTCAGAATTTCAAGAAATATATTTCTTTGCACTCTGGGAAACTGGGTGGGGAACATGCAAATGAGCCCACAATGCGTTGTCACTCTTTAATCAATACCATTTTAAATATATTTGTTTAGCAAATAAATTGTACATTTGTGCTCACATGTACCTGCCCAGGTTCCTATATCTTCTTATATAGTACATCTTCTTATATTCTTTTATATAATTACATATCTAATGCTCTCTTGAAAGGGTGATATTATGACTCAACATCCTAAAGTTTCATCTATCCACCCACAGATAATATGGAGTTAAAAATACCCTCAAGCCTATCCGCTTTTATGCAAATTCATGATAAAACCCTAATTACACATTCATGGGAGACCAAATAATCTCCATGATATTTAACTAGCATTATGATATGTAAATATCATCTCAGTCAGAGCAAATGGTGATTTTTATATTCTGTGAGCTACTACCCAATAATCCCTTTTTTTCAATAATTTTATAATCTTTGCTAAATTTAAAAAAAATAGTCCCTTTTTGATTCATATATGAGCTGTTTCTGTCTTACAGGTACATCGATGATGTATTTTTTTTATACTGATGATATAATTTTTTACGTTTATCAAAAAAAAAATGATTTTCAGGTTGCTGGTATATAATGTTGATTAATAAGAGTTATCTTCATGCTAATAATGAGTTAATTTTATGTTATTCTCCCCAATTTCTATTATGAGATCGTCATTTTTTTGTAATCGTGATCCTGATTTAAAACTACAAAATTATAAGTTAATGGAATTTGTTTAGTACTAATGGTCTCTGTAACTATTGTAGCCATGTATGACCTGCGACTGCACTGTATGTGCAATAATGTACATTTCTTTATTTATCCCAAATGACCTAAAATATCCCAAATGACCTATAAAACTCAGAATTTGTGATGTATTAAATAAGACATTTTGATTCTGCTCTAGTGGTTGTAATTATTTGTCTTCTGGGTACAGTGATCTGAAGGGGAGATTGTGGCATGGATGAGCAATTGAATAAAGCCCCCGGGGGTGCGCTTTTCCCTAATAGGGTATTTTCCCAGCCCTAACACAGGTACTTATAAGTAATCAACAAAAATGTAGTGAGAAGTTTAGAGAAAATGTTTGATTTTTAGAACGTCCCCTCTTTGCACGGATCTCCATTATAGACAGAAGTATTGAAGGATACTTTGAGTATTAAAGGACCAATTCCCCACTGTGAGTGAACTGTTAACATGATTTTTGTTTACTTACACTAATAACAGCTAAAAAATGTAAACATTTTAAGTCTTTTTTACATACAAAGTATATCCTGCATACTGCTTGGTGCATGAGTAATGACAGATAGCCAAGCACACAGTGAAGATAGTGATTTGTATCAGTTTTTCCTGCACTCAGAACTGCACTAAGAAGTTAACCCATAACTGACCTGTTTATGTGAGTCCAGCATTCCATGCTCTACACAGATAGATTTGTTTTTTTGGCTTTTTTGTTGCTCACTATACAGAGCTCAGTAGGTCTGGCAGGGGGGAGTCGGTGACACATGTAAACACAGATTTGAGTTGATATCTCATTGACAAATGCATGTATTTAAAAAAATTCTAAAAGTATTTCAACATGTTTTTAGGAGATTTTTACTATGATGTGGTCCAATTAAGTGGTCCTTCAATTCATTTCCTTTTAAGTAGATAAAATAGCAAGACTAATCGGCACCAGAGGGCCTTCCTGTCATTGGGTCAATCTTGAGCTGCGAGAGGAAACAATAGAAGCATTTGTTCTTCCCTTGTTACTGGGATAAAAAGACCAAAGGCCACTGTAGTGCTAATACAACAAGATCTAATTTGTACACATCAAAACTGATTCTGAAAAGAAAAAAATCACTAGAACATTAAAACTTACATTTGAAATTTAGTGTGTCAGACTTTGCAGAGCTGCTTCTTTCCACCACCACTGAGGAGTTGTTCAGTCATGTCAGACTCTCTCGGACCCTATAGACTGCAGCATGCCACGTACATCTTGTGTCTGGTTGTGCTTATCCATAAGGTTATCTTGGCAAAAATACTGGAGTTGGTTGCCAGTTCCTTCTCCAGTGGACCACAATTTGTCCAACCTCTCTGATATGACACAACTAAACAACGCAATCACAAGCCATTGAGAAAAAACATTTTGGTAGAAAGCACTGTGTATGAGTGCAGGAATCCATTCTGTATTCGTCACATCCTGAGAGCTAGCTCATTATTATTATTATTGTTTGTTTGTTACGCGCCAACATATTCCATAGGGTTAAGCTCCAGGCAAAGACAATTACAATATTAACAAGCTGCAAAGGATAGAGGGCCCTGTCTTTGAGCATAGAATCTAGTGTCCATAGTGCTTCCTGAAGCACCATGCAAGATTGGAAACGTACAATCTAAAGGTTTTGGGTGGCTACCGGAGGATTGGAGAAGTTTAGTGCTTGTTAGGGAGGAAGGTGTGTTTTAGTGAGGTTTTGAAGGTTTTGAGGCAGGGAGATAGTCTGGTGGAGCAGGGCAAGGAGTTCCAAAGAGTAGGAGGCAACACAAGAAAAGGAATGGGAGGAGGAGGAGAGAAGAAGGTCATTGGCAGAACGAAGAGGGCGGTGCAGATGAGAGCAGAGATATAAGGGGGTGTAATGTTGTGGAGGGCTTTATACGTTCAGGATGGTGTATGTTTGTAGTTATCAGTCGATACGGGTGTGGGGGAGGAGAGAACAATGAGAAGATCACAGTATTTACTACATAACTGAATATGATTCAAAACGACGCCACACCCTTCCTCCTCTCTGGCCTAGAAGAGGATGGTGCATCCAGTGCTCCAAAAATGGAAACCCCCATCAAACACACACAACTTCCATCAAAGTATGATAGGTCCTCCAGGGCCCTACAGAAGTGTGTACCTCCAGGGCCCTACAGAAGTGAGGACCTCCCTACAAGCCAAGATGATTGCGACTAGCAAAAAGTACACTCTAAATTAATATTTGAAAATATATTGAAAATATGTTAAACCATTTTGCACAGAAAAAGAATAACTTGGCATCAACTAGACATGAGCATTATATCTGTTATGACATATTATTTTTTTTAATTTCAGAATCATATTCATATTTTTTGTGTATCCTTATGTGAATTCAGTTCTTGGAGAAAGACTGTGTGGCTTCCATTTTTTAACCAAATTAGTGCTGTTGTTGCTTGAGGCATTTCTTCAATTGCATGTTAACTTGTGACTAATATTTATCCCATGTAAATTTGTAATTAATAAATAGCGGTTCGAAAAAAAATTGTAATAGCGGCAACCTTTTGCAAGGGTAAGGTCTCTACTTGTCTCAGCCAGACCATAAAAGCTGTGATGACACTGATAACTCCTAGACCTATGTTCCCAGATTTAGAGACAGCTTTTGATGTCTTTATTTCTGTTTATTAAGTGTTCGGCTCCAAGATGGATTTTAAAGGCATATCTAAGTTTCCTGGATTATGAATGCATCGAAAAAAGGAGAATCAGTAGTGTATGCAAAGATAAATTGCATTAAAAAAAAAAAAACATTTACAAACTCACTCTGATGTTTGCTAAAGCCTCTTCAGTTTTCAAACTGCAGCTTTTGTTAGTTGACACCCATGAAAATCCCTGCTAAGATTAGCATAAAATTCATAATTCATTTTGGCCAATCAGGAGAAAGCAAAGGTTAGCAGAAACATTTGTATTAAACTGGGGTTTCTGCGTTGCAACGCAGCCTGGGATATGTAATATCTCTCTCTCTATATATATCCTTGTGGACTGATTCAACTGTAAGCTTAGACCCCCACAACCATGTGATTACATCCTACAGCAAGTACTTCCTTTGAAAGGTCAAACTCTGTATCTGGCTGCTTTCCTGTCTGTACATGTTTATGTAAGCTCCCTGTGGATGTGAAAAGATGGATTTTTATCTCCTGCATTTAACGTTGTAAGTACACTGAACTTTTCTGTATGAGACATATTTTTCTGATAATCACTGCCTGTTTCTTACCAAACATTTGAAACCCAGTAAACGTATATATACCTTTAACTGAAGTTTTTAGCATGTTCTATTTGCATCTTACCTTCATATTCAAGTTTCTGCTTTTCCAGCTCAGCCTCAATCTTATCTAAGACCATCACAAGCTCAACCAAAATTTTCATCAAGGAATTCACATTATTATGTTCCAATATCTTGGCCTTGTCTTTATTTATGTTTAATATTTGGCTCTATGATCGATTTTAACCTAAGCTTATTGCATGTTCTATTTGCATCTTACCTTCATATTCAAGTTTCCGCTTTTCAAGCTCAGCCTCAATCTGATCTAAGACCATCGCAAGCTCAACCAGAATTTTCATCAAGTAATTCACATTATCATGTTCTAATATCTTGGCCTAAAAAAAAAAGTTCTGTTAGAGCAATTATTGTAAGTTATGTAACATTGTATTTGACAGTATGGGGGTGTAAAGGGTTACCAATATGCTGTTTAAAGTTTGAACTTTATTTCTACTTTGCATTTGATGTCCAGACTTAGCAAGGTTTAGTCATTGACGTCTAAGTAGCTTTCCTTCTGTGACGATCCAGGGGTAGGGGCTATTACTGCCCAAGGCCACCTGCTATAGACTACAGGCTAACTACTCACAAGGACTATTGGGTTCTTGGAAATCTCAGCACCAGCACCCTGATATCTGGCTTCTGTATCAGTCAGGGTCTCTCCATCAGAAATCAGCACTTCCAGGAGTCTCAGTAACCTTCCTGTGATAGTGACCAGGACAAGTTACTTGCAAGGTGGAGATAGGCTCAGTATCCCAGCCACCAGGAGCAAATAAGAAAACATACCATTACTATATGTCTCAGCAGTGAACTGATTTATTTTTGGAAAGTCAACAATATTTATAGTGGTTAGATATAGAGGGGGTGTATACAACACAACAATGACAGGGAGTGACAGACAGACACAGGAGATTGACTCCACACAGGGTCTAATAGTCTAGCATCCTGTCCGGCACCTGTGAACAATATGCCAACCTCCAAATACACATAATCCTCTCTCCATGTCTAGTGGTCCAGACCTCAAATAGAGTACATTAACTTTATCTGGTAAACAATGGGACAGGACAGATTACAATACAATGGATGTGTTTATACACATAGTGGCAGGAGCCAAACAGTCTGTCCTTTATGGTGGCTCAATGGGCTAACATCCAGGAACTGGAAAAGGGGTCTGTGACACCTTCTATGTATCTTCAGAGCTTGATAAACTGAGGTCCTAAATGACTGTGAGGTTTGTATATGAAAACAGTGATTATCAGCCTTTATTTGTTAAAGAATCTTAAGGTCTGGTGAAATAATGCCTTACCATGAGCTTCTTCTGTTTGGAAAGATATGGCTCTGTTAGTTGAGGTTCTTCGTGGTCAAGCTTCATCAATTCTGCGGTGGCATTAGCCAAGTGCCCTAAAAGGTGGTTGACAAAAAATTAAAATATATATTTATACATGTTGCTACTGGACATTTTACTACTTTAGTTCTTAATCTGTATACTTCAATTTTTAATGTTGCAGGTTTTCTATTATCCCTCAATTACCACGTTATGTCAAGTATGCCAAATCCTAAACCTAAAAATGTGTTTTTTTCCCAAATCTAATGATTGTTGTAGGGGTCTAGCAGAATACCAAGCTAGGCATATATTACTGGATGGTAGTGTAACAACATCACACTTGTCTACAGTGCACATTTGTATACATTTATAGGGCTTTTTGTTGCTTATGTATACAAACAGATGATAGCGAGTTATGTTAAAACACTGTACCAAATTTCTGTATTGGTTATAACATTAGACCCATACACATTTTCCATTTTAATGGAAGTGATGTGTCCTTATGTTTGTAAGTTAATACACCTTTCCACCATTCTAGAACAAGCAGGTATCACAACTATGACGAAATCTCAGGGAATACTTAAGGCAGAAGTGTGCATGAGCCACTCCTTTTATGATTCTTACTCACACCAACAACAGAGTCTACTCCTCTAATTCTACAATCTGCTTCAGACTGTACAAAAGTCTTCCACTGATCAATGATCCATCTTTCATTTGTGCTGCCATCCACAGCAACCACCAATTTCCCAGGATATTTTTCATTTTTTTGATTTACGTGTATATTTGCATAGTTTCGAGTTGTATCTTTGTTAAAGATCTGTTGGCCAAGTTCTTTGCATTTTGAACAGTTGTGGACCAACTATTTTATTGGTACATGGCAAAAAGGACCTTAAAACGTGGTCCTTCCCACTTGCTGACTTAGCAAAAGGCAGCCAGCAAACATGCCCACTTACGGCGGATCTCAGCAGTGGCGTACTTTGGGATCATAGAATCTGTAGTAAGTTCCGGGTGAAGAATACATCCATGAGTGTAGGCATCCATCGGAAGGTTGTCCAAGATGTCTCTATATTGAAGAACTCTAGAATGAAGAACACTCCCCGTCTCTGGTATCAACTGTGGAATATGTTCTAGAAAATAAATGTATATATATTATCAAGCAATACAGCTCGGCTACAAACCGATGTGGTACTTGCACAGCAGATTCAATAGTCACTGTCAATATTTTGCAGGTATAAAAAATAATAAAATTAGGTAGATGTCTCTGGTTCTAGATGTTTATCTCAATATACGTTTAATGCACCTTTATATTGTTAAAAGTGTCATATAGAAAGCAGCACATTTGTGTATAATACATAAGAGAAGACTGAGCCTGAATTATATACAATTATCTATTAATAAATTATAAACAACAAGGACAATGGCAAGCCTTGATGCTCTGAAAGCCTGGAAACTGCCAAAACTACTGGGCACCTCACATCTCATCTTGTGATTAAGTCACAGCCATGGAAATAAATATAAAACCAAGACTATTTCATTTATTCCAAATGCTCCCCATCTATCTTGACAAAACAGTCTTCCATACTCTACAAGCTAATAGACACACATATATATAGTAAGAAAAGAGAATTGCAGCTTCATTCAATTCGGGGCCGTAACTCCATCGCAGATTGCCGATTTTCTGCAATTGAGTTGCGGGCGCAAATAGGTCTACTTTTACTTTGCTATTCAATTGGCCGGGCCCGAAAGTAAGGCGCCGGTCGCGAGAATTGAAAACCATGCTCTCGGCAGTAGCATTTGCGGGCTTGACCATGATCGAGGATGCAAGCCCGTAACTCGTCGTTCAAGCCTGTAAAATTGGAGCACTTTAAATGCATATATAAGTTCAAAAAAACACTATAAATGATTGGGAACACAATTTTTGACATTAGAATTACAAGCACAACATTCTCAAGCACGTACATCGCCAAAATATCCTGTTTATTTTCTGTCCAAAGTCCTACCGGCTTGAATGACCTCCAAGCACGTAACTCGTTATTCAAGCCCATGGGACTTTGGAATCCAACCTACGGGCTTGGAGGTTAAAGCCGTAGGACTTTGGACAGAAAATAAACATGAAATAAAGTATCTTATTTTGGCGATGTGCGTGCTTTAGAATGTGCAAGACCTCCTTGGTCCCAGTAACCTGTGGTTCGATTTTTTACATTTGCGGGCTTGACGGAGTGGTTAGAGCGGGTAAATCGGAGCGATTGAATAGAGATTTGTGATTTTAACTGCTGCAACTCTTGCGCCTGTGAAAGATCAAAGGCTTGGACGGAAGTAACTTGAGATTTTACGAATCGCAATGGATCGCAGCTTGCAGCAAGTAACCCGATCAGAGCCCGCAAACGGAAAGCATTTGAATAGCAAAGTAACCTGCGACCCTACTCTTGCCAGACATATCATGAATCTTTCAAAGAAAATCAGGCAGTCTGGCTCTTCCTAATCTCTTGCGATATTCCAATGCTTGGCACCATCATACAAAAAGTGTTGGATGGGTTTAGAAAATGGTTTGATACAATTAAAATACTTATCAAATACCACATTTTCAAATAACCTGTTATGTTACTCTAATTTCCCTTAAGGTATAAGAGACAATAGGAGATTGTCAAAAACTCAGGTCTATGCCTTCTTCATTAACACTTACTGTATAATTCAGAATAAAGCTCGTTGGAGTCCGACTCGACTGAACGACTAAACAATAACAGCCAGGCCTCTACCCTACACGCCTTAAACATTTGTGAAGCACAAATCTTTGCAGATACAAGGATCTCTGTGTAGGATTGACTTATATCATTCAAAGGCTTCCAACAAATACATCCACTTAGATTTTAGATTTGTTAGAAGATTAAGAGACAGTCTATCTAGCCGGAACAACCAGTTTATCCTTATTTGAGGAAATCCCTACCAGATGATTTCCAACTCAGAAGCTTAAATCAACATGTTATAACCTTTTATCAGGTAGACCCTTTTCAACTGGTACCTAACTCCAGGATTATTGGCCAACAAACCGTGCTGGAAGAGATCTGTTACCACTGTATCTATGGTGAATCTTTCCTAAGGTGAAAAAAAATGGTCCTTTATTAGAAAACTAATAGTGTAATTTTTGTAAACAGTCCAATCACGTTCCTGGACCGGTGAGGATATTAACTAAGCAAGAGAACATCTTGATATCCCAAATGGGAGAGCCATAGCCAAGGTCTGGACCCAACGTTCTATCTCAACTTAATGCCATGCAAAAAGTGGAAAAATTAGAGGTAACATTGCCCCTTTTGTCAATGTAATGGTTTCCTTGGTATCTGTTGATGAGTATATAAAATATTTTGTCCAGATATTGTAACCTACCTCTGTTCTCAGATGTCTTATCGGCTTAAATATACTTCTGAGACAGCTACATATAATCACTTATATGTATTACTAATCTTTGCATATGACAATGGAAACTTTTTTGAGTCCTGGTTATGAAAACATTGTTCACTTACATAGTTACATAGTTACATAGTAATTAAGGTTGAAAAAAGACTTTCAGTCCATCAAGTTCAACCTGTTAAGATCTCCTCTGATCTGCAATATGCGGATTAGTTATTAATTAAATTATTGATTAAATAATTATTAATAGTATAGTATTGGAGAATGAATAAAGAGTTAGTCCATCAAGTTCAACCTTTTTAGATCTCTATTGATCTTTTTAATTTGGACTATTTATTATTATTATTAATTGTTAATTATTGTTAATTGATCCAGAGGAAGGCAAACATAAAAAAAAAAACCATTGAAACTTTGCCAATTGTCTCATAAGGGGAAAAAAAAGCAAAATTCCTTCCTGACCCCAGAAACTGGCGATCAAATTTCTCCCTGGATCAATATTCCTTGCTAGTTATCTAGGATAGCCTTGAATGCCCTCTTTATTCAGAAATATATCTAACCCCTTTTTGAAGTTGTCTATCGAATTCGCTGTCACCACCTCCTTTGGTAGAGAATTCCACAGTTTAACCACCCTAACTGTGAAGAACCCTTTTCTTTGTTTAAGGTGAAATCTTTTTTCCTCTAACCTCAACGGATGTCCTCTTGTCAGTTGAAAATCTCTTGCTACAAAAAGTTCACTTGACAAAGCCTTATATTGACCCTAGATGTATTTAAATAACGTAATCATATCTCCTCTTAGACGCCTTTTTTCTAGCGAAAATAAGTTTAATTTTGCTAGTCTTTCTTCATAACTTAACCCCTCCATTCCCCTTATTAGTTTTGTAGCCCTTCTCTGTACTTTTTCCAGCTCTAAAATGTCTTTTTTGTGAGGTGGTGCCCAAAATTGTACTCCATATTCCAAATGAGGGCATACTAGAGATTTGTATAGTGGCAGAATTATATCTTCTTCCCTGGCATCTATACCCTTCCTAATACATGCTAATATTTTATTTGCCTTTGCAGCCGCTGCTTGGCTTTGAGCGCTGTTACCTAGGTGGTTGTCCACTAGTACTCCCAAATCCCTTTCAATATCTGATACCCCTAGATTTGCTCCATTAAGATTATAGATTGCTTGGCTATTGTTCCTTCCCAAATGCATAACCTTACATTTATTTGTATTAAATCTCATCTGCCATTTAGCCGCCCATTTCTCTAATTTATGCAAATCCTTTTGTAGGGAAAGTACATCATTATCTGATTTTATTACCTTGCACAACTTAGTGTCATCAGCAAAAATGGAGACACTACATTCGAGTCCTACTTCAATGTCATTAATAAATATGTTAAAAAGGAGAGGACCCAATACTGAGCCCTGAGGAACCCCACTTATCACATTAGACCAATCGGAGTATGTTCCATTTACAACAACCCTTTGCTTCCTGTCTTTTAGCCAGCTCTCGATCCATGAGCAGATATTTACTGCAATTCCTGTATCCCTTAGTTTGCTCACTAGTCTTCCATGTGGCACTGTATCAAATGCCTTTGAAAAATCTAAAAAGACTACATCCACTGAGTTGCCCTGATCCAAGTTCCTACTAACCTCCTCATAAAAACTAATTAGATTGGTCTGACACGACCTTTCCTTCATAAATCCATGTTGACTGCTACCTATGATCCTGTTCAAATAGACATATTCTTGTATTCTGTCCCTTATTAACCCTTCTAAAAGCTTCCCAACTACAGAAGTGAGGCTCACTGGTCTATAATTCCCCGGATTTGCTCTAGATCCCTTCTTAAATATAGGTATCACCTCTGCTTTTCTCCAGTCATCTGGTAGAGACCCTGTAGTGAGCGAGTCTTTAAAGATTAGATATAATGGTTTGGCTATTACAGAACCCAGCTCCCTCAGTACCCTTGGATGTATTCCATCAGGACCTGGGGCTTTATTAACATTTATTTTCTCCAACCTCTTTTGTATTTCTTCCTGCGTTAACCAATTATTTAGTGAAGGTAGTGTAGCCCCATTATGTTGCAGTGTCCCAACCACTGGTACCTCCCTTGTGTAAACCGACGAAAAGAACCTATTTAGCTCATCTGCCTTTTCCTGGTCACTAATTATCAGATGGCCTGTGTCACATTGTAATGGTCCTATCGATTCCTTCCTGGCCTTCTTCCCATTAATATATTTATAAAATATTTTAGGGTTAGTCTTACTTTCCATTGCAACTGACTTCTCATTTTCTATTTTAGCCAGTCTAATAGCCCTTTTGCAAGCCTTGTTGATTTCCTTATAGTCACATAAAGATGCCTCTGTTCCCTCCTTCTTGTATAATTTAAATGCATATTTCTTTTTCCTCATCATGATCTTTAAGTCATTGTTAAGCCACATGGGATGTAATTTACTCCTATTTATTTTATTTCCACATGGTACATGCTGATGAGTATGTTTATTTAGTAAGGATTTGAATGTTGTCCATTTATTTTCAGTATTCTTCCCTGTAAGTTCTTTGTCCCAGTCTATATGTTGTATTGCTGCCCGTAGCCCATTAAAGTTAGCCCTTTTAAAATTTTGAGTTTTTGTTGGCCCCTTACAACTCTGTTTTTTGTATTCAATCTCAAATGAGACTGTGTTGTGATCACTGTTCCCCAAGGGTTCCCCTATTTTTACATTTGATATTATATCAATATTACTTGTGATGACTAAATCCAAGATGGCCCCATTTCTAGTAGGTTCTTGTATTACCTGTGCTAGATAATGATCCCTGAGTGTACTCAAGAACCTGCTCCCCTTAGCTGAGCTGCTGGTCTCGTTTATCCAGTTTATATCAGGGTAATTAAAGTCTCCCATTATTAGAACTTGCCCATGCTTAGCTGCATTTCCAATCTGTAACAATAATTGTATTTCCTCACTTTCAGCTATATTTGGGGGTTTATAGCATACTCCCACCAATATGCATTTAGAATTAGCTCCTCCACTATTTAGCTTAACCCACAAGGATTCAATGATGCCGTTAGTGCCAGCATAAATATCTTCTCTAACTATAGGCTTAAATTCAGGCTTAACATAAAGACAGATCCCTCCTCCTCTTTTACCATTTCCCCTATCTTTCCTAAATAGGTTATAACCATCCAGATTAACAGTCCAGTCATGAGATTCATCCCACCATGTTTCCGTAATGCCTATTAAGCCCCATTTTTCTTGTACTGCTAATATTTCTAGCTCATCCATTTTCCCAGGCAAACTTCTTGCGTTAGCAATCATACACTTTATGTTGCTATGGCTCTGCCGTTGTGAAGTGCCTGCCACTGTATTTGAGGCCCCTATTAATATCTCCCTACTTTCTATTGTAACCCTCCCCCCTTCTCCTCCCCCATGGGTAAATAATTCATCCCTTTCCCTCTCTACCCTATTTACCCCAATACTTCGATATAGTCCCTCCCCCCCACCTACAAGTTTAAAAACTCCCCCAGCCGTTCTACCATCCTATTCCCTAGCACAAAAGCGCCCTCATCATTAAGGTGCAATCCATCCCTACTATAGAGATTGTACCCAAGTGAGAAGTCAGCCCAGTGCTCTAAAAACCCCAAACCCTCTGCACTGCACCACTTTTTTAGCCACGCATTAACCTCCCTAAGCTCCTTCTGCCTCCCTGGGCTAGCACGTGGCACTGGTAGTATCTCAGAAAATACTATCTTGGAGGTCCTTGCTTTAAGCTTATTCCCTAATTCTCTAAAATCATTCTTTAGGACGCTCCATCTTCCACTAACTTTGTCATTGGTACCAATGTGTACCAAGACCGCCAGTTCATTACCAGCCCCTCCCAATAATTTATCCACCCGATCCACAACATGCCGAACCCGAGCACCCGGGAGACAGCAAACTGTTCGATTGCTGGGATCTGGGTGACAAATTACCCTGTCTACCTTCCTAATAATAGAGTCCCCTACCACCAAAACATGTCTGTTGCTCTGCCTATTCTGCCCTCCCTCTTCTCCAGTAGAGCTGTTCGCCCGGCTGTTAGAGGGAACAGCTCTATCTGGCATTGCCATTCCTGAATGGACATCGCCAACAGTTTCACTCAATCTGGCAAATCTGTTGTTGTTTGCCAACTCAGAACTGGCCTGCCTCCTCCTGTACCCTCTGATTCCCCTTCTAACTGTAACCCAGCTACCTCCCTGGCCATCCTCACTAGCCCCAGCTCCTCCCTCCATACTAGGCCCAGCTAAACTGTGCTTCGTGAGCACCACCTCCCTTTCCAGTGGAGCAATATCACTAAGTGCTGCAATTCTCCTCTCCAGATCTTCACTTAATTTAATTTTCACTTAATTAGTAATAACCAATTTTTTTATTAAATAGTAAATTGTACATATGAAAACTAAATAAATAAAAAGTTAAAAAAAGATATTACCTACTATAACCAGTGATTACAGAAGGAGCCCAAAATGTTATCATCCTTATATGTTGTGGAACTATAAATAACGGAGGATTATTTTTCCAAGCATCTTCAGCTGTGAGGGATGGTCCCTACAGACAGTACTAATATGAGTCCTGACGAATTCAAGACAAATCTGGGACAGCTTACCCATAATTATGTACAGGGAAACTTAAAGGTAATGATTATGCAATAGATTGTTGTTTCTCTGGAGGAGTAGTGTATAATTAGTAGACAATCTTCTAAAGAGACTATTAATGTTAGAACTTAACAAAAGTACAATGACATTTAGGAATATATCCATTAAAGTTTCTAGTCTAAAGCTTCAGATGCTTTCCTTGGCAGTTTTGGAAACTGGGTTTAGCTCAGATATCAGAATTAAATGTATGAACTATTCAGTTTATTTGGGTTTATATCTTGCCATACATCACACCACAACTAATGAAAAAACGGCACAGCTTGATCTGAAAGACCGCTCCTAAATTTAGTAATTTCTCTTTAGCTATCACACAGGCAAGGCCCGATTATACATTAGGCCAACTATGCAGCCGCCTAGGGGCACTTCCCTGTGAGGGGCACCACTTTTTTTTTTTTTTTAATGGTTCCTGGCTTCAAAAAACAAAATACTGGCTATCAGGGGTAACCACCTAGAACAAGAGCGTTACAACAGGAAAAGGAACTTACACGTACAGAAAAGGCAAAAATTGGTCCGTGCATACCATGTGTACTCACTCGCAGGGGCTCCTCCACTTCACTGCCTAGGGGCTCCAAAAAGGTAGATCCGGCTCTGCACACAGGGGTACTTACACATCTCTCTATTTCCTATCCTCCTACTCCAATCATCTGCCGACTCAACTCTCTCTAAAACCAATGACACAACCCTTTTCTCTCCATACTACTTACCATCCACCTCTTCTCTGTACAATGACAATGAACACACTACACCGCTAAAATATTAACAGCCTTATTAAATTGCGATTCTGCAAATTTAAAAGGGCTCTATTTAAGCACATAGCATATTTTTTTACAGAAGTTTTTAGTTAGTGAAGATTTTGCTTTTGGATAGAAGTTCACTAAGTAAAAACTTCTGTAAAAAAATATGCTGTGTGCTTAAATAGAGCCCTATTCAATTTGCCGAATCGCAATTTAATAAGGCTGAAATTGTCTACAAACATGATGCACACTGTTTATTTAGGCATCATAACCAAATTAATGTTCAAAACAGTGAAGCCCACTGGGTTCCTGTTTTATGCCCCTGATATTTTAATTATATAAACAGGTATACTTGCATACAGTGGTATTCACATATAAATGCATATGTACAATATGGTTCCCAGGGAAAAAGTCACTGGAGAAGGTTATATGTGACATCAATTTTAGATTGATGGTCATAATCAGTGACTTGAGTTCCCATTTCCTACCATGTCCCTATTATTAATAATTCATTTTTGTAGAGTGGCGCCATATTAGTTTGGCAAAACAGCAAAAATTTAAGTAAATGTGATATATTTTAATTCAGTCGAATTTAAAAACACCCTTGCAAGATCACTGAGGCCCTTTGTCTGACCTATTGTAAAATAAAACTGTAACTACAGACAAGTACAATGCACTAGGAGTCATTTCATCCTTTATTTCAGTATGTGCCAGACAAAGTGACTTAGTGGTCTTCCAAGCTTTTATAGAGTCAGCATGTTTCACAGAGCTCTTGAGGGAATAGTAGATAATAAAAGGAAAAGAAAAATATAACAAATGATTGTTGATGGGAACAAGAAGCGCTAAGGGCTCTACACGTAGTTTACAATATCAGCTCTAGACATTGTAAGACTTATTCAAGAATCTTCTTCTAATGTAAATAATTTGGAAAATTGCAAGATACAAGCGTGAAAAGAATAAAATAGTGAAATAGTATAATTGACTTTGGCTCAAATTCTATTTAGAAATATAAAAAAACAGAAATATCAGCAAGCTTCTTCAAGGACTTCCCACTCTAGTTCTTATACTAGCCAGGTAGCTCCTGCTGTCTACCTGGCTTAGCACATGATACTGGTAATATATAAAAAAAAATGCTAAATTGAACAACAAGCTTCATCCTTAAAACGTTCAATCCCCAAATAATCATTCCCATCCTATCCAAAAACCTGTCCACTCAATCCACAATATTAGATCTCAAATGTCCAGGAGATGTTTAGATGATTGGATCTACAACAAAACAGATTATCAAATCTCCTTCCCGATTGTTAAGTCACCTACCGACAAAACCTGTCTAGAACTGTCTAGTTTTGGTCTCTTTTGAGGCAATTAGAGGGAATAGTATTCTAAAGTATTGCAGATTGTGACACATCTATTAGGTTGAGTCAAACCTAAAGTACTCTTCTTCTGTCTGCTTCCACTTCTAGTCCCTTTCTAGAGTATGCTTGATCCTAATCTTGGTGACCACCTCATTATGGAGTAGTTGTAGTAATAATTGACATTAATCAATAATGAATGTGAAGTTAAGATAATTAAAAAGCTCCATACCACAAATTCCAATTATAATAACATAAAGGGCCATGTTCAAAATCTTTTGATAAATATGTATTCCCATGTTAGAATTCAAAAACAGCTAACAAAAGGGACATTTACACAACTAAAGCGGACTAGAGCTGTAAGAAAGGACCAGTTTTTTGTTTTTTTTTGTGGTGGGTACTTTATCAAAATGACTTTCAAAGTACGATGAGAGGAATGGATAAGTGGAGCTATGGGTAGAATGAACACAAGGTAACTGGGTGGTAGAGACTTAATGTAAGGGGACTGCTTAATTCATAGATGTTATAGAGTGATGGAGGTGTGAAAGAACTAGAATAATTAGAAACATTTGAAAATGTTAGTGGAGTGAAGGAGGTAGGTGCCATTGCTTCTTTGAGTAAACGGGTTATCAGAGAACATCTGAATATCTGAAGCCTAGAGGAGAATCTAATGAAGTGAGATTGGGAATTTCCAAAGAGTGGAGGCTGCTCTTATAAAGTCCCATAGGAGACCATGGGAGGAAGTAAAGATGGGAAATGAGACGGGCGCAGCAGGGAAGGTGGTATGGAGGGTATGTGGAGATAAGGGTTGAGATATAGTTAAATTAATTGCTGTTGAGTCTTAAATCCTTCATTGCAAAAAAGTGGTAATAATATATTTATCTTTCTATGAGCAAAATAGAGTCAGGACCAAATTTACATATGGGCTAAATGCGGCAAAACTCAGCTATTTGTGTTTTGTTTTTTTGTTTGATGGGAAGCCTTCTCCCGCCCCATGTCCCCTAGGCACCCTGCCGGTGCGTTGCACCAGGGCACTTGCTCTGTGAGCACCATCATTCACCCCTTCAAAACCCCCAGTGCCCCTTGTCACACTATTCACCCCTTCCCCCCCATCAAGCCCCCTGCGCCTCATTCATCGCCCCTCCTCTTACTTGTGCCTCCGTCAGCCCCTGTACCAGATCCCATTGCTCAGAGGTTGGGTATCCTTCCCCTGCTGGAGCTTCATACTGCTGGGGAATTCCAAATGACGTCACGTGACATTGCAGTATGAAGCTCCGGCAGGGGAAGGATACCCAACCTCTGAGCAATGGAATCTGGTAAATGGTCTGCCATGCACAAGTAAGAGGAGGGGGAGGGCAGTGAATGAAGTGCAGGGGGCTTAAGGGGGGTGAATAGTGTGACAAGAGGACCTGGGGTTTTTGAGCGGTGAATGGTGCTGCCAAGGAGGCCCTGTGGTGAATATGGCTGCTGAGGGTGCCATTGGGGGTGAACATGGCTGCAGGGGGGATGAATGGTGCGACAAGGGGGACCTGGAGGGGTTGTGGGGTGAAAATGGCATCTGAGGGGGGTGGGGTTGAATGGTGCGGCTGAGGAGGGGCTGGGGGTCTTGGGGGGTGAATATGTCTACTGAGGGGCTTGGGGAGGGTAAATAGTGCAACAAGGGGCCCTGTTTTTTTTTGGGGGGGTAAATGATGGTGCTGAGGGGGCACTGGGGGGTTTGGGGGGGTGAATGTTGCTCCTGAGGAGCCCTGGGCCGTTGGGTAGTGAATATGGCTGCTGACAGGGTTTGTGGGTGAATGGTGCTCCTGAGGGGTACCTGTTGGTGTTTGGATGAATGGTGCTGCCGAGGGGGCCTGATTTAATGTCAAAAGTGTAATAATTGCAGAATAAAGATGCCATCAGTACGATGAAAGTTAATTTACTTATTATTATGATCATTATTATAATTAACCCTTCAATTTACACTTTTAAATCCGCCCCTGCATAGAGTACACATTTTTTAGATTAAATATAGTGATTCTAATCTTTGCACTGATGCAGCTTATCAACACCTCCTTGCTCCAAAATCATAAATGGGCATGGACACACTGGAGTAAAATGTAAATACTTGTATAGTGGGTGCTACACGTTTTACATTTTGAGCAAATAAATATCTGTAGCCTCAGTCTTACCTCCTACAAAATTGTTTTCAACATAGTCAATAATCTGATTGTAGTCACTTATGATGTTGTCCCCATGGATGAGCACTGGCACTTCTTCACCAAGGTTGAGGCGCATGAACCAAGGCTCTTTGTGTTCTGTGAGGGGCAGGCTGACATCTCGCTCATCACATGGCAATCCCTTCTCAGCAATCACCAGGCGTATCTGCAAGAAGAGGCAAAAGACAAATTATAGCACCAATGTATGAAGAAAAAATAAGTTTGAAAACATTGACAAAGCTCTCTTCTCATATAAACAAGTATATACATCTAAAGCACAAACAAGGACAAATAATGTAACTAGGTGATTGATCCAAGCATTTCTAGAAAAGCGTTTTCATGGCTTGATGGACAATAACAAAATGTGGCTCCAATCAGTGGCCGCCATAAAAAATGTGGCTCCATTCAGTGGCCGCCATAAAAAATGTGGCTCCATTCGGTGGCCGCCATAAAAAATGTGGACTCCATTCTAGTTCATCACCCCAAAATCTAGTTGTTATTTTTTCACAGCATGTATATCTAGTTTTAAATTTGACTTTACAATGTTATAAATCTTATACAAACAATACCAATCTGTTCTTGCTTGTTAAATCCCACCCTCGCTTAGTAAAATATAGATAATTATAGACCATGCAAACAATGGATGAACACACCCTTCCACAAACAATGATAGGAAGACAAGCTACAACATACACTTCAAATAAGAAAAAATAAGTATATTTAGGGCACGTCAGTAGAAAATTTGCTAAGATTGACACCACATATTTTCCCCATCACAGGCTCAGAAACAGGAAGTTAATACATTCTTGAAATTTGCATTAAAAGATGCAAGGACTGCACGCAAAAAATGGAAATATCCCTCTCACACTCACTTCCGCCAAAGTATCATGGATACCTATAGGTTCCAGCAGAGGCAATATTTGTTGTTGTTTTTTTCACAAAAATATGAGATTTTCACGAATTAATTATGTTCTTAAACAAAGTTTTCAAATGTATTTTGTTTTTTGCCTGGTAATCTCACATTGTTATACATTAGAGATACATTAATAACTACTTGGATACTAATGTGACAGCAGAGGTGCCACGTATGGTGTAATATAAAATAAAGGAGTATTTTATCAATTTAATTTTATTAAAAAATATTATTGCCATTGCAAAGCTTATTTAATCTCAGGGATTTTGTCCAACTTTGCACATCATATTTAAGAATGTGCTCATACATTGCGTGAGAAGTTTATATAGTTATATAGTAATTAAGGTTACAAAAAGGCTTTCAGTCCATCAAGTTCAACCTTTTAAGATCTCCTCTGATCTGCAATATGCAGATTAAATATTAATTAATTAGTTGTTAATTAATTATTAATCAATTATTTATTTATTTATTTATTTGTATTTATTTTTTAATTATTAATTAATCCAGAGGAAGGCAAACAGAAAAAAAAAAAAAAGTGAAACTTAGCCAATCGTCTCAAAGGAAAAAAAAAAAATTCCTTCCTGACCCCAGATAAGACGATCAGATTTCTCCCTGGATCAATACTGTCTCTCTAATTATCCATGATAACCCTGAATTCCCTTTTTAATTAGAAATAAATCCAGTCCCCTTTTTATATCTGATTGATTAATAGGGAATTAACCTTCTGTGCATTTCATGAAGAGAGATCCGTTAGTTGTTAGAAGGCTGCTTTCAGTATGCATCCTGGATGATGAAAATGAAGACGCTCGAGATTTACACAACTTGCGTCATTTATGGTGGGAATGGCGCACAACTACAAACCGGAATTAATGTATACCTTTACCCGAATGAGGACATACCATACATATGATTCCAATGTGTTTTCTGAATTTGACCTTGGACCATGACCTTGACTATTCAAGAGACATTCTCTATTTGTTAACTGTATCCCATGGGTCCTCGTACTGCTTAGCAACAGCCAGGGTAACCTCCACATTACTCAAGGCCACTGCTGTTTGCAATCACACCTTTATAAAATATTGAAACCTTGTCATTCTTAAAATTAAGTTCCACTTGCGTGAAAACCTACCATTCAGCGACCCGCAAACATTTGACTGTTCTCCAGTCACCAGATAGCCCATTCAGACAGCTGGTTCTCTGTTTATGAGCAGGTTATCTGGTACTTTGCTCTTATCCCAGTGCTAGGTCCCAAAAGCTGTCTAAGAACAATTTACATATGTGCTGAGGAGTAAGTGGAACTGCAGCATCACCCAGTAGAAGCAGTTTACAATGACATGTGCAGCTAACAACATTAGAAACTGAGTAAGCCATGGACATAAAAAAAAAACATTTTAGAGAAAATTAGAAGTTTTGAAGATTTTTTTAAGATTTTGTCTTGAGAGCTGGCTACTAGGTTGTTTTTTTACCTATAATTGTAAGAAGAGGTGAGCCAGGAGACTTTGTTGAGTAACCAGATCAGATTTAATTTGACACCACTTTTCTTTCACAGGCCCAGACATAGGCAGGTTGCATCAATAGATAAAGAATCAGATATTTATTCTATTTTACAGTGCTCCTTTAGCACATCTTTTATGGCCAGCAGCATGATGTTTCTGTTGCTCATGAACAGGTCAATAGCTAAAGCTATTGACAAAGCCAGATTTGTGGCGAAACGGCAGTCAGGCTAGGCATTCTTTGGCTTTTATTATCCATTCCTTTTTTGCATAAGACCACTTGTGAGGTTCTCTAATTTTTGTTACAAACCATAAGTGTCTCCATGATTGAACTTATAGGTTTGGATGATCAGCCTTTTTGTTGTTTTTATTATTAGAGTGACCAATTTGTTTTTGTGGGTATATTTCTTTACCCAATAGGAGTTGAGATTTTCTTTTTCTCATCTATCTCTTATAGGGATCAAGTTTATTAGGAGCATCTCTATGAGAGCCCCTCTTATAAGGAAGGCCGAATGAGGTCATAGGCCTGCTCTCCTTGCTTTCCCTTTCGTTGAGGATCTCTTCCTGGCAATCTAGTTGGTCTACTCTATTTTATATATTACTAGCGAACTAGTCGTCAAAAAATGACGGTCATAAAATTGTAAGGCAGGTAATGCTGTTTGGCACACACAGTATGGCTTTTGTTGGTCTGAGTACCTTCGGCGCTCATTGCGAGGCTCTGGGTTGGTGTATTTTTGGTCATGTGAGCTTGTTTGGAGCTTATTGCAAGGGCAGCGCCGAGCGCTTTTGGCGCTGAATGCGAGCCTCTCCCCTGGTGTACTGTTGCTCCTCTGAGCACTCTCGGCGCTCAGTGTGAGTCTGGGGGATGAACGCATTCAGCATTTATTGCGATCCTCTTGCCTGTTTTTTTTTTCTGTAGATGTATTTTTTAATGATAATCAATTAATTAATAAAATCATAAATGAATAGACTTTACCTATTTGTAATTAATATGTGCAGCAAGCAATATCCTGAAGAGCTAACAATCTTTTTTGATGTTCCTGCAACATACAATGTACATTTGGACTGTTGCTGAGCTGCGGTGTAAGTGTCAGCAATGTGTGCAGTGTGCAGTGTAAATAGGCTGAGTGCGCGAGGGGAAACCGTTTGTTTAGGTGTGTAATTCTGCATTTTGTAATGGCAATGTTATTAGTTGCAAGTTAGTGGTGTAAAATGGCAGCGATTGTGTATGTGTTACGCAGGTGTGGAGCATTTTGCGTCCTCCCTAATAGTGTATTTTATACCTCGTACGTTCTTGTCTTATGTGTCTGGCAGGTTTTTTCGTGTTCATTGGTGGTGTAGCCACGTTTTTGTTTTTTTCTGCCGCCATTTTTTTTGTTGCTTAGGCAATTTTTGTGTGTTGAAACTCGTCAAATTGTGGGTAAATTGTCGTGCAACCTCACTCCCAGACGTCGTGGGTGTCCCCCCGTGCTGTGAGTAATGTTTTTTTTTTTTATTTATTTTTTAAATTTTGGTGTTGTTATTGATGTTTTTGTATGTGCGCGGTTCGGCCGTTAACTTCGTATTTTTTGCACCTGGTATTTAATTTTTTTTTCAAAGTGCCGCAAGTTGTTTTTTTTTTTGTGTGTCTCGCTTTCCTTTTTGCAAAGTGTTACGGGCCTTAATTTTTTCAAAGTGCCACGGGTCTCGAATTTTGAGTTGTGTAATTGAGTTTTGTCTTGATGTGTAGTTTCGCGGGGTGGAGGAATGCGCTCCTAACGTGCTCCTTTCAGGGTATCCGTGCCTAAGTCTTGCGGGTCATAGGCATGAGCGCCTATGCCTATGGCGCTCATCACCACCAGTGCAGTGAGCGCCTTCTGCGCTCCCTGCCTAAGTCATATGGGGTCGTATGGGATCGTATGGGGTGCGGCGCTCATCTCCACCAGAACAAGGAGCGCCTTTGGCACTCCTTGCCAGCAACTGCGGCCCTCACTTTGCGACGGCCGCAGTTGCAGCGGGCTCGCTGCACAAGCCTGCAACGTTAGCAACAACCCGCATTGCTCACAACTATATATGTCATAGGTGGCTTATCTGTTTTAGATTGTAGATTAACAGGTGACTAAAAATAGAGGCTACGTTTTTTTATAAATCCGTAAAGAACTTTGCATAAAGGCTCTGTATAAATATACGTAAATAAACAAACAAATCAGTCACTATCATAGTACTCACTAACAATGTTTCCTCTCCACCAACTGCGAGGTAGCTATCTGCTACTACAATACGAAATATATTACTAAGCTATATGCTTATCTGCTGTTGCTCCCTGTTTTAAATGGACTCATATGCAAGTTTTTTTGTTTCTCATAATTTATTTAAATAGATGACTTCATTTTATTCTCCTCAATTTAACTGCGATATACAATTTTATTTCACTTACTTCTATAAAACCTCCAGAGTAGCAAACTCTCACCTTCTGGATCCTCCTCCTTTTTTCCTGCACTCTCTCATGTAGGGTGCTATGAACTAAAAATCACAATTACAGAGCAGAGGCTTCACATTGTCAGTGTCTCACGCTGCTCAGATACACATTGTTGGCTAACTGATTGTGTGAAGGCCCTCCCCTATGGTTGTGACCTTAGGTCATAGCTGAGAACATGACACCCTACATGAGCAAGAACAGGAAGAAAGGAGAAGGTTACAGAGGGTGATTTTTTTTACTCTGGGGACTTCTTAAAAGTAAGTGAAGTGTAACTTTCATAACAATTAAACTGAGGAGGTTAAAATGCATTACGTCACCTAGTTAACACATTTATATAAAACAATAAAAAATGCTTAGAGTCCCTTTAATAGAAGCCACAAAGTAAAATATTTCATTTACAAACTCAAGGCAAACTATAAGTGAAATGTAGATATGCCTGCACATTACAGGACAACTGTATGTTATGAGAACCCACACCTGTCTGTGAGTTACTGTATGCAACAAATAGCATTAGAAGTTGTATATGGATATAAAATGGATATAAAACTATTTTTAGAGAATATCGTAATTTGTTAAGGATTTCTGTATAGAAAATTTCCATCTTGTCTGATCTGTACACTTGCGGATAGGCTAGGGTATGTTCTAAGCTAGTGAATAATTGAAAGAGGATATTGTTATACAATTGACTCTTTGTTATTTGACACTTATCTCCTACCCCTGCATATGCTCAGAAACTGAAGCTTGATTAACCTACAGAAAATGTCTACATGCAATCCTCACCAAAGTATATTGGATACCTCCAAGGACCAGTAGAAGCTTCAAAATGTATTCTTCTCATTACAATATTGTCTTATTAAATTTGACCTGCCTAATATGCTCTTAGTTGTATAGTAGTCCTTTATGTACATTGTCCCAGAATCATAAATATCCTAGATAGTCTGTTTTAGTGCATTATTTTGAGGTACTCTGCGGTCATTGTAAATACTGAGCCAATGGTGCATTTGAAGATAGAGCTTCATGTTCAATAAGTGCATGGGGCATAATGGGGGAGATGGGATACTTTTGCCACATTTACCGTATTTGCCTGCGTATAAGACAACTTTTTTGTCCTGAAAAACATGCCTCCAAGTGGGGGGTTCGTCTTATACGCCGGGTGCCTCCCCCCTTCTCATCCTCAAACCCCCCTTCCTCATTCTAAACCCCCCCTCCTCATTCTAAACCCCCCCTTCTCACTTTACCCCTCTAAATACCTCCCCCTCTCCCTTTCCCCTCACTTACCTTCATCTGCAGCTTCTCCTCCGGCCTCCGTCCTTCCTGCATCGGCACCCGGTATAGGCTTATGACGTGACGTCACATGCGCGCCACGTCATTAGCATATACCGGGTGCCGACGCAGGAAGGACGGAGGCCGGAGGAGAAGCTGCAGATGAAGGTAAGTGAGGGGAAAGGGAGAGGGGGAGGTATTTAGAGGGGTAAGGTGAGGATGAGGAGGGAGGTTGAGGATGAGGAGGGAGGCTGAGGATGAGGAGGGAGGTTGAGGATGAGGAGGGGGGTTGAGGTTGAGGAGGGATTTTGAGTGGCAATGTTGGGGGGTTGTCTTATACGCCCAGTCGCCTTATACGCCAGCAAATACGGTAAATTATGTGCTGACACATGGGTGTAGGAACTGGGGGGGGGGGGGCAAATCCCCCCCCATATTTTTCTATGTTTGTGTGTGTGTATATATATAAGCTATTTTACGGCCTGTGTATACAATGAGCTGTATCCCCCCTCAGAATTATTCTGGCTCCTACACCCCCGCGCTGAAATCATAGGAGGAAGTAACAGAGCTCCTAGAAACAGTCTAACTGGCTCCTAAATGTTAAATAATTAAGATTTTTCACTACTGGTTATGGGAGATGGAGCAAATGGGTATTCTGATAGCTGATTTGTATATGTTAAATTCCCATTGTACAGACACAAATTTCCTGTGTATTTAAATTGTATTTAGGTTTTCTAAAGTACTGTATGAATATACTCTATTGTAGAAGCACGATTGAGTTTTCGTAAAATGTTCATATTTACCTGATTATTTATCGATACAGATTTTAACTAATAGACCTATTTCCTAGGTGCTTAACACCACATATATATATATATACAAACTGTATGAAAAAAAGGAAATATTTATTTAAAACATGCAGAGTAAAATACTATTTATAGAAAGAGGGGCACCTCATTGACAAAAATAAACTACACACACAGCCTTATGATCCTCAAAGGGATACCTCCTATCCGGAAGGTTAAACTCCAAATCTTACTAATGTCCCTACTACTTATAGAGATAGGGTAACTTAGACTGCGCGCTAGCTACCTAATATCATATGAGGTGCAACTCCATTAAACTAAATGTTAAAAATACAAAATAATGGTTTAGATTCCCTCTATTAGGGCTAATCTGCCACCAAAATAAAGTCTGACAGCTGTTTCAGCATTAGAACGGCTTTTTCAAATGCATATATCAATAATTGAAACAAACTATTGGTGAAGGTCGGGTGTAAATCCCCTCAGGAGGTATAATATTTGTACTGAAGTAAATGTATACGCGTTTTTTTAATTTTAGTAACTAAACAAATTTCTATATTTGTATTGGTATGTTTATGATATGCTATGTTTGTTAAGTACCATCAGTAAATATTTAATTTCTACTTTATTGTCCAAGCATTTATATGGTACCTGAAATGCAACCTTTGTAATATCTGTGGGCGTCATCTGGGACATAAACGTTTCTATGGTAGCTAGGACACTAGCAAGCAATTTATATATGTGCATGAACAATAAATAGGTATAGGATGGGTATCATTTGAAGTTAACCATATCTGCATATTAGATAACACTGGGACAAGGTGATCCAATGGTACTGAATATGGAACTGTCATGTCAAGTTGCAATATGTCTGCACCAGAGAACACTTTTTGCAGTGCAAATAGGTATTATTTTGGGGCTAGGGTTCACTGTAGTGCACACCAAGACACCAATTATGTGTGCATGGTGCCACTTCTAGGTTGTACGTCATTGGGCCACATTCAATTCCAAGCCTGTAACTTGGAGTTGCGGGCTCCCGTTGCTCTCCGATTGCAATGCTATTCAGTTGCTGAAGGGTGCGAGTTATGGGCCCCAAGCCAACATTGTAAACCATGCACTGGTTCAGGGCAGTTCTGGGCTGGAACCGTATCAATTCAGCAAGCCCGTAACCTCCCATTTCCAATCGGGCAATAGAAAATGTGACTGTCATAATTACAGCAGAAAAAACATGGAGGTTATGTGTCAATCAATTAGGTTCGTGGGGTCCGATATGTGATCAGACTTGCAAAACTTGTAAAATAAAGAATAATAGAAATGAATGCCAATACTGTCCTAGCCCATATGGGTGGCCTGATATGTATTAACTCATTGATACCTGAGATTGATTTAACCACGAAATGACACATAAAAGTTATTTTATTTCCTGACGATTTGCGAGCTTGAGACTGTTGTGCAAGTAATTCTGATGTCGGTCATCGCTTTCCCGTTATTTAGGCAAATTTAATAGCATATTTGTCTGTGAACTCACTCACGGGCTCCCGGATCTCAAATTTGGCCAATTGAATGTGGTTCCCTTTATCCTCTGCCTCCTCCACCATAAGCCCTTTGTTTGGGGAGATTTTCAAGTGCTTTCTGGTTGTTGAGCCAGTTGCACCAGACACTCATGGGTGACTTGTCTCTATATCTCGAATGCCTTGCCTGGCTGGACAGACACACTTGAGATTTTTTTCTACCTTGTGGCAGATGATTCAGCATAAATGCAACTGCCTGAAAAAAGATGCAAACAAAATTCAACAAGCTAGTTGTGTAAATTATGGGCATAAAAGCAGACAAAATCCTAATTTTAACAAACTCGCTAGTGCATGGAAGCTGCCAGGTCATTTAACATTTGTAAAGGTATCAGGGAGCTGGGCAAGCAGGGATTTGAAGTATACTTGTGACTTATTTCTACTGAACGTGTGTGAGGGAGGTTGGAAGATATCAAATACTAAGAGAATGGGTGGAGCTACCACTGGTGCAGGCAGTGCAATGGGGCCCTCTTCTGGTGGGGTCCGGTGCTATCTTTTTTATATTACACTAGTAACTTGCCCGCCAAAAAAAATGGGGTAATATTTGATGTGTGTCCCACTGTATCTCTCCCCCCGCCCTCCCTCCCCTGTGTCTCTTCCCCCCCTCCCCTGTGTCTCTTCCCTCACCCTCCCCTGTGTCTCACCCTCTCCCCTGTGTCTCTTCTCCCCCTCTCCCTCCCCTGTGTCTCTTCCCCCCCTCTCCCTCCCCTGTGTCTCTTCTCCCCCTCTCCCTCCTCTGTGTCTCTTTCCCCCCTTCTCCCTCCCCTGTTTCTCTTTCCCCCCCTCTCCCTTCCCTGTGTCTCCTTTGCCCCCTCCCCTATGTCTCTTCCCTCCCCCCTCTCCTTCACCTGTGTCTCTTCCCCCTCTCCCTCCCCTGTCTCTCTCTCCCCATGTCTCTCTCCCCCCATGTCTCTCTCCCCCCATGTCTCTCCCCCTCTGTCCTGTCTCTACCCCTCTCTCCTCTGTCTCTCCCCCCTCTGACGCAGCTCAATAGCGCATGGGCGGGTAGTGAGACACATTGCGCATGCAAGGGTAGTGCGCTGTATTGCGCATGCACGTCATATAGTGTGTAAGCTTTACACACTGTGATAACTATTTTATGTTATAGTTACATAGTAATTGAGGTTGAAAAAAGACTTTTAGCCCAACCTAAGACCTCCTCTGATCTGCAATATGCAGATTAATTGTTAATTGATCCAGAGGAAGCCAAACAGAAAAAAAACAATTGTCTCATAAGGGAAAAACACAATTCCCTAGCTCCACCATTGGCTAACAAATGATCTAAATTAACCAATCAGTCACCAAAACACCACCCCCCCCCCCTCCTTCTACTCCTTTATAGATGAAAAAAGTTGAATATGCCCCCTTGTGGCTACTAATGTTATACTACAGTGGTGCTTTAATTCAATATTTTTACACAATTTTTAAGGTCCCTTTTTTTTCCAACGAAAACTACAAATTAAGGTTTATATGTAATATAAAGCTATTTTGGTGCCTAATTTATTAAATCTACAAAAGTTGAGTGGACCAGCTGGCCATGCCCTCCTGCTAACACATCTCTCCGTTACACGTGGGTGAAGATCCACCCAGCTCAATGCCTAATTAACCTATTGAGTCTGCACATTGAATATTGACCAGTTGCCTGCTGGCTGGGTGCGCTCTTAAGATGACCCTCACATTAATTTGAAAATCATTTAAAAAAATCAATACAGTATTATAAAGAACCTTTACATAGTTCCACTAAAAATGTGAATATGGAAAACGTAAACAATGCTATGTACGTTACAGTTGTGCTCAAAAGTTTGCGTACCCTGGCAGAAATTGTGACATTTTGGGCATTTATTTTAAAAATATGACTGATCATGCAAAATATATATATATATTTTATTAAAGGACAGTGATCATGTGAGGCCATTTATTATCATTTATTATTATAGTTGTTTGGCTCCTTTTTAAATCATAATGATAACAGAAACCACCCAAATGGCCCTAATCAAAAGTTTGCATGCCCTTAATACTGTGTATTGCCCCGTTTAGCATCAATGTGCAGTCTTTTGTAATAGTTGTCTATGAGGCCCCTAATTCTTGCGGGTGGTATAGCTGCCCATTCGTCTTGGCAAAATGGCTCCAGGTCATGCAAAGTCTTTGGTCGTCTTCCATGAACCGCACGTTTGAGATCTCCCCAGAGTGGCTCGATGATATTAAGGTCAGGAGACTGGGATGGCCACTCCACAACCTTTTTCTGCTGTAACCACTGGAGGGTCAACTTGGCCTTGTGCTTAGGGTCATTGTCATGCTTCATATGATCACTATCCTTCAATAAAATAAAAAAATTTTGCATGATCAGTCATATTTTATTTTTTTAAATGCTAAAATTTCCCATTTTCTGCCAGGGTATTCAACTGTACCTAATCAATTTGACAGCTTTCCCACATTTTCAAACCTCTACCTGATGGCACACTGCGAGTTTTAAGTATTTGAAATACAGCAAAATAACTTGAATAGTGCTGATATATAATGAAATCTATGAGATGGATAGAGTTTCTCCTGCCCTTTTTATAGTTCATATATTTGCAGTGGAAACAGAAATAGCCATGACTTAGCAAAGCGGTGAAACGGCTCCTTATGGCGGTTTAAAAACACCACAACAGCAAAACAGGGAAACGCTACCTGGGTGTCATAAATAACTCTCCTGTCGGGTAAATAAGGTTGTATTATTTCCAGAGCAGTAATTCTTTAAGGTCAGTACAGACTGTTAATGAAACTCGCTCAATGGATAAGGTCAGTCCGCTTGACCTACGTTCTATGGCTCCCTTAGTGCACACAGGAAATAGAGTTAAAATATTATAAAAAGAATGGAGAAAGTGTTAATATGTTAAATAGTGCTATAAAACCCTGTATATTTCCTGTACTGATGGCAGTTTTGATAGAAAGAACAGACACATAATTAAGCACTAATGTAGGGATATATTCAAAATACTCATTTTTGAAAACTACCTGTTTTCAGAATGTAAAAAATCAACCTATAATTTATTATATATAATCATGCTGCAGTGTAAACTGACATTTTTTTTTCTGAGCAACTTCCTGAGGTCGGTCGAGACTATGAATAGACAGGAAGTTTCTATAAGCACAATAAGAATGGGAAGCTACAACTGCCAGTGCCTTGAAAATGATTAATGAAAAGGACACATCATCCTGAGAAGCCATGCAGGGTTGGGCCTGGTCAGTATTTGGATGGGAGACTGCATGGGAATATCAGGAGCTGTATGCTGTGGCCCACTGGTGAAGGAACTGGCAACCCACTCTAGTAACTCTGCCATGAATATCAAGTGGATAACCAAGGTGTATTGTGGTCCATGAGGTCACGGAGAGTTGGACACAACTGTGCAGTTAGTAAACAGTCAACAATAGCCCAGGCAGCATCTTGCAGTCTCATACAGATAACAATACCTGGTATTACTGACAACAGGTGAGGAATGGACACAATTGACTGTTACAAACACATTTTAATTCATCCATGCAACAAAACAAAATAATATACTCTGTAAAGCGTGCATAACGCTCCAGTGGGAAACGGTGCCAGAGGGGGAGAAGAGACAGAGGGGGAAAGGGACACAGGGAAGGGAGGAGGGGGGGAAGAGACACAGGGGGAAAGAGGCACAGGGGAGGGGGGAAAAAGACAGAGGTGAAAGGGGGAAAGAGACACAGGGGAGGGGGAAAGCGACACAGGGGAGGGGGAAAGAGACACAGGGGAGGCAAGAGGGGTAAAGAGACACAAGGAAAAGGGGAAAAGTGACAGAGTGGGAAAAGAGACAGAGGAGTGAAAGGGGAGGGAAAAGGGGAAATAGACACAGGGGATGGAGGAGGGGGGAAAGATACACAGGGGAGGGAGGAGGGGGAAAGAGACACAAGGAAAAGGGGAAAAGAGACAGAGGGGGAAAGAGACGGAGGAGGAGGGGGAAAGACACATGGGAGGGTGGAGGAGGAAGAGACACTGGGGAGGTAGAGGGGGTGAGACCCAGGGAAGGGCGGGTGAGAGACACAACGGAGGGAGAGTGGTAAGAGACACAAGGGAGTGAGATGGGGAAGAGACACAGGGGAGGGAAAAGGGGAAATAGACACAGGGGATAGAGGAGGGGGGAAGATACACAGGGGAGGGAGGAGGGGAAAGAGACACAAGGAAAAGGGGAAAAGAGACAGAGGGGGAAAGAGACGGAGGAGGAGGGGGAAAGACACAGGGGAGGGAAGAGGGGGAAGAGACACTGGGGAGGTAGAGGGGTTGAGACCCAGGGAAGGGCGGGTGAGAGACACAGGGGAGGGAGCGAGGTAAGAGACACAAGGGAGTGATATGGGGAAGAGACACAGGGGAGGGAGTTGGAGGAAGAGACACAGGGGAGGGAGATGGGGGAGACAAAGAGGAGGGAGAAGGGGTAGAAGCACAGCGGAGAGAGAGAGGGTGAAAAAAGAGACATAGGGGAGGGTTGGAGAGACATGTAATATTATACGGTCATTTATGATGGGTAAATGACTAGTAATACAACAAAACGTAGATCAAAGGGACAGACAGATACCGAGTTGGATAAATATAGAATAACATTATTATTGAATTAATTCATATTGTGATTACCATTTGGTTGGTGACTTTTCGTGACAAATATTGGATTTGTGAACGAATATCGGAGCCTTTTTCTACTGAAATATTGGGTTTGACGAATATAAAGGTCCCACTGTACCATGTAATATACTGAATTCTCTACAAGTGAAACCTATTGGAAACCCTACAGCTAACTGGCGCTCTCTGTGTGATCTCAGGGGTTTTTCTGACCAAACATCCTACGAAAATGACTGCCAACTGGGAAATTTGTCATAGTATTAACTAAATTGTATAATAAAATAGCCCTTCTCACTTTATTTCAGAAACAGTGTCCCATGGTTTAAGAAAATGAATGGAGACGTTGGAAATGTAATTATTTGGTGCAATACTGTGTTAATCACATCCCATAATCCAAATGTCAATTTATGGCTGAATCATTGCCTGTAATGATCCCACTGTGTATTAACCCCTTGATGACTTGGTGATTTCATTCTGTCCCGTCGCCCCTCAGTCAGACACAAACCGCCTGCTCTACACCATCTGTAGCGGCTAATATACATTTCCTGTTCGGATTTTCTCTGTGCTTTTCCTAATGCTCTTAAGCGCGACTTTTATTGGATTTATGCTTTTTATTGCTTTCAGCAGGAGAATTGGCCTCATAATGTCATGCAGGCTCGCCACGAACACGCCGTCTGCTTGTTTATTAAGAAAGGTTAAGACTCAAAGCTATTTAAATCAAAACACATATTAAAGCACCAGTGCAGTCATATAATTAAAATATACTAATTTGAATACATTCAAATTCATGGAATATGTTTCTAGAATGTAAAATAAATAATTTGTCATCTGTCTATCTGCACAGTTGGAATATGGTATCAGCAAATGTTAATGGTTTGAATAGAAATAATGCAATGCTCATTGGTTTACAACTGCATGCTCCCCCTTCTGTATCGGTACCGCGTCATGGTGAAGGGGCTTGCATACCTCAATGAAGCTGTGAGCTATACCAGCCTAGATAGGCAGGTCTTCGGAGAGAAATCAGACAAATCGAGGTCCACTGTAGAAGGAACTGGTAATCCAGTTTGATGAGCACCACCAGACACAAAATGTGCAGTCCAGTGTTGCAGAGAGTTGGACACGAATGAACGACTAAACAACAACAACAGTAGCCACTTCTAAAAGCCAACCGCAATGCCCAGCTGGCTCCCAGGACAAGGGCTGGGCTAGTTCCTGGGTAGATTCAAACATGGGGTAGCAGTAAAAGAGTCTTCAAAGACTTCAATGGGAAGATCCACAGATCTGATTGGGCCATCAAGTTTGGTTAACTAGTTTGATAGACAATAATTGAAACACTTGGTTTCAATAGACAAGGGTCAAGTGGTGTCAAGTGCTTTGCAAGTGATATCCCTTTTATACGCTGTCTCACAGGTAACCACTCATTGGTATATACTTGACCTTAGACATTGTTTTGGCCATCAATACAATATAATGGGAAGCCTGAGTAGTTAGAAATATTATGGAAGTACTGGTCAATCTCAGAAAGTGAATACACCTGAAGCCACCTCACTCTCTTACCTTTATTGAGTTGGAGTGAAGTTGGCTATCTCCCGAGAGGGGGTCAGCTGGGGAACGGGTACACCTGAACTACTTCTTACCACCCCACCACCACTACGAACATTGGGCACAAGGAACATCTCTTCCCAACTTCATAAGCCATTCACAAAGCCCACTACCCTCTGCTAAGTTCCCCGATTAGAGAAGGTCCCTCTTCTCGGGACAGAAGCCTGTCTACCCTAGATTCATGCTTCCCCACTCAGGTTTACACCAACAGCCTCGCCCGGACACCATTCTACCTTCACAATACCCTGCACCCCCTCCCAGTCCCAAACACTAACCGGACTTATCTGCACATAGACATGAAGATAGACAGGCTGGCGCTCCTAGCCCCCATGGGGACAGTTGAAGCCTCAAAACTGGTTAAGTCATGTTTACCCATGAAAATGGCCCATTGTTGTATAGTGGCAAAACAATATAAAAATGTGAACAGAGACATATTGTATATGTTCTGTTTGGGACAAATACATATAGTGTGTTTCATTGAAAGGGAAGGATTTTATTGAAAAGGTACTGAAATGGTCTGCCAGTTCCTTCTGCAGAGGACCAAGATTTGTCTGACCTCTCTGCTATGACCTGCCCACCCTCTTTGATCTTACATTGAGATACTCAAGCACCTTTATTATGACAAGTTAGTGATCCAGAATGGGACTCATGTAAGCAGTAAATACATATACTAATCCTTCTTATATACAGCTACATGTTATAAATCCACCGTCCTGGAATTTCCAGCCATTTAAAGTTACACCAGGCTTCACCAACGATATAACACAAGATGGTGTCACGTCTTAAATAATGTGCGATACGCCGCTAACTGGTGATGTTATCACTAAGAACGATAGATGGGGGGCAAAGGATGGGCCAAAGAAGAAATAGAGTCAGTCCAGGCCAAGGTCAAGTCATTTTATCCTGGGTCAAACGGTCTGTAAAATCAGGTCCTACACTTGTTAGATTTTCTTTGTTATTTGAATGGGATCTTGATGTTTGTTAATAATATGATCGAAGAATAAAGTCCACATCGCGAAGAGCCAATAGGCAATATTAAACTGTTTATCACATATAATAGTCTTTGTAGTGTGGAAAGCTCCAGTGGGAGCGCATGCGCACTACAGAAACTATTGTACTGGGCTCCTTACAAGCGCACTGCGCAAAGCTCAGCGCCATGAAGGGACGGAGGGGGAGGAAGAGACACATGGGAAGGACAAGGGGGGGGAGATACACAGGGCAGGGGGGAGAGACACAGGGGAGGGGGGAAGAGACACGGGGGGAGACACACAGGAGAGGGGGGGAGACATGGGGGAAGAGTCACAGGGGAGGGGGGAGAGATACCGGGGAGGCAGTGGGGGAGGAGACAGAGGAGAGGGGGAGAGACACAGGGGAGGGAGAGGGGAGGAAAGACACAGTGGAGGAAGAAGGGAGAGGGGGAGGAAAGAGATACATGGGAAGGACGAGGGGGGAAGAGACACGGGGGAGACACACAGGAGAGGGGGGAGACATGGGGAAAGAGACACAGGGGATGAAGAGGGGAGAAAAGACAGAGGAGAGGGGGAGAGACACAGGGGAGGGGGGAAGAGACACAGGGGGAGACACACAGGAGAGGGGGGGACATGGGGGAAAGAGACATGGGGAAAGAGACACAGGGGAGGGGGGAAATATACAGTAAAGAGAGTGGGGGAAGAGACATAGGGGAGGGAGAGAGGGGAAAAGACAGAGGAGAGGCGATGAGACAAAGGGGAGGGAGAGGGGAGGAAAGACACAGTGGAGGAAGAAGAGGAAGAGACAGGGAGGATGAGGAAAGAGACAGATGGGGAAAGAGACACAGGGGACGGAGAGAGTGGGAAGAGACACAGGGAAAGGGAGGGAGACACGCCCTAAATATTATCCCATCAATTTTGACGGGCAAGTTCCTAGTATAACAATAACAAAGCTATGAGCATGGTCTATATTATAGGTTTAATGAGGTAGCCCGGCCTGAAGAGAACTCAGAGGATTACATTTGAGCCACAAAGCAATAATCTGTATATTTAGACATGTTTTGCAAGCAGTTACGTTGGTTATTACGATAAAATGGAAACAGAAATAGACTTTGAGTTAAAGTGCGTGAAGATCAACTTAATGGAGTGCCAGTTTTCTGGTTTTCTGTTGGAGTCTTGAAGTCACACAAAGTATAAATATATATGTCACATATATTGTAAGGTATTTGGCTGGAGATTCAATGTCCTGGTAAGTGAGAGGTCAAACTAACAGGTTACAGAGACTGAAATAAAAACATCTGGAAAATAGAGGAACCAGGGTACTAAAACAACAACATGCACCTCTAGCTTCTAATTGATCCCACACGTCATTTGTCCAGGAGGCAGCTTGCATCAAGAAATGTAAGGATTGTTCTCCAAAAAAGTTAATGCCCTGCCTGCACACACAGCTTCCACCAATGCATCATGGATGCCTCTGTGTCTTACCATCTAAATTGAAAGAATGATTTATTTTACATTTACCAGCAATCTTGAACGCCCACCATATTTATTTAAATGTATGTGTCCTTCATTTATGGCCTTTGCTAATTTTTATTTAATATTCGTGCATGATGTTTCGGGATCTTTGGGGGTCGATCACATTCAAATAATGAAATTGCTTTTTAGATGAATTTCTCTGCCTGATAGTTTAATGTGTCTGTTTACAACAGATTCACAATAAATGGACTCATTAAAAGGGGTTTTTTAAGATTAACATTGATAGCGAATAGAAACCTCTAAAGGTAACAACATTAACAAATGACCACACAGTACGAATGAGCACATTGTCTCACCTCCATAGCAACTCCAGATAGATAGATAGATAGATAGATAGATAGATAGATAGATAGATAGATAGATAGATAGATAGGTAGATTATTATTTAATATATATATATATATATATATATATACATATTTCACCAGAACCTGGAGTTGTCATTGAGGGTTTGGGTGGCTTACTAGTCCACAGTCATGGGTATAGGAACTGGGAGGGATACACATACATACATATGTTTGTCTGTATGTATATATACGCTATATTATGGCTTGTGTATACAATGAGCTGTATTGTGGCTCCTAAACCCCTGTCCACAGTAGGCCAGAAGAGTACACAAGGTTTTGAGTAAAATGTGCAATGTTAGGCCAAAGACCAGGGGCGTAGGACCTGGGGATGATGACAACCCCCCCCCCCAAGATTAAATGAATAGTGGAAACAAAAAATAGCAAAATTAATCTTTATCATGCATTACCAGATTTGGAGCAGTATGTCTTTCCCATGAAAGCTTTAACCCATAATTTTTATATATATATATATATATATATATATATATATATATACATATAATATATATATACTGTATATATATATATATATATATATATATATATTATAAATTATGAGTTAAAAATTATTTCTAAAATATATATATATGTTTTTTTTATATATATATATATATATATATATATATATATATATATATATATATATATATATATAATTTTTAATTATATTGGGGGGAGCCAGTGGCATTGAAAATGTAAACAAAGAAATTAAAAAAAGTTTTTTTAGGGGCACTGCAGCAATGGGCTTCCCTAGAGCAGGGCCCTTGTTCATTGTGCCAGATGCACCGGCCATAGATTCGCCCCTGCTTCCTGTCCTGAGAATAGAGTTGAATTATCATATATTATTATACACATGGTTGGTCTCTTCACCTAAATAAGCAGGCTGTTGTTAAGACTCAATGGTTTATAAATAAGACTTCTTAGTAAATATTTTGTCTTAGAAAAGGCTGTGTGTCTTGATTGCTGAATGTAAATGTGGATGACTAAGCTCTAAATGCATAAAGACTATATTACCTCAAAGAACTTTAATCAACACAGTATTTTTGGCTTTTGACAGCCATCAATTCCATAGCAGTGTTGATGTTCATATATTAACTAGTCGTTTGCCCGCCATAAATGACGGGATATAATGTTTTTCCACACCCCCCTTCCCCTGTATCTCTCTCCCCCTCCCCTGTGTCTCTTCCCCACTCTCCCTCCCTTGTGTCTCTTTCCCCCACTCCCCTGTGTCTTTCCACCCACTCCCTCCCCTGTGTGTCTACCCCCCACTCCCTCCCTTGTGTCTGTTCCCCCCAATTCCTGTGTCTCTTCCCCCCTCTCCTGTGTCTTCCTCCCCTTTTCCCTCCCCTGTGTCTTCCCCTTTTCTCCCCTGTGTCTTCCTCTCCCTTCCCTCTTCCTCCCACTCTGCCCTGTGTCTTCCTCCCCTCTCCCCTGTGTCTTCCTCCCCTATCTCCCCTCCCCTCTCCCCTGTGTCTTCCCCTTCTCCCGTGTCTTCCCCCTCTCCCCTGTGTCTTCCTCCCCTATCTCCCCTCCCTCTTCCTCTCCCCTGTGTCTGCCCCCTTATCTCCCCTCGCTCTTCCTCCCCTCTCCCCTGTGTCTTCCCCCTCTCCTTCTTCCTACCACTCTCCCCTCCCTCTTCCTCTCCCCTGAGTTTTCCTCCCCCCTTTTCCCCTCCTCCCCCTCTCCCCTGTGTCCCCCCCCTCCCCTGTGTCTACGTACCCCTCTCCCCTGTGTCTCCCCCCTCCCACTTGGGCCACCCCCCCGGTTCTTCCTTCCCTCTCTCTTCCTCCCCTCAGCCTTCCTCCCCCTTTCCCCTCCTCCCCCTCTCCCCGTCTCCCCTCCTTCCCTCTCCCCCGTCTCTTCCCCTCCTCCCCTGTGTCTTCCTTCCCTCTCTCTTCCTCCCCCTCTCCCCTGTGTCTTCCTCCCCTTCACGTTTTCCAATGCAGCTTGAGACTATTGCCGTGAGCTTGCGCATGTGTGCAGCTCTGTACGGTCTTAGGAAGTGGTAAGTGTGTGCGCTCCCATGGACAAATATTAGTGATCACTGCCCAATCAAGCACTTCCAGTGTTTACTGCTATCAACCCAGCAAGAGACTAACAATGTAAGTAATAATATAAAGAAACACATAATGTGCACGTGGAGGTATACTGACATGACTCCCTCCTACACTATAAAACCAATGTATCCACCCATAACTCTCTCCCACGGCGATTTTATTATTTTTGTAAAACAGTAACTGCTCATTCCACACGTGGACATCTCTGAGAATACTTTAACGAGAGTTCAAGGTGGAGTTGATAGCATTACTGAAGAACCATGTTTTAGTATGTGCTATCGAAGAAATGAACATGATGATGCTCAAATGGCTTCTACAGAGCTTAAAATAAATAAATAAAGCACTTCCATGTGTAATTAGTGTATCCAATTATGATGTAATGGCAAAAGATATTTGTCCAACACCTTAAGAAATACTGCAATACTCTGATTATTCACCTAGATTACTGGACACTCACGGCTACTTCACTTTTCATAAATCTGTAAAGTAATACAAAAGATACCAGACTTAATGTAAACTTGGCATTTCTACCACATTACCAAAACGTATTGTTCTTCCCATGCTTTATTGTTGTTTTTCTAATCCTCAATATATGGTGAGATATTTACGGGCCAAATGTATTACTTTTCTGTTTTCCTTATCTCAAACCTGGTCTATAGACTCACATACTTGACCTATCAGGACATAGTCTATGGTGCCTTTTCAATTATTTTATCAGTATTGCTTGTGACTTAATAAAGACTTTATATATATATATATATATATATATATATATATATATATATATATATATACACATAACAAATTTGCACATTTGCATGTCTCAGCTCAGTTTCCCAGAATGCAGTGTAATAACTGTTTTTCTTTTAATTCTGAGCTGGAAGCAGGTTTTTGTTACTTGTTTTAGACATTCAAATGTGAACACAGATGTACTATTTATTTACGATATATATATATATATATATATATACACACACACACACAGAGAAAGACAGATAAAAATAGGTAAAGACTTAGTAGTTTATATATGATGACCACATATATAAAGTGTATTATTTTAGGTTTTTTAGAAGAATTTCACTTGCAGGCAGTGGCTCAGGGCTTATATGTTTGTTACATATGTCACAAACATGGTTTCCCAAACCTTTGATTTTATATCACAAGTTATTATGTGGAATCTACGTATCCAAAGGTTTAAAGCAATTTGTAAATATGGCACCATGGAATCTGGCGACTTGCTCGTCAACATTTTCGGCAATAAAATTTAAAGGCTGGCAGTGCAAGGCCCTTCCCCCCTAACTTGCGGGCCTCACAGTCAGCGCCTTCGCAAGCCCAGCAATGAGTGGCTTTCCTTATCGGCTTCACCGCTCATTGCAGGCCTCGGCCAACTCGTCACTTTCATGCCTCGCAATGAGCACCTTTGATGCTCATCGCGAGCCCCGCGATTAGCGCCTTCGGTGCTCATTGCGAGCCTCTCCTCCCCTCTACTTTACGCGCCTCGTGATTGCAGACATCGTCCAACCCACCACTTTTCTGCCTTGCTGTGTGCCTTTGGTGCTCATTCCTAGCCCTGCAATGAGAGCCTTTTGCGCTCATTGCAAGCCTCTACTCACTCTCTGACCCCTGTGTCTATTTCCCCCTCTCCCTTCCGTGTGTCTGTTTCCCCCTCTAACACCCTCACCCCTCCCTGCACTGTTTCTCCCTTTATTTCCCTTCCCATGTGTCTCTTTCCCCCCCTTTCTCACCCCTGTGTCTCTTTATCTATACTTTTTTAGTCTTGCGTGCCTTGCACTGAACGCCGTCGCCTTTTTTTTTGCGTTTCTCATAAGTGACATTGTTTGTATTCTCCAAGTACTACATGCATGGCGTTGTTACGTGCTTCGGCCTCGTTTTGATCTTTTCTGAAAGCATTTCCGTTTTTTGGCCGCCATTTTTTTCCTTGCTTGGCGGATTTACAATCTCCGAAGAACGCCAATTAAGCCTCAAATGAGCTTGCAACCTCACTCACAGGCTCCCTGCCTCTCCCCCTGAGCTTTGTGTGAGTTTTTTTTTTTTTTTTTTTATTATTTTGCTTTTTTTGGCGGTCTTTCGAGTTACGTGGTTGTGAAAATATCGTCCGTTAAATCGTGTGCATCGCCATGGGCGCCTTCAATCTCTCTCCATCCTGCATCGGTGCAGCGTCCTCGTCCAAATTACAGCTATGACGGGACAGATGACCCTTAGAGGGACCCTGAAAGGGCACTATTGCAAGGGCTGCAATGAGCGCCGAAGGCAAAGTCGTGCAGGCCTCGCAATGAGCGCCTTTTACAATGGCGTGACCGACAATTCATAATTACGACAACTATATATGCTAACACCTTTGTTACAAGTTGTGTTGTGACTTCCAATCCCAGTTTACACATGGCTATTTTTTTTCTCCAATGATATTCAGGTATTTAATCCTAAGATTACGCAAAAATATTGTTTATTTTTCCCAGAAATATAATATATTGCTATATATAACCCTATAATGATTTTTTTTTTATTTTCTTATATTATTTCCCATTATTACATTATTTTGTATTTCCTTTAACAAGGATTTTTTTTATGCTTATGTACAACAGCCTTCACTTGTATACAATCTGTTAACAGCTTCCACTTCCATTCTCTCAGCAAATAAATAGCCCTGAAGGATAAATGTAATTTATATTGACTGACGATGTTGCACGCGCAGTAAATGATGATTGAGAAATTCTATGGTGGTCGAGGCCATTAAATGAAGCCACTTTATTGATTTGGATTTTAAACATAAAAGACTAGAGAGCCAGCAACAAATATAAAAAAACGGTCTGTCTTTGTATTGCTGAGAACTAACAATGGCATAATTAAGAAGTCTTTTAATTTACGAATCAATCGGATGCCAAGAGAGTTCTGATGAACCTCAAACCAACGCAACAAAAATGCATTAAATAGAGGACTCTTTAAAGGGATTTTTTAGGTAATTGCCTCATACTGTGTGTCTGAGCATCATGAGACACTGATATTGTGGTGAAACCTGCGGGTATGGCTTTAGGTCACAGTTGTGAAACATGGCATCCGACAAGAGAGAGAGGGTAGGAAGAAAGGGGGTGTTTACAGAAGGTAAGAATATATTACTTTGGGGCTTTTTAGATGTAATGGAAATATCCGTTTTATATGATACAAACCTGTGGGTATAGTGTTAGGTCACAGTTGTGAAACATGGCATCCAATAAGAGTGATAGAGGGCGGGAAGAAAGCGGGAGTTTACAGAAGATAAGAATATTTTAATCTGTGGTCATTTTAGATGTAATGGAAGTAACAATGTTATATGATACCATTCTTGTGAGTATGGCGTTAGTTCAGAGGTGTGGAACATGGCATCCAACAAGAGACAGGCCGGAAGAAAGGGGGAGTTTACTTAAGGAAGAATATATTACTCTGGGAACTTTTTAGATGTAATGGAAGTATATTTTTTATATGATACAATCCCTGTGGGAATGGCTTTAGGTCACAGTTGTGAAACATGGCATCCGACAAGAGAGAGGAAAGGAAGAAAAGGGGGGACTTTTTAGATATAATGGCAGTATCAATTACACAGAAGAAAATAACATCAATTAAGTCACCTTTGTTAAAACATTTAAATAAATAACAACAAAAAAATACTTAAAGAACCTATTTAGCAGTGGTCCCCAATCCACCATCAACACTATTGGCAAAGAGCCACTGCAAGCGTGACAGACCAATAGATATCCAGATTACTAGCCCTTTCTCCTGCTTGGATTATGTCATTAAATTACATATTTTAATTCACACACCTCTCCTCCTACCTCAAACGACACCAGCAAGTTGCCATTTGACCTATCATATTAAAGTAACACAGCAAAAGGTTCCAGTTTTGGCACAAAAAAAATGATTGGTTGGGTATTTTGATTTATCTACTACCATTAGTTATCCCATACGGTTGTATAATTGTAAAAGCATGAAGTATGATCAATTACAGGGGTAAGCAAGGTCAGTTCAGGATGAAGGCTGTGCACAGTTGAGCCAGTCATGTATCCTTCACTACGGTTCTCTCTCATGTAGGGTGTCATGTTTCACAGCTGTAACCTTAGGTCACACCCACAGGGGAGAGGCCTCATTCTTCCACTGTAATATTGCTAGCAAGCAGACTGTGAAATGCTTGTAGTGTGAAGCTCCTCCTCTAAGGGTGGGGCCTATTGTCACAGCTGTGAATCAAGGCACCATACATAAGAGAGAAAATAAGGGAAGGGGGGGGATCTGAAGCCTGAAATTGAGAATCTGAAGGCTTCTTAGAAGAAAGTGATTTCTCTCCATACTGCAACAGGGTTGGCAGTGTCTAATATGGTAATTGCCAAGGAATATATGGATCGACTGATAAAACAAAACATATAGTTTGCCAGTTTTGTTCTTACTCAGTCACCCACTCCTGTAAATTGTAACCTAAGTACAAGTAAATGGATTTCATCCTAATATAGTGCCCTTCTTCTCAAAGTATCACCATCTGAAACATATATATACAGTATAAAGACTTTGTGCAATGACGTTGCCTTCAAGACAAGACATGTATCTCATACACTTGGTGAAGTTGGCGTTTACTCCAGTGAAGTCAAAAGGTCTTGCAATACTGAATAAAAGCAGAAGGAAGGTTTATCCTGTTCCAGCTGATGCAGAACTAAATTGAAATTATTAATACATTTCAATGCACTCGTACCCACTTCTTGTAAGATGAATGGCAGAACAAATAAAAGATGACTGCTGCTTACTGTCTCCGTGAAATACAGTACACCTGTCTAAATAACTTCACTTAAAAAGGACATGGAACTAACATCATATCCATTATCCATTTAATGGGAAATTTAGTAAAAAAAATATGAGAACTTTTTAACATAAAGATAAAACTTAGACATTGCTGAATTTGATGCAGTCAATCACATGCTGCACTGTCAACCTAATTGCCTTTTGTGCAGAAAATAGCCCTTCTGTCAGATTAAATGAATTGGGGATACAAAAAATAGCAAAGTTAAACTCAATCATGCATTGCCAGATTTAGCCACTAGAGAGCAGTATGTAGATCCACCCCTGCTTCCTGTCCTGGGAGTAGAGTTATATTATCCCGCCTAGATTTATTTGGGCTCCTACGCCTATGGTCAGAGAGAATAATTTCTGTAAAGTCCTTAATATCACAGATTGGGATTGGCTACACCTCACACACTTAAATTTGAGTTTTTCATAGGCATGTTCATCGAATTTCAAAATATGCCTTTTGAGTGTGGCTTTAGGTCACAGTTGTGCAACATGTCATCCTATAGGAGATAGGGCAGGAAGAAAGGTGGAATTTACAGAATGTAAGGAACTAATACTTTGGGGACTTCTTAAAAGTAAGTGAAGTGTCAGTTTTATATGACAATGATATCGTAAAAGCACACTAATCTTTGGAATTGTTCAAAACATTAAATATGAATGGCAGATTTAATGGAAGTTCAATGTTTAAATACCACGGCTACTGAAAGAATAATAGGCACTATGAGCCCGATTCAATTGAGCAGTTGTAAGCTACTGGAGCCCGTAATGGAGGCCGTAAGTTATTCTGCTATTCAATTGGCGTCTTTTTGCGGGCTACAAATGGGCTACGGCCTTGAAATCCTAGCGGTTGTTAGAACCGGAACTTACAGCCCATCAGGCCTTTTATCTTTCAAGTCCGCAAGAGATACGATGGCTAAAATCGCAAATCGCTATTCAACTGCTACAATTCCCCAAGTGCGCAAATGTTTTCATACCTGTAAACGGCAAATGTAGAAAAAAATCCTATGGTTACAAGATAGGACTCGCAAAGGGGTTAAAGACATGTAACCTCCATGTTTTACTGACCTAATGATGACGGTCTCATTTTCTATTGGCTGTTTCTAAATGGGTAGTTACGGCCTTGCCTAATTCATCATGTTCCCGCCCTAAAATGCTAAATACGACTGCATTGTCTACGGTTTCGGCTTTTGGCCCCTAACTTGCGGGCTTGTTCAATGGAATAGAACCAGATTTGTAGCAGAGTTCAAACCCACAGCAAGCCCGCAGACATACGGCCTATATACTGCGAGATGCAGGCTTTAAATTTAATTGGGCTAGATTATTATTGTATTATTATATATTATAAGTTATATCTTTACATAATAAAGAGGAATCCAATTAAGTACTTATCTGAAACATTTTCCAAATAATGGGTTTAATCAAACTGGTATTGCTAATAATTAATTGTTGAAATTCATTTCGTTAAATATTAACACGTATTGTATGTTTTTGCATTAAAGTGACAAATGAGACATTTAATTAAAAAATGTATGAAGATTATATATTATTATAATATTAATATTCTCTCAGTATATGTCAAATGCATGATTTAATTAGTTTACAGTTTTTACACCATAATAGAAAATATTGGCATATACAAGCATTTATCTTTGATTATTGGCTTTGTCGGTGATGGAGAGGTTGGTTGACCTTTGAAGACTTCATTATAAAAAGGAAATATTTATAGATGAGACAAAGCTCCTGTAGAGGAGCACATTGAATCCTATAGTAACTTCACTGGGCACCGGCCCTTTAAGTGATGACATCTGTCACATTCCAATGTTGTATCTTGCATAGAGTACCCTGGCAGAACCAGGCATTGTGTGTTGTAGGCGGGTCAAAGTCACCTTGATTTAAAATGGTAACATCTAATTTTTATGAACCTACAGTTTATGGAAGCAACGAGTCAATCACAATTGGTAGGTCCATCTAAATACAACTTGTATGTATGTAGACATTGTGAAATTGATTAATATATAGATAAGAAAGCCATAATTACAAGTAAAAATTAAAGCGTGAAACAGCAGTGAATGTGCAGCAGTGAAACGCCTTATAAATATTGACAGGCATTTGAGAGGTCTGACGTCTCTTTATTGTTTCAGACTTGGTAAAGAGAGGTCAAACCTCTCGAAAGCTCGTCAAAATAATTAAGGCGTTTGTCCAATACACAAGGTATCACAGTATACTGCAATACTCATTATTAATCTATAATAGTAAAATCCAGCCTTGGCTTTGCATAAGCTTAAAGGAAGCCATGTTTGATAATGGCCATGGATTGAAGAGCGAGTCATTTGTGAGCACATTTGCATGTCCCTGCTCAGCTTCCCAGAATGCAGTGTAATAACTGTTTTTCTCTGAATTCTAAGCTGAATTCTTGCTTTAGACATTTAAATGTGAACAGAGATGTACTATTTTTTTACTATATATATATATATATATATATATCACATATTATAATTGTCAAACTGCGATTCGTCATCACGGTTTGTGACAAATCACAGTTTGACAACTGATCAATCGCAGCCCCACGCATGCGCACTACATCGGGGCGCACGCATGTGCATAGCGCAGCATTAGACGCGCACTCCTATTGCGCGCCAAGAGCGGCGCACACACATTGCATTGGCCACACACGCACATTGCGCCATGTGAGGAGGAGAGAGACACACAGAGGAGGAGGGGAAAGACACATAGGGAAGGAGGGGGAAGAGACACAGGGGAGTGAGAGAAGGGGGAAGAGACACAGGGGAGTGAGAGAAGGGGGGAAAGATACAGGGGATGGAAATGGGGGGGAAGAGACACGAGGGAGGTGTGGTAAAATACACAGGGGGAAAGATGCATGGGAGGGAGAGGGGGAAAGAGAAACGGGGGGGAAAGACAAAAGGTGTGGGAAAAAGAGACACAGTGGAGGGGGGAACTGACACGGAGGGAGAGGTGGGGAAGAGACACAGGGGAGGGAGTGGAGGGGGGCAGAGACACAGGGGAGGGAGAGGAGGGGGAAGATACACGGGGAGGGGGAATTACACAGGGGATGGAAATGGGGGGAGGAGACAAGAGGGAGAGGGGAACAGACACATGGAGAGGGGGGTCAGGGGGAAAGAGACACAGGGGGAAAGAGACACAGGGGAGGGAGAGGGGGAGAAAGAGACACAGGGGAGGGGGAAGAGACACAGGGGAGGGGGAAAGAGATGCATGGGAGGGAGAGGGGGGGAAAGAGACACAGGGGGGAAAGAGAAACAGGGGAGGGGGTTAGAGACACAGGAGGGAGAGGGGGGTAAAAACACAGGGGGGAAGGAGACACAAAGGAGGGAGAAGAGGGGGGAAAGGAGACACAAGGGAGGGAGAGGAGGGGGGAAATGAGACACAAGGGAGGAAGTAGACCCACCAGTAGGCCAGTAAAGTAGAGGGGGGAGAGGCTCCCCTTGTGTTGCAAACAGCATTGCCAGACTTCCCTTTTTATTGCCTTCTAGTCTGTTACATACAGCAGTCTGGTCAATGCTGTATACCCCTCCCACATTCCCGTCACAGTCTATGATCTCTTAAGGTGGATTACTAGAGTTACCACCATATATATATATTACAACAATCAACACACAAACCAGGCACTCACACCATACTGAGGATCGGGAATAACCGTGAAACAGTACTGTATGTGGTTAAGTGACCTGGTTTGTGAAAAATCCATCTGTTGCTATGTCTAAAACTGTGTAATACAGTAAGCATATGCTGTAAAGGAGCCATGTTTAAAATGGTTTGGATTGACAGAGTGATGGTGCATTATGTGGCCTCATTTGCATGTCCTGCCCAGTTTTCCCAGACTGCAATGCATATACTGTATTTCTGAGGAATTTGAGCAGGAAATAAGTTTTTATCAACTTATTTTTAGACATTCAAATAGAATCACTAATGTACTATTCTTATTTGTTCTACTATATATATATATATATATATATATATATATCAACAAAGTTAAAGAAGCAGAAAGAGTGTTATACAGACAGGGTTGGAGATCAGAATGGGGGACCTGGGGGAGGGGGGCTGGTATCCGATTTTCCCACATTAATCAAAGGGCATTGAGTATAGTAATGCATACTGCTGACCCTGCAATGCCTAATAAATACCCATTTGTTTATCACTTTGGTGAAGCCTTGTTAAAAATCACATCAGAAATGAAGGAGATAGTAGAAGTATCACAGGGGCAGCAATGTGCATTGTTGTATTAGATGTGTTCTGTTTCATAAATGTAAAATCGCCATAGCCTAATAGGGATAGCTTAGTAAATAACACCCAAATATATTATTGTAACATATTTTACGAAGTGTTTATTTTGATATAAATTAAACATTAAAAGTGATTTAGCTCATATAAAGAATTTGGACCTTGATGATGGGACCCCCTAATAGTGTGAACCTCTTTTATCTGATATCTGTGAACAGACCTACTATCATGTACCCCTCTTATATTAGTGCAGACACCCCCTATTAGTGTGAACCCCCTTATATCTGTGACATTATAGCATGTACCCTTTTTATCTTAGTGCAGGGACCCCATAATAGTGTGATAATAAAAGTCTACTTCTATATCCTTGTTTAAAAGGTAACTGCAGTAATCCACCTTAAATGCACACAGATTTGAGAGAGGAGTGGGAGGGCTCTACAGCACTTCAACGTGGGGACTCCCGATGCGCCTGTGAAACAAGCAAGGTCCCAAGTCGCTAGTATATTCATAATTACTAAATTAGTAGGAAAGAATTATAAATTAAATATGATTTTTAAACAATCAATATTGTAGCTATCACTATTATTTCAAATTAGATTATATTTGGAATGTTTGCTGTATTTCTTTAAGAAAGCTGCAGTATCTGAAGACTAGCAGCCTTATTAAATTGGGATTCGGCCAATTGAATAGGGCTCTATATAAGCACAGAGCATATTTATTTTACAGAAGTTTTTAGTTAAGCAAGGTCTTCACTAACTACAAACTTCTGTAATAAAAATATGCTCTGTGCTTATATAGAGCCCTATTCAATTGGCCAAATCGCAACTTAATAAGGCTGTAGGTGTGTCCTCATATATACACAACCCTGGATTGCTGCATTATGGCCTCCAACAGACATCGATAAACCAATAGACTAGATTATGGTATTTATTGATGACCTTATGGCCATCCAAAGTAAGATAATGACAGAAGCAATCAAACATTTCAGGAGTCACCAACATTGCTCCTTAAAACCCATTAAAAAACTTCACACAGTAATAATTATGAAGAAGGTCATTTCCAGTTTTACATACTAACCTACTGTTTATCATCATAAATATGAAAGTAATAAAATATAGCATATATTTGTTGAGTTAAATATTTGGAGTCCTCATTTATAGTAAATAACCACAAAAATATTCAACCGCTATCATCAGATCTCATGATACCGTAGAATATATGTGTGTTGTACCAGGGCTGGTTTAATAATTAGGCAAAATGGGCATCTGATCGGCGCCAAGATGTTTTGGTATCCAACACCATTGGCAGAACTCCCTCATTTTTAAGTAAACCTTATTTACTAGCTGTACAACCCGACCATCCTTATTGTGTCTGGCAGCAGATATACATCTCTGATTGAGCTTCCATCCATTGCATCCAACATCTTTGTGTGTCTGGGTAGGGACATGCCCAAAACCGAAGGCATTAAATGTCGGACATTAGCGAATACATTTTTATAGCTGTGGGCAACAATAACATTTTATAGTATTAATTTATTGGGTAATGCATAATAATTTCACCTTTAGTTTTATGTTTAGATTGAATCGTTGGCAGACAAGAATCATAAGACCCACCTACTCTTCCAAGTCTATCTACTTAAAGTTAGCCTTAATTACACCTCATGGTGGCCTTATGTTTATCCCAAGCATGCTTGATTTTCTTAAGTGTTTACCTTACAACTCCAACTGGAAGGCATTTATGCTTATTCCAACCGTACCTGAATTTTTGTTTATCTGTGGTTGACCCTACCATTTCCGCAGAAGACTATTCCCCATATCGTTCATCCTTTCAGCAAAGTGCTATTTTTGCTTATTACCACTAAATATTGCTCTTTCCAACTCATATTCCCCTTTTGCTGGAAGATACATCTCTCCTGAAATGTATTAAAGCATTTGAGATATTGGAAGGATTCTATTATATCTCCTTTCTGCCTCTAAGCTATATGTATTAAGGTCATGACGTCTCTCCTTGCAAGATTTGTCTTTGAGACAATGCACCATTTAGCTGCCTTCCTTTGAATTGTTTCTAGCTTTTTAATACCCTTTGGAGATACAGTCTTCAGAACTGGACAAAGTGTAATAGGCTGAGGTTCAACTATGATGAACCTTTTATAGGGCCGGTCAAAGGTTAGTATTTATTTCTCTACTAGGTCGTAAACTGCAAAATACATTTAATCAAATTAAGAGATAAAGAATATCCTTGTAAGGGGATACCGAGCAGAATCCTCCATCTACAGCCCACCAAAAGACACATTTAGACATCCTCCCAGTGTTCAAATCCAACTTGGTTGGGTTTTTCTCTGGAGGTGCTCCACCTTACGCAAAGCACGAAGGTCGTTCTGCCGAGTAATATCAGCATTTATTTTTGTTTCAATCCATGAGCTCATTTATTTAGCTGGGGTATAGAGGGAATATTTTTATTAAGTTAATGCAATAATTGCATTGTATGTATACTATTCATTACTGGGAATTTGGAAAGGTTTTATTATTAAACTACCTATTCGAATTTGTTCTTTGTGGAGTGCGATATATATTTTTTCCTTTAAGACACAATTATGTACCTTGGCGAATGCCAGGAGCAAGTTGACGAGGAGGTGTAACCCTGGGAGACTGGGTGCCCAGACATAAAAATGTTGAGGGGCAAATGAAGTCAGAAATGCAATGGAGTCTGGCACAACAGAGATAAATAGACTTCCCCCTTACCACAGTATGGAGAACTGAACTAAGTGTATTAGGCTAAGGGCTGACAATGGTTGGTCTTTTTTAGGGCCAATCTGGAGTTATTGGTTATACTCCAACAGGGGCGCAGGAACAGGGGGGGGGGGGGGGCATTGCACCAGGTGCACCGGCGGTACATCCGCCCCTGCTTCCTGTCCAGGGAGTAGAGTTGAATTATCCCCCAGGACTTTTTGGGCTCCTACACCCATGTCCCCAACCAGATGGTAGGGAAAAATGTGTATATCCACAAAGGGAAATGTAAACTGCAAAATAAATCAAATTAGTAGCTTAAGCGAAACGTAGTAGCTTAAGCGAATCCTGATGGTGGATACCGATCAGAGTACTCCATCTGCAGTCCACTGGAAGGTAAACTCAGATATCTTCCCAGTGGACAAACCAGGAGGTACTTAGCCCAGATACTGGAGCGCACCAAGTGACTATAAAACCGCCTCACACGGCAGTGGAAGTTCCTTTGCCAGACAACATCTCCTGGACTTAAACAACTTGGCTAGTATTAGGAGCACGTTAATAAGAAGGTCTCTGGCCCTGTTGCCACTGGGCTGCCAAACAGAAAAATGTGGCTGGACAAATGCAGCCAGAAGAGCAGAAGGAGACCCCTCAAGAGGGGTCTGATTAGGGATCTCCCAACACAACCAAGAATCTTTTCTTCCAATTTAGTAGCATTGTTTGTCTACTTTTATATAATCTAATAACCTAAACTATTTGTCTTTTGTTGTTGGAATTATCATTTACATATATTTTATACAGATAGGTGCATATATTTATATTTTATGATTTTGTTTGTTGGTTAAGCTATTTTCCCCCAGGATTTTCTCCTTTTTAGTGTTTATAGTAAGCTCATATCTAGTTGGCCAGTTAGCCTATAACTTCCTCAGGGTAATTTCTCTCTGTAAATAATGCAGTCCAAATAAGGACTCGCTCTAAGGTATAATCAAGAGTCACACAAGTAACCATAAACCAAGAACCAACTAAGCAGGGCAAAATGTAGAAATAACCTACAAAGCTAATTAAAATAGAAATAGTTCAAACAATCCTATAATTACTCAGCTTTAATGTTCCCTGGGGGTTCAATGTGTTATATAAATTACATTGTAAATAGTATAGAAGAGAAAAAAGCAGGGAAATTGCAATGGTGATAAACCAAAAGGCTGAGAATGTCCTTTGGGATTCAGAGCTCCCTTTAATTATAACGATGCCTAAGAGTAAACAGAAAAATCAATCGACCAAAATCAATTATGAACCGATGAGTTGGATGAAGGTCGGACTCGACATAGGCAAGGATGATCCTCAAGAGCCACTCACAGGCCAGAATTTCATAAATTTCCTACTATGCACAGGTATATCTATCACTATCTCAGTTATTGTGAATAAATCAACTACTGGCCTGTGTGGGGTGCAGGACTGACCCTATTGCTATTCGGTCACCTCGTTACTAGTGATGGAGCTAGCAAATGGACAACCCCAGGGCAAAATCATTCAGGGCCTACTCTTGCAACCTCTCATTATATAATGTCAATACTTGTAGGTCAAACAATATATATATATAATTAGTCACATAATCTGCCTTCACCCCTAATAAATTAATAGTCCCCCCTTTATTCCATGTAGTTGCCAGTAGTAGATGGTCTTTACCATTTTGTCGGTCACAGAGCTTTGCTGCACAAGCAGTACCTCCATCCCTGATTTTGTTTGTTTGCGTCATTTAGTCATGTCCGACTCTCCATGACTTCATGGACTGCAAGACACCCTGCTGATCCACTTGGAATTCATGGCAGAGATACGGAGTGGGTTGGCAGTTACTTCTCCAGTGGGCCACAGCATACTGGTATTCCTATGTGGTCTCCAATCCCAGTACTGACCAGGCCCAACCCTGCTTGGCTTCATGGTGGTGTGACCTCTTGGTTCCCTGACTGCAATCAAACCCATGTCGCTGCGGTGAAAGCACTGAATCCTAACCATTGGAGCACCAGGGAACCCATCCCTGATCTTAAGACCCCATAATATCATGATTTAGACAATTAATACAGAGACAATGAAAAATATACTTTTCCTTAGTTTTGCATTTGGAGTGATTTTGATCATTATGTTACTGGGAGGCAAAATGTACCAAGTGGTACTCCGTCTTCCTTCAAATTGAAAAAAAAATTCAAACGTATTTGTGAAATGTAAGCCAAAATTCTGTTTTTTGTGGCACTATTAATACTTGACTATTAATAATAATAATTAAAATGAAATGCTGATAGGGAATTGGATAATTAAAATTGCTAATAGTTTACATATCTAGATGAGAAGGCTGTATGCCAATAAACATGATCCCTATATAGTGGCGATAACAAATATAATATTACCAGGAAATTGCCCCGACAAAAATGATGGGATTAAAATTGTAAGGCTGGCAATGCTGTTTGCCACAATGTGAGGCTTTTGGTCCTCTGAGCACCTTCGGCGCTCATTGCAAGCATCGTGCTGAGTGCCTTCGGCGCTCATTGTGTGGCTTGCAATGAGTGCCTTCGGGGCTCATTGCGAGCCTCTCCCCCTGTGTATTTCAAGTTTCCTCTGGCACTCATTGCGAGCCTTTCCTCTAGCCTGCGCCCATTGCAAGCCTCTCCCGATCGTAGTGCCCCCCTGTCCCTTCCCTGTGTCTTTCTCCTATTTGTGCGTGCTGAATGTTTGCGTGGCACTGCCGTTGGTTTTATTTTCAAAGTCCCGCGTGCCTGGCGTTCTTGTTGTAAGTGTTAGCGTTGTATATTTTGCAAGCCTGGTGTTGCTGAGCCTCGTTTTCATGCTGTTTCTGAAATTTTGCAGTTTTCGTCCGCCATTTTTTTCCTTGCTTTGGCGATTTTCAAAGGATGAAAAACGCCAAATATGGTTGTAATTCGCTTGCAACCTCACTCCCAGGCTTCCTGTGTCTCCCCTGTGCTGTGTGTGAGTGTGTTTTTTTTTTGTACTTTTTTTTGGGGGGGGGGGGGGGGGGCTTTTAGAGTTACGAGTTTGCGCTGCTTCGCAAGGCTCGCATGCGTAATGGCGCAGCTGGCTCGCCTTGCTTCGTGACCAACATTGCAAATGTTACATACACTGACAACTATATATGTGATGTATCTGAATGAATGAAAACAACTAAGAAATGGGAGCAGCTTACCTATAATGAAGGATATGCCTCTGGGTTAGACTGGTGAAGGTCGCCCATAAAGCTGTCACCTAGTCTATTATGACTGCACTGATATAACTAGCTACCATAGTCAATTCAATTTAACTGCCGACTATTCTACAAATAACACACCTTTATATGTTTTATGATTCCAAACTTAAACACAAACGTGTTGATATATACACCTTTCAAACTACATATGAAGGTACACAGTATGCATAGAATAGATCTGAATCCACAGATGGTAATTGCCTACTTTAGATACATAGTTTAATTTATCGCCATATCTACCTTTTTCCTAGGGTCTGCAAAGGCTTCTCTTAGTATTGTGATATGTTATCAGGTTTGGAACGTCGCCCGACGCGCGTTTCTCCATACATTCCATCATTATTATACAGCCTATACAATATTAGCATTGGTTTCATCCATAAATAAACTGAACATACTGGCAACGTATGTATGTAGTTCTCAGAAATTATTATTGTTTGCCATTTACAAACCAGAAACCTGGAAATATTCTCCAAGACCAATTCAAGATTAATATATTTACATCAAGCGGCATATAGCCAATCTATTTCAATAATTAGTATTTTCATTTCATGTTTACATTTCTAAAATCACATTTGCTTAAAACTGCTCCTGTTTGCTGAGATTTGAATATATTAATGTTAATTAATAGTGCAAAGTGGTCTGCTGCTAGAGACTGTGCCACAACCGTTCTTAGTAAATTTACAGAATTCGAATATTAAAGCAATGCAGTTATATTGAACTACAAATCCCCAAATTCCATGTATGAATGTGTTTGCAGAGTTATCAGCAGCGAATGAGAAAACAATATGGTTTAAATGCATATCTAAAATATATATATTTAACAAGATATTCTATTAGACCTGTATCTCTAGCTTGCAAATAAAGTCTGAGCCGCAACTAAAAAGATTATCAAGTTTCTGTCAAAAATATTATGATTACTAAATATGACTCTCAAGGGCTTTGTAAAACACGTATTAGAGCTGTAACAGCAATTAAACACACAATACTGTACTTTAATAGCATGGAAAGACATTATAATTAATTGTACAACAGTCTCAAACCCACAAATATGCAATTACAAAATATTATTTCAAAATATTATTTCTGAATAATATGGATCCTGGGACTCAAGGGGTTAATACATATCATGAAACCCACATGGACTAAAACAGATGACCTAATGCATTTTTTAGAGTGCTCGATTGCACGCCCAATTGGCAAATATTACTTATTGGCACAAATTAATTTGTAGCTTCCGATTGCAGATTACATCTAACTTCCATGTTTGGCGGTCATGATGACTGTCTTATTTACTATTGGCTGTGTCTAAGAAGTAAATTTTGCTTAAATATTGTCAGATCATATGATCACGCTTCAGGCTTAAGGGGGTACATTTTGGGAGGATATTGAGGATACTGAGTAGACACGTGGCATATGAACAATAAATAAAATATAACTTGTTTTATCAAGATCATCCTCCTTGATGTAGCAGTTATGTGGTCTGATAACCATGTAAGCCAGGCTGAGCTCTACTAAGAGTATGATTAACAACAAATTAAAATTTATGAGAGGAAAATTGAAAGGGGCATTGAATACATCAATTCTATTTTACATTATCAAACACAATACTGAAAATTAAATGAAAAAAAAAACTTGGATAGCTGGTAGTTTATGGTTCTTTTATGATCATAAATTGCAAAATATTTAATACTAGTTATTTGTCCGTCATAAATGACGGTATAGTATTATATAATCTGCTCTGTCTCTCCCTCTGCGCCCTATCTCTTTTTCTCTCCATCCCTCCTTCTCCCTCCCCCTCCCTCTCTCTCCCCCCTCCCCTCCTTCTTTCTTTCCCCTCCCCTTCTCTCTCTCACCTATCTTTCCCTCCCCTGTGGCTCTTCCACCCTTTCCCCCACCCTCTCCCTCCCTTTCTCTCCCAGCCACCCTCTCCCTCCCCTGTCTCTCCCAGCCACTCTCTCCCTCCCCAGTGTCTCTCCCAGCCACCCCCGCCCTTTCTACGCACCTTATGTGTGCTCTTCCTTATATGAAGTCATACTTATATAGTTTCTGTATGTGCGCATGCTCGGCCAGTGTTACATGCATACAGAAACTATATTTAACTAGCGACTTTCCCATCAAAAATGACAGCAATACATTTTCCCCCATCCTCTCCCTCCCTTGTGCCTCCTTCCCCCCTCCTCTCCCTCCCTTGTGTCTCCTCTCCCCCTCCTCTCCCTCCCTTGTTTCTCCTTTCCCTCCTCCTCCCTTGTGTCTCATTTCCCCCCTCCTCTCCCTCCCTTGTGTCTCATTTCTCCCCAATTCTCCCTACCTTGTATCTAATTTTCCCCTCCTCTCTCTCCCTTGTGTCTTATTTCCCCCCTCCTCTCCCCCTTGTGTCTCTTTTTCCCCCCTCCTCTCCCTCCCCTGTCTTCCCCCCTCTCCATTCTCTGTATCCCCCCCCTCTACTCCCTCTGTGTTTCTTCCCCCTCTCCCTCCCCTGTGTCTCTTTCCCCCTCCCTCCCCTCCTCTGAGTCTCTTCCATGCTCTCCCTCCCCCTCCCCTGTGTCTCTTTCCCTCCCTCACCCTTGTGTCTTTTTCCCGCTCCCTCCCTTTCCCATTATCATCCTCCTCCCTCATCCTCTCCCCTCACGTACCCCCCCGCCTCACTCTCCCCTCACATACCCCACCTCCCTCCCTCTCTCCTCCCTCTCCCCTTACTTACCTTGATCCGGTAAGCTCCTGCTGTTCTGTGCTCTCCATTGCGTCTTCTGGCTGTCCACCCGGCATATGCTAATGATGGGACATATGCCGGGCGGACACAGGTGGAAGACGCGATGGAGAGCAGACAACAGCAAGAGCTCACCGGATCATGGTAAATGAGGGGAGTAATTGGAGAGGTGGAAAGGGATGAGGAGGGAGATGATGAGGGGAAGGAGACACTGGGGGTGATGTGAGCCCTGGGGGCATCAGGATGAGCGCCTTCCGCGCTCATTGCAGTCCCGGTCTACTGGCAAGGATCAGGAACTTTGGGGGCCTTGCGATGAGAGGCGCTCATGGCCAGTCCTCCCTTGACAGGAACCAGGTAGTCCCGCGGGCCGCTCGCAGTTGCAGCCCTACGGCCCGCAAATGCAGCCCTACAGTCCGCAAACGGCTCACCTATGTGTGTCACGATATATATACATATTTGTGTATGTGTACATAAATATAAATATATATATATTTATATAAAGACACAAAAAAAATTATTTGGTCTCCAGCCCTTCAATGTAACTACAGATCTTTAACAAGCAGGTGCAGCAACACTGCCAAAAAAGCTAGTTCTGCAACAAGCCAACTCTGCAATGCAACAGTGTAAATTAGCATGTCCAATGTATTTTCTTTGTGCACCAAACTCTTTGTGCTGGGTTTATTTGGTTGGCCTATTGCACCCTACTAATTATACTTTCAATGCAAGCACCACTGAACATTATCTATATATATATAAATACTGGTTGGAAAAGTCATGGGGCCAAGGACTCCTAAGATTTTTATATCCAAAACTACAGCAATGAATGGACTCCCTTTCTAATTAGGAGAAATATTATGTCTGGCTCCTAGAAAATGCTGATAAGTATTTTTTGTCCATATATGGTAATACAGTCCAATATGGCGTTGGAGGTTTTCTGGTCACACAAGAGGCCATGGGCCAAGTGATCCGTAAACACTAAAATGACAGTACTGGGCTATATTACACAGTTACCCTTATATATTTTTTTAGATTACATGATTTATTCATTAGTTTTATAGCAATTAAGTTTAAGTTTTTACGTTTTCACAGGAAATATGGGTTTTGAAACCACTACTAGATGTGCAATAAAATGCTATAATAATTTTATGTAAATATATATACAGTGAGGGAAAAAAGTATTTGATCCCCTGCTGATTTTGAACGTTTGTCCACTGACAAAGAAATGATCAGTCTATAATTTTCATGGTCGGTGTATTTTAACAGCGAGAGACAGAATAACCCAAAAAAACAAAACAAGAAAAACGCATTATAAATTGATTTGCAGGTCAATAAGTATTTGATCCCTATCAATCAGCAAGATTTCTTGCTCCCAGCTGTCTTTTATACAGGTAACGAGATGAGATTAGGAGCCCTCTCTAAAAGGGAGTGCTCCTAATCTCAGTTTGTTACCTGTATAAAAGACACCTGTCCACAAAATCAAAAAATCAATCAGATTCCAAACTCTCCACCATGGAGAAGACCAAAGAGCTGTCCAAGGATGTCAGGGACAAGATTGTAGACCTACACAAGGCTGGAATGGGCTACAAGACCATTGCCAAGCAGCTTGGTGAGAAGGTGACAACACTTGGTGCGATTATTCACAAATGGAAGAAACACAAAATAATGGCCAGTCTCCCTCGGTCTGATGCTCCATGCAAGATCTCACCTCATGGAGTTTCAATGATCATGAGAATGGTGAGGAATCAGCGCAGAACTACCTGGGAGGATCTTGTTAATGATCTCAAGGCAGCTGGGACCACAGTCACCAAGAAAACAATTGGTAACGCACTACGCTGTGAAGGACTGAAATCATGCAGCGCCCGCAAGGCCCATTGCACAAGAAAGCATATGTACAGGCCCTTCTGAAGCTTGCCAAGAACATCTGAATAATTCAGGGGAAAACTGGGTGAAAGTGTTGTGGTCAGATAAGACCAAAATCTAGCTTTTTGGTATCAACTCAACTCACCGTATTTGGAGGAGAAGGAGGAATGCTGCCTATAACCCCAAGAACACCATCCCTACCGCCAAACATGGAGGTGGAAACATTATGTTTTGGGGATGTTTTTCTGCTAAGGGGACAGGACAACTTCACCGCGTCAAAGGGACGATGGACTGGGCCATGTACCGTCAAATCTTAGGTGGGAACCTCCTTCCCTCAACCAGGGCATTGAAAATGGGTCGTGGATGGGTATTCCAGCATGACAATGACCCAAAACACAGAGCCAAGGCAACAAAGGAGTGGCTCAAGAAGAAGAACATTAAGGTCCTGGAGTGGCCTAGCCAGTCTCCAGACCTTAATCCCATAGAAAATCTGTGGAGGAGCTGAA